>VWZP01004030.1:119310-483094 GCA_013396995.1 Dicaeum eximium | reverse complement strand
CGGGGCGGCGCCCGCGGCTCTGCTCGGGCCGGGCCCCGCCCGCGGCCGGGGGTCCGGCGGGGCCTCCCCCGGGTGTGCGGAGCGCTGAGTCCCCGCCGGGCCGCGGCCCTCCCGCCCCGAGCCCGGCTGCGCTGCGCCCTTTGTGTCTCCGCGCTCCCGGCGCTGCCGGGGCTGCCCCGCTGCAGAACGGGGGCCGGGGGCCGCTCCCCTCGCTGTGCGGGGCAGGGAGGCTCCGACCCCGCATCCCGGCACTCCCGCTCGGCAAGTGGGCTTGGGGTGGGACAGGGAGCACCGCGGAAAGTCACGGTGATAGCGACGGCAGTTGCACAGAGAGGTTCTGCATTTTTTGGTTTGATTTTTTTTTTTTTGTAGTGACTGAGCTGCAAAATAAAATTAGAAGCCAGTTGTGACTGAAACTCAGTGCTATGAGTGCGACTCCAAAGTGCATAGAAAGACTGGAGATGGGGTTTTGTTTATTTTTTGTTTGTGCTAATTTCATCTTACTTGTCCTTTAGGCCATGTTTATCTGTTCTTGGTAAGGTAAGTTTTTCTTGGTTTGCCTTCCTACACCCAGGGAGAGCACACATGTTGACTATAGATAAATTAAAATTTTGTTTAAAACTGAAGAGAAGGAATTACAGGCTAGTACAGTTCCAGAAATGAGCAGTATAGCTTTTTTCTTATTTTTTTTGACTTAAAGATGATAACACAGTGGTTTTTGAAGGTCATCTGAATAAAAGTATGTATGAATGTTTTTTTATGCTTTTTTTTGGGGCTCTGGCTGTATTTCTGTAAGCTAGATAGTTAATACAAGTCAGGATCAAAATTTTGCATCTTTTCACCCTCTGGAATATATTTGCTGTCAATGACACATTTTAAACAACATAATGTGTTTTAATGCAACTTTTTTCCTTCCTTCAAAGGTGGTGAAAAAGACTGTATCAAGATGAGTAAAAAGCCTCCAAATCGTCCTGGAATCACATTTGAGATTGGTGCTCGTTTGGAGGCACTGGACTATTTGCAAAAATGGTATGGAAGACATTGTGTAGTATTTGCTGAGAGCATAATTATTCTGTGCAGTTGGTGTGCTTTGGTAACTGATCATAAAAATCAGTGCACCTGTTGACAATTTCCACATGTGAACTTGATGAATTCCCACTGAAGTCTGTTTAAAGTGTTAGGTTTTAGGGAAATAATCTCACTTCAGAAATAGAGCTAAACTTTTCTATGGGTTAGTGTTTATTTGCTCTAAGTGGCTTCTGCAGCTGTAAAAAGCAAAGAGCCTTTCTGGAGTAGTGTGGAATTCAGTGTCATGGCTGAGGTGATCAGTGATCAATGAGGCAAACTTCATGATCAAAGACTTCTTTTGTCTTCCTTTGAAGGCGTGCAAGGGGAGTTGTTTTGTGTTCAGTTGTGGCACTTGATAGGTTCACAAAACTGATTCTAAAGAAAAAAAAAAACCCATATCCTGAATTGGAGTTCATGGGATAGGCATGTTCTGATGAAATAAATTGTTAATAAAAATTTTATTAAAGCAAGTGAGTTAATCTGTTGATCTGTGCTGGCCATGCTAGTTGAGTTTGAAAAATCCCTGGTTTTGTTAAAGTAGGTGACAGAAGTAGTTGATGCTTCTACTTAGAAGTTTTTTTCTTAGCTGCTCTCTGATTTATTAGGGCTAGGAATTGTAGAGGTGTGTATTTGCTTTTCTGTTGCATTCCTGGAGAGCTCAGCATGTTCCTGTAAATATCTGATCCTGTTAACTCCAAGTGATGTGAGAGAGAAGTCTCTATTATTGACATGTCTGCTCCCGTGTTTATGTGCTCTCTATAAAAAGTTGGGTCAAACTTTTTATTTGTAGAGCTTTAATTTTAATTATAGGAAGAGTGTTTGTCTTAATAAATGGACTCTAAAGGATTTAGTTTATAGAACTATGCTTTTTCTTACCTGTTTCTGTAGACTGGGTTTTCAGCATACTGATTCTGTAGCTGAATGGCAAGATAAGAAAAAGGTCCAAAATAGAACAATACAACTTTTTGTAGCATCTTCTGTGACTAGAGGTAGTTGGTTATGTAATCAGGTAAAAAAAATCAATATGTAAAAATAGTTTAATAGTATCAAAAATATCACTGGCTATCCAGTGTGTAGTTTGTCAGACCTGCCCAGCCTTTTCACAGGGAAGGGTTACATATCAGTGCTGGAGTTCTTGTCTAGGTTTGGATTGTCAGGCATGGCCATGTCACAAGCTCTGCAGCTGAGTTGCTGGGTGTTTTCAGGAAGAATAGAATTTATCCTGAACTTTCCAGGATTTGATTTATTATCTGTACCACCAGGTAGACCTAGATCAAGTTTAAATGTATGTAAACTTTTGTGGTGCCATATACAGAAGAAAGTTAGTATCACAGTTTAGCAGTTGAAGCAACAATGAAAGCAGGACTGTATTTCAAATGAACTAGTAATACAAAATGAAGTAATAATACAAAACCAAATACCTTGTGACAGAAAATCTACTGTTGTGTTATTAGTAGGGTGTCAAGGGTTGCAATGATAGTCTATGGAATTTTTGTTTAGTTGGCTTTCTGTTGCATAAGGGGGTGGTGGATGTTTTAAAAATTCTTTCTATATATAATCTGTATGCATTCTGCTCATTTGCATGCAGAAATACATACTTCAAAGAAAATAGACTTGCTGAACTTACATGAAATCTTATTATTTTTTAACAAAAGCCAAATTGAAGAGCATTGGTATTGCTTAGCTCAGTCTTTCTGCCAGTGACAAATTGAGAACACTTGCCGAAAAATAGCCTTTAAAAGGATTTTAATTTTTTTTCTTCATTTTTCTGAAAGCTTGCTGTCATCTAATGATAATGAGTAGTTAAAATGTTAATCAAGAAAGGATTCTATAGGATGTAAGAAAAAATACAGTAAAGTATGTTTTTGTTTTCTGAGGTATTTTTGCAGGTCTTTAATTTTCAACTGTGTAGTAGTTGCTGAAATTGAACTCCTGGCATCTGGTGTTTCATTTATGTTCTGTAAACTTTTGAAACGTCATTGGTGTACCTTGACTACTTATTGCTTTAAAGCCCTGTAGTTTAAATGAAGTTTTTGCAGATGGTGTTTGGGTCACTGGTGTCATTTGTCATGTACTGTGACACAGTAGAAGAAAGCCTGGTCAAACTGGTCAGCAAAGACAGGCTGTCAATGAGCATGTTTATTTTTGCTCTGTTGTGGAGCTAACTGCAATTGCTGCTTTATCAAGTACAGCAGTTGCACTGTTGCAAGGGATCATCTTGCATAAAGAATTTGTACCACTCGTTCCATTTAAATTCGCTAAAGCAAACTATGAACTGCAGCTCTAATCAAGACCCATATGATCATCTGTTAGCAGATAATAAGTGAGATGGGATTGAAAATTACAAAATAGAAAATTATTAAGTATGTGAGATGATCAGGGGCTGGAGTGTATGACCTTTTAAGAGAGAGTGAAGAAATGGCTTCTTTAGCTTGGAGAAGGCTTCAGAAATCCCACCATCAGCCTTCCAATACCTACAGGGCTGTCATCAACAAGACTGTCTTAACAAGACTTAGCCAAACCCTACAGGTAGTTAGAGGACAAGACAACAGGCACAAATGGAAATTAGAGATTCAGACTAGGTTCAAGTACAGTCTTTTTCCTTTTGGGACAGTCAAGCAGTGGATCAGGTTGCCTGAAGAGTTTATGGAGTCTCCAGTATGGGAGTTTTTCCAGACTGGGATGGATAAGACACTGGAAAACCTGGCCTGTTGTCGTAGCTGACCCTGCTTTGAGTGGGAGGTTGGACTAGAGGCTTTCTGAGGTTGCTTTCAGTTTGAATTCCCCTGTGATCTCATACAAAAACTGATACATGTGCATACACCCTCTTCTGCCTCTCGCTGACCGAGCAAATGAAAAAGCAGTAGAGCTGCACTTCCCTGCAAGTGCAGGCCTGTGTGTAAGACAGTTCTTGAGCTGTCAGCTCCCACAAGTAGGACACTGTCCGTGCAAAGCTGATGTATTTAAAGATGCATCTCCTCCTTTTTTAATACTTTTGTGTGGGTTTTTTTGGCTCTAGCTCTCTACTGGTGGTCCTGTAAGCAGCAGATACTGATTTGAAAAAGCCCTGCTGTTTTTCTGAGACCATCTTTATTAATTTGCTAGATTTAAACTCTTAAGTTAGGTAATAAAATACAGATAGACACCCTTGGTTTCTGGAGTGGAAACAGCCCTCTAAAATAGGTTAGTTGTCTGAACAACAGTACTTCCTCTTGGTATATTTGATTATCTGGATGGATTTCCACACCCACCCCCCAGTATGATGGAAGTCTTTTCCCTGCAAGACTTTGAGAAACCTTACTTAATACAGTCCTTGCTTTGGTTTTCAATTGACTGGGTTATCTGGCAGGTATCTGAAAGGGAAGTGAGCTCTGCTTTTTATTTAATACAATATATGTATAATAAATGTGGGGACCTGGAAATAGATGTTTGCTGATTTTGCAGACACTAGAACAGTATTTGTGAGAAGTCAGTATGAGGGTATTTGGTTTTATATCCTCTATGAGGTAGAAGAAAACACTTTCTAAACCAGTGTTGCAAAGGCAAGAAGTATGAGTGTGTTTGCAGACTTTGTAGGTGCAAACTTGGGCAAATTTACTGATGTTTTTGTATTCTTTTCTACAGTTTTAAATGCCTATTGTCCCATTTCAAAGGCAATTCACCACTTTTTGGTCACTTTTGAAAGGTTAAAAGGATGATGTAAAAAAAAAAAAGTGCTGTCTGTGTGGCTGTTCATGTGTGTTGAGTGCATTGGAAAAAATGTTCAGTGGCTTTTTACGCTGTCAAGAAATGAAGTAGGAAGTTTTCAATTATTTTTTATTGTATAAATGTTAGAATACTGTTGTTGCTTGGCCAGGGCTTCATAGTATAAGTTTTTAAGCCATATCAAATTCTGAGGCTTTCCAGAAATACTGCGTAATTCTAATGGGTTGGAATCGCCAAGTTTGGAACCTGAGAATGGAGGGCATGCAGTATGTAAACTGGGTAGATAAATTCAGCTAACAGCAGTTCTCTTGTTCTCTCTTCAAAACACAAGAACAAACCCCCCTGAAATTTGGATGAAAGTTCATTTATGATTACTACATTCTCTTTCCAGCACCTTTTTGAATAAATGCTCCCAAAATTTGCAGGATATTGTTTCTTGCCATAAAAGAAACTCCTTGATTACTGAATTTCAGTGTGCTGGTCTGTTTGAGGTTTTTTGTTTGTTTGTTTTTGGGTTTTTTGTTTGTTTTCATTTGTTTTGTTGTTGTGTTGTTTTGGGTTTTTTTATGAAAAGTGAAGACTTTCCCCTCAGATTTTAGAGTGATTTTTCTGGTTTGTGTTGATGAAGTGTTGTCATATCTGGTTGTGAATCAGTTTATTTGTGATGACTTAATGTGGCTTATTGGTGGGTGAGTTAACCTGACTGGAAAGTTGTTTTGGCCTTAGATATTATTATTCTTTGGTACTGTAAAGAATGGTATTTATATTTCCCTTTGCAGTATTTCTTCAAATGCCTACTTGTAACTTTGCAATGGAAGGAACTTCCACATAAAAGTTCTGAAGTGTACAAGATGTAATGATCTTCATATTGATCTTTTTAATTCATGAAATTGATTCTTTTCAGTAAAAGTACAAAATCAGCAGAAAGATTTTTTGTGCAGGGGATAATTTGCAAGAATAAGTTCTGCAATACATATGTTCTGGTCATTTCCACTGTGGGATCAGTATTGTGAAATATTACTGTTTGTACATATTTGTGGCACAATGTGTCGCTAAATTTAGTGGATATTGAGGATAATAGTTTGTTGCTAAATACCGAGTTGTTTGGGTTACCTAATAACCAGTTTGGTTATTAAAGCTTGGGCTGTTCCATCTCTAAGGACATATCATGGACTTTTAGAAAGAGGTTGATAGCAGAAATTGTGTTTAGCAAAGAGAAATTAACCTATAAATACCTTAAGCTTCGTGTCTTATCTAAAATGATCTTCAATGAGAATTAATATTTTGCATATCTTTTGTTAACTGATGCTAAATCTTTCTCTTTTGATTTTGTATATATATTAATGTCTTGATTCTTGGCTTGCTGAATCGTCTTAATAATTATCTTAATTTTAAAGTATTTGTCTCTAAACTGTGCTCTGCATTTTAGTTTCCTCTCTTACATGGTTTGCTCTTTCCATGTCAGTGCAGAATTTTCCCAGTTTATCCCTTCTGTTGTCTTCTCACACAGTGCTTGGAGAGGTGCCTTGGCTGCTGCTGACCAGGGAAAGCTCCCGGCCATAGCACGGGAACCGCTGTAGGGAGATGCGCCATAGTGGGAGCAGAGTGTTGGCATTGGAGAGGTGTAGGAAAAGGAGAACTCCCTATCAGCTGGTTCAGCCCTGAATTTTGTAAAACAGCCATAGCTTTGCATCACTGGTGGCTGGCATGCCATAAACCTAAAATTTCTAACTGTACTGGGAAAGGGCATCACTGTTCCTGGCTTCCATTTCACTGCTGCAGCACAAACTCATTTCTGATTGCTGCAAAATTAACTTTCTCTCGTGTTGCTTTCCTGATGTTTTTCCTTCTTTCCCTCTGTTAAATACCTTGTGTCATCCTTCTACTTGGAACTCCTTTATGTTACATTGTTTCTCACACACTTGCTGTTGTAACAGTAACTTGACTTTTTCCTCTGCTTTGCTCCTCTTCCTGCTTTTGCTGACATTTTAGTGTCAAGTTCTAAGCCTGAAACTGAAACATTCCGGAAGATGAAAAAAATTAGAAATTTTATAATAAAATTTCTAAGTGTAGCAACATATGGACTTAAAAAAAAAAGTATAATGAGAGGCAGGGCTTAGGAAAGCCATCTCATGGCTGACATTTTCTTGAAGCCTTGTTCAAAGTTAAACCAGAATGTTGCTGCTGGAATACAGGTTTGACCCATGAGTTTTACATTCTGTTTTAATGCAGTAGATCATCAGCTTCACCTTTCTTGTTAGATTGTTGTTGTCAGTCTACTTCAGAGGGGAAGAGAGGATGATCTTGTTTCTTTGAAAGACTTGAAGAAGTGTCTTGGAAAAGATTTTATTAGTGGAGAGGCAAATGAAAGGCTTCAGTTTTAGACTAAGACTTTGTGGGTTTTTTTGGAAGTTCAGCAAGAAAAAGATGGGGTCTTAAAGAATGGGTATAAAAATATTTAGCATTTCTTAAATATATGGATGAGAGAAATGCAACAAGAGCTTGGACTGTCTCTGAATTCCGATATGAGGGTGAAATGTGGCTGCAGTAGGAACCTAGAAAATCAGAGAGATTTTCTTAATCAGTAACTCTTGAGATATTAAATGTTGGGAAGCTATATACATTACTGCAGTTGAAGAAGTAGGACAGGAGAAAGGAAGGAGCAAGTTGAGATTGACATCTTCTGTTTTAGTGTGCAGGCCCAGTTACTAAGAAATGAGGAAAGCCTGTACTTCCTGATAACTTATATTTTAGTCAGAACATAGTGTTAGAGACTCCTTTAAAAGCACAATTAGTATTTTGGAGAGATTATATTCAAAATTGATGATGTTGACAGGTTCCCTATATATGTCAGTTGCCTTTTCTAGCTAAAGAATTTGCAGTAGGATTGGAAATTGGTCGCCCAAGCTCTGCTCTTCTGCTATTGGTTGACAGTAGTACTTGGTTTGAAAAACAGTTTGTGAAAGTTAAAGGCAGTTGTCATTTTCCTGTGGTATTTCTTTTCCATACACATGTTGTTAACTTTAGAGCAGCCCTAATATAAATGCTGGTAAAAAAATAGTGATGTAATTAACTTTTTTTTTTTAGGAGATCCTATCCACTTTTGAATCTGCTTCAATACTTCTTTGAAGGGCAGAAGGAGCTGAATTCTGCCTGATTCCAATTTTCTATGTTGTGTATAGATTCTTGAACTAAATGTTGTCCAATCATTTCAGTGACTTAGCCTTTTTCAGTACGAAGTGTTAATACAACTTTCTGGAAGGTCATGTAGGCACTACTGTATCTAAACCAAGAAAGAGACCTTTGAGACTTAGCAGTTTGTGTTTAACTCTGCAGGTACCCATCTCGAATTGAGAAGATAGATTATGAAGAGGGGAAGATGTTGGTGCATTTTGAGCGCTGGAGCCATCGCTACGACGAGTGGATTTACTGGGACAGCAACAGGTTGCGACCTTTGGAGCGACCAGCATTAAGGAAAGAGGGGCTGAAGGATGATGAAGAATTTGTTGTAAGTGGTACATTTATTTTGTCTTAGACTTTTGTAAACTTTTTCTACGTTAGATCTCTCTAGCACATAATACTTAATTTTTAGGAAAAAAAATCTAAATTATTTAAATATTAATTACTAAATTTGTTTAAAATAGGATTTTAAACCTGGAGAAGAAGTCCTAGCTCGTTGGACAGACTGTCGATATTACCCTGCAAAGATTGAAGCAATTAATAAAGAGGGTATGTATTGCAATGGTCCATTGGTAAGGTCTGCCTTAAAATGCTGTGCTGTAGATCTAGTCTGCATAAAAAAATAATATGGCTATAAAGTTTTTCTTTCTGCCCCAATATTAAGTGAAAATGTTTTTATATATCAGTTTAGTAAAATGTTCGTCTTTTATCTGTATCAAATTTGAAAACTGAAATTTCTCCTAGAAGACAAAGTGGGTTTTTTAATGCTTTTACTGTTTCAGTGATCAGAAGCTCCTGTGCACAGTCTTAGTACTATTTTGTACTATTGTTGATTTGAGTTAATGTTATATTTAAATTTTCATAATTGTTTTAGTTCTCTTTATTAAGGAAAAATGATGGAAATAAGAAAATAAAAGGAACACAGATTACATACTTCACAATGGTGATATTTCTAATGTACATACAAAATTGACATTTTTACTGTAGTTTAGAGCAAACGAGGACTTGGATATAAGTTGAACTGTTTCCCTAGTGTGGCATCTTAAATATTACATAACTATTTCAATGAATTATGAGCAGAAGTGACTCAATAGCTTAAACATACTTGAAATTGTCCAGCTGGACAAAGAGCAACAGTATTAAAGCAGGGTTTCTTTGACACCATCATTTATGTTTTCTTGTACCTCTCTTGATCCTGACTAGTGGTAGCACCTGGTTACTCTTGTCATACAAAGTAACATGCAAAACATAAAGCTTTCATAGTAACAAAGTGTGTTTGTTTCTTAAGTACTCATGGTGATTCCATCAATCATTTCTAGGAACATTCACAGTGCAATTCTATGATGGTGTCATTCGATGTCTTAAAAGGATGCATATCAAATCTATGCCAGAGGATGCAAAAGGGCAGGTAAGAATACTTACAGCAATTGCTTTTTTAGGTTTTGTGTAGTTGTTTGGATTTTCATTGTTTTGTTTGTTTGTGTTTTTTTTTTAATATCTTGAGACAGTAGAAGTGTCAGTAGCACAACTAGATTTAGATTAGTCTTTATTCTAGGCCCTGCACTCCTTGCTTTATCAGTATATGGGTGATGCCTCAGAGTGTGCTGCTCAAGTGGCCTTGCCTCACTGAAATGTCTGGCTGCTGGACACTCCATTGTCAACTAATCTGTTCACAAAGCCTTGTCTTAGATTTTACAAAACCAGGGGCATCCAGTGGCTTTTCCCTTTGGTGTCCTTTCAGGAAAAAAGCTTTAGCTTGTCAGCAGTCTGTGCTGCTGGCTTTTTTTTTTTTTTAAATTTTATTTATTCCCCACCCTGTGCCCATGTCTTTAGTTTGCTACTAGAGAGCTTTTTGCCCACATGTTCTTGTAAATGTGACTTTGGGGTTTTTTGCCCCTATATCAGGAGTTTCAGGCAATCAGAAAGAGAAGTATTTCTTGTCGCTTATGATGTCCAGTTGCTTTTAAAGAAGAGATGCTGAGTAGAAGTTGGGGGAGACTATGGAAGTAGAGGACATGATTTAGTCACTAGGCCTATCTTTACTTGTGAAAGGGAAACATCATTGAAAACTCTTACATGCTCTCAGTGCAAATGCCATTGCATTTATCTTGCATGGTAACTGCATTTTCATATGTAATGAGAGATTACTCCACCGAAACTATTTGAGACAAAATCCATGAAAACTGGTCTTTATTTGCTCTTAGTTTTCTTCAGAATACTCGTAACTTTGCAGATTTTGAATACTTCATAATTACCATTGTAGCCATCCATATTGTGACCAGAGCAGATGGATAATTGAATTGGCTTGGAAGCATCTCCACATCCTGGCCTCCAGGGTAAAGGTAGCTGTATGGTAGGGTTGATCCACTATGCAAGAGACACTAGAACTTAGTGCAGACACCACTGCATTATTTAAAAGATGTTTCCTGAAGGAGATTAAACTGAAATCTATAGTCACACTAACCCTGGCTTCCTGCTGCACTCGTACAGTAACTCTGTTGAACCAGTGTGTAGTATTTCAATGAATATATATCAATGTATATGTCAGTATATATCAATGAATACTGTCAGTATGACAATAAGTTAGAAAGCTTGAGTGTTTCTTTTTACTTCATAAAGAGCAAAACTCAGGTAATGTGATTGTGACCAAAAAGAAATAAGCCTTTTGTGACAGTGTAAAGAGCTCCCTGATTCTGTTCTGTGCTTTTTCTAGGGAGCAATGTTGTGTCCAATCCTGAGTTACTACTCTTCAGGCCACAGGCAATTTCAGCTTAAAAAAACCCCAGTAAATCCATTACTTCACAACCATTATGTTGTCCAGACTTGTTTGGTGGCAGTCCATCTCATCTGTTATTTCTAATTTTTCTCAGTAGTTGAGAGTTATGGTGCCACTTATGCATCTCAGGGGTTGAATGTAGGCTGCTTCAATTGACTCTTGAGAAGAAATTAGGGGCACAAATTTACACTTTCTGAAATGGATTTAGAACTTTTAAGTTGTCTGGATACAAGAACACCTCCAACTGTGTTTTCTGTAATGCTGATTGGTACTATTTGTAGCATTTCATCCTGAGAAATAAGAAAGAAGCATTAAAGTCTGTAGCTTTCAAAGGCAAAGATATAATTTTTCTTGCAACTTCTTTTGCATATAATGCAGTGGAAAAATGTTTGTTTTTCTAAGTGTTTTTGTGTTATTTCAGAAGAAAACATGAACTAAGATTTGATTGAAAATCAGTTATCTGAGACTGAGCTTTGTTTAAGCCTCAAACTCCCATGGATGTTTTTTGTTATTTTGCTTTATTTATTTTATAAGAAAATATTTACTAAAATTTATGTATAGCTTACAAAAATTCCAAGACTGTAAACTGGTTTGAAAAACTAAGTAGAGTTGTCAGATGCAGCACTTCATGCTTCATTTAAACTTATAACTTGTATTTTGGGTGTTTCCATACTAGGAAAAAAAACATTTCCAGAGATGAGCATAAGCTTAAGATACTTCAAGTTCTAGTACATCAAAAAATTCAAAGTATTTTAAGATCTTTGTGGAAGGTGTGTGCTAAGCATGCAGAATTTGAATTACTTGGAGAGAGATAGAGATTAGTTAATACTTTGATTTGAGCTTAGTCTGACTTGAAGGAAAAGACTGTAAGTTCTATAGCACTCAAACTATTTTTGAGTTGCAGCACAAGTGTGTTTTAATAAAATTCAGTAATGAGGGTGGGAAGGCAAAATTTTTAAAGAGGGAAAAATATTTGTGTGCCTCAGTGCAATGAGTCTTAAGGTCAGCTGTGGTTCAGATAAGCACAAATTAATCAAAATTGCACAGATCTGTGACTACAGATCTGTAGTACAGAAAGGGAAAAAAGGGGTATTGAGACTGCCCTTGTGAGAGCACATATGAAGTATTTGGATAACTTACTTTTTCTGTTTCGTGTTTTTTGTTTTATCTTCGATGTAATCAGGCGCGCGAGAGGGAGCAGATAGCGCCGGAGCTGAGATTAGTGACGGAAATCGAACCAAAAGAAGTGAGTTTTGAGGAGGGATTTGAAGGAGAGGGAGGGGACTTGGCACACAGGAAGAGGAAGCTGAGGAAAAAGCATGGATTTGCAAGTGGGCCAGAGGAAAAAAGAAGATGTGACAGGAGACAATGTGATCCAAGATGTAGGTGGGGCAGACTGTGTAGAATTGAAAGGTGAGGGTAAGGAATCCAGGCTTGATGTGGAATCAGCCAGTCAATAGATTCATGTTTTATGTATGTGTATGTATGAACGTGTGGGAGTTGGAAGTTATGGTGTGACAGAAGAGGAAAAAGCAGCTGAATCTTTAGTACTGGGAAGAAGCAAAAAGGTGGTGGATGTAGGCAGGTGAAGGGAGAGTGATGTATGTGTGAATTCTGCTACTGACGCAAGAGTTGGAATTTGGAAATTGTTCTGGTTTTCCCTTCCCACTGTTGCAGGCTTATGGTTACAGAAGGAATATTTTAAAATACAAGTTTTTTAGCCAATTGATGTGTAAGGCCATTAAGTAATTTCTGCTGATGTATTTCTTGATCGTGCAATTTCCTGTGTTTTGATTTAGTGAATCTAATTAGCATAATGACAGTTTTCCTCAGTAGTCATAAAATAATGTTTTGTTTTCTAACTGCTGTGGGCCATTACTATTCTCCTGTCAATTTTCTCAGCTTACTTGAAAGCTGAATTTTAGTGAGAAAGAAAAAGAAGGAAATACACATTTTAGATGTATTTTATTTTGTATTTTTTAAAAGTTAAATATGTAAATGAGAAGCTCACTGAGGTGAGATACTGAGGGAAGTGGGAAATCAGGCTGGATGATGCAGAGTAGCTGGTTCAGTGTTACACAACTACTTCCAATAGAGAGACAATGTCAGGAAATGAAAGAAAAGTAAGGAAAACGTCTCTTAGAAGGATTTTGCTTTTACTGTATTAATTTGTAATGTGTTCATATTGGGGCCCTTGGCATTGTATGATCTGGGAAATTTCCCTACTATTAAAATTTGTAGCTAGTTTCTGTGATATCTATGATATTTAGTGTCCTGGTATTATGGTTGATAGAATAGATATAATACTATTAGCCTGAGGCAGATTCCAGAATTTATTGTGCTTTATGATCCCACTATTATTCTTCAACTGTTTTGTTAAATTTTTGGTAAAAATTCTGAAAAAGACACAAACATATCCTTTTGAAGGAGGAAATCCTGTGCTCTACAAAAGAAATACAGTCCCCTTAGCATCTTAGATGCTAAATAATTCCCACATGTCAGGAGCTGTGCTGCTGAGCAGTCACTCAGCAGGAATTCAAGGTTAAAAAGCAGGCATTAACTGTGTCACTTCAGTGCCTGTATGTTTACTCTGGAGCCAAAACAAAAATGGACCCACAGAGTTTCTGAACAATTCAGAATCCCACAATTGTTTTAAGTTGGAAGGAATCTCTTGTTATAATCTTGTCCATCCCAACTGCTCAAGGTTCTCTTCACTGAGTTTAAATTTACATGTTTAGTCTAGGAAAAAAAGTATAACTGTCACCATAATGAATGTGTTTCTTCTCTGGCTTTTGAATGTTCAACTTTTGTTTGCTTCATCGTTATGTGTCCTGCTACTGTAAGCTCCATGTTGTAAGAACAGTATCCAAACCGTGAAATAAAATACAAAGAAAACCACAAAACCCCTTTCCATGTTGCACCAGCTTCACTTAGACCAGGATACTTGGTTCAGCATCATCTTTTGAAGCTTGATATCTTCTGAAAGCTTTTGATTCCAGGGTGCTTAGCTTGACTGAAAATTAGGATGCTCTTTAGAAGCTATTTTGATGCAGGCTGCACTACTTCCCCTTCCCACTTTTATCATAAGATTTAATATCCAGCATGTTACTGAACCTCTTCATCCCTTGGCTGGGGTACAGTGTAAGACTTCTACTCTCAGGTCTCCTAATTCCTTACCACCACAAATAGCTCAATCCTTTTTTTGTCCTGCTGGATGGGCAAGGCTCTGGATGGACTGGAGCTAATAGGTGTGCTCGTTTTGGCTGGCCAAAAGAGAGGTATGTGTGCTTTTGACTGACTATGCAGCTGGGAGTGAGACAAGCTTGTTAATGCTGGCATGTCACCAAGTGGCCTCAGTAGTTGCCTGTTGTGTGAACACTGCCAAAGTGCTTCCAGACTTTGCTGCCGGCTCGTGCGAGCGTCTGCATCTTGCTCTGACAGTGTGGACATGGAACACTTTCTTAGATTAATTAAAACTGTTGTTGTTTTTAAATAATAAGTTGGTGCAAAGAAGCAGCATAACCCATGTAAAGCAGTGATTTAAAAGTACTGGACTGTGGAAAAGCAAAACCCTTATGCAAGGAGGATTAATGCTGTATTTGTGTTATGATTTCCTCATATGTCAAAGGAACTCAACAGAACAGAAACTTGAAAGGCTTATAATATGTAGCAAGTGGGGAAAAGGTTGCACTGGAACAAGATTTGTGAAATCAAGCTACTTTAGGTATCTCATGTGATGACATAACAACAAGGAGATATTCCAGAATAAAATAGTCTCTATGCAGTTGGGGGGAAAAAAAAAGTACTATTTGTAAAGCACTCATGGGTAACTAGACAAAAAGTATTTTTCTTTTTTTTCTTTTTTTTTTTTTTTTTTTTGTGTGTGGTAGTACCTGTAATTCAGAGCACTCAGATGCTTCTTTCTGACTGGTTGATCATTTCTACTGCCTTCTATATTGCACATAACTTCATGGAAGAATTCTGTACGTCAGTGTTATGGAGAATTCAGAAAAATGCTTTAGTCAAAAGGATCAAGTTACAATTTTTGCAGTCAGATTGATCCCTGACATTCAAGAGACATAAGGCAGGAGTCTCATTGCTCTAAACTAGTGGAAAGAGCTTGGCTCAGCCTAGAAAGTTCTTTCCATTGGCTTATAGGGTGGCCTGACTTGGTGTAAATGCCAAAAATTAGATTAGAGTGGGATGTATTGTTCACCCCTTGAATGTTTCTGTATGGTACAAATAAGCAATTATGCAAAATGACACTTAATTACCTTAAATATAGATTGTGACATTCAGTGATATTATAGAGTACTTTACTGAAGTTAGTGAGTGAAACCTGTAATATATATTACAAAAAGAGTAAAAGAGTCTGTAGTTGCTCTAGAGACAAAGGTGTAATGAGATAGGAGTTATCCCTGGTTTATCAATTTAGTTCAGGAGGAATTCCATGCAGCTGGACACTGCTTTGAGGTGATTGTAGCTTTGCATAATAGGTCAGCAACTATGGAATTGTGTGTTTCAGAGCCAGAAGGGTAAGAAAAATGTCAGTCTTCTGGGATTGGGAGCTCCTTGGTTTCTAAAGCAATGACACAAGAAGTAGTTTAACAGGGAATGTATACAGCCAGAATTCTATATACAGTGATTTTTTTTTTGGAAGATTTTTTTTTCTTTTTATCCGCGTGGCATACTGATAACTTCAAGTTTATTTGGAAATTTGGGAAAGTCAATTTTACCACTCTTTGAGTAGTAACCATAAAAATAAATTTAATTTTATGTGAACATTTCTAGATAAAATTCACTGGGTTTACAAGTATTTTGTGTTTGAGTCTTAGGCACTTAATAATACTTACTCACCATTTTTTCTATTTTGGAGGATTGGATAGCTTTGGTCAAAGCTGCTGCTGCAGCAGCAGCCAAGAACAAAGCAGGAAGTAAACCTAGAACCAGTGCAAATAGCAATAAAGATAAAGAGGACAGAAAATGGCTAAAGGTCCCTTCAAAAAAGGAAGAAACCTCAACCTCTACAATCATGCAGGAAGTGCAAAAAAAGGAAGAGGAGCCTACGTCTAGTGACACATTTGGTAAAAGCACATTCAGTAAATACAAGATTGATTTTTCTGTAGTGTTGAACTCCTGTTGCTAATTTTGCAGTTAAGTAATAACCAATATTTCCAGAGGGAAATGTCACATTTGCTGTTATGATACCTTTCTGATACATAATGATAATTGGTTCAGAAACTATTTTTATCAGATAAATCTAGTTCAGTCAGCATTTACTGCTTGTGCTAAACTTCTGACTAGCTTTATCAAGAGCAGAATATAGCTTTTTATTAATGATTTCATTGTACAGTTTGGTTGATATTCCTGCATCTTCTCTTACCCTGAGATAATCCTCGATCTTGTTTAAAAAAAAAAAATCCAATATGCATGATATAGTCAGGGGTGTTTGAAACTCTGAGTTGATATAATTTGTTAATTTTAAATTTTTAATGCTTATTTCTCATAACATTCAGTAAAATTTACAAATTTTGAGATAATGTCCATTTATTGTTTTAGTATGTAATTCTAGATCTTCAGAATGTGTAATTTTCCTTTTTTATAAACATTTAAAGTCTCTTTATTTCAGTATTCTGTTAGCAATTCTGAAATATTTAAGTATTTTGGGTGTTACACATTCATGAAATGTAAGTTAATGATATTTTTCTTGTGTGTAGAAGTAGGATTTCCTGTAGTGGATGTTCCAAAGATGGCCTTTGTGCAGGCAGAGAGCACGTTGTCACACAAGAGGAAAAGTAATCTGGGCAACTCATTTCAGGCAAAGAGAGCTCGCCTAAACAAGATCACTGGTAAAAGACTTTTCTTTGTTGTTGACTTTGTTCCTTTTTCATGTAGTGAAATATTCATGCTTGTAAAGAAGGTGCTGAAGTAGATTGCATAGAAGCACATTCATGAGGCAGATGGTCACTGCAGTCTGTACTTGTTTAGAATTTTAAAGGAATTCATAAATGGTAAAATCTACCTGGTTCATAAATTGGTCGCAGACTGTACTTGTTTTTTTCAGTTTTTTGGTGCAGTAGCTATCCTGAATTGATGAATTTCTTGAGCATATTTTACCTCTAGCTGTACAGTTTTCTCCGTTTTTGGGTGAATTTGTGTTTGTACAACTTCTTAAGAACGTGCATATTATGAACGTTCTTAAGAACGTCCTATTATGGACTGCATACTACTGTAAATTAAAGCCATGGTTAGCTGTGAAGAAACAGAAACTATTTTTTCATGAAGTAAAATTGTTGCAAAAGGAATTTCTCATTTAGAAATAAACATCCCTTTCAAATTGAAGCTATAAAAATCTGATTTTTTTTTTCAGTGTGTAAGCATTCATTCCCTATCTTTATTGCACAAAGATATTAATGGAGAACAGGGATGTTACTACAGAATACATTCTGTACAACAGGAAATTAAATAATTGGTCTTATCTTTAAAAGCTGAAAAATGCATTTTTATCAGAATTTAATAGAAATTTACTTGCCTGTGAAAAAAATAATTTCAATTTATAGTCCTCTAAATAAGAAAGTTGTGCTGTTAGCTTTGATCCTGTCAGTACTTAGGACAAAGTCTTATGTTTGTACTGGGAAACTTATGTCCTGTGCTGGGAAAGTATCAGATGCATTTCACAAGTTGGGTTGAAAAAGTTGTGAAGTCCCTCCCTTAACAGAGGAGCCCTTGGACTGTAAGATAGAAATTCATTCAACTCATTATTCTAGTCAATAGTATTTTGTGTGAAGGCTGGTAAACTTTTCTGTTTAGAGAGGGGCTGTTTTTGTTGGTTTTTTTTTTTTTTTTTTTTTTTTTGAATNTTTTTTTTTTTTTTTTTTGGAAGTAGATAAAAATTTTTACTTGTTTCTGTAAAACAAAACCCAGTTTGCTAAACTGCATAGTGAGAGGTTTTTTCATGCTTGTTTTGGCTTATCCACCCTTTCATTAGTCTGCAGTGGAGGATGTTTAGTCAGTTTTCTTATGAGAGTGGTTCTGTTTCAGTCTCTCAACCAGTAAAAATAAAAAACTACAAATCATGGAATGGTTTGAGTTGGAAAGGTCCTTAAAGTTCACCTACTGCAAACCTTGCTGCTATATCAGGGACACCTTCCACTAGACCTGCTTGCTCAAAGCCCCATCCAACCTGGCCTTACACACTTCCAGGGATGGGGCATCCACAGCTTCCCTGGGCAACCTGTGCCTCACCACCCTCACAGGAAAGAATTTCCTCCTCCTGTCTAATCTAAACATGTTTTCTTTAAGTTTATCTATTCCCTTTTGTCCTATCACAACATGCCCCTCTAAAATGTCCTTCTCCAGCTCTCTTGTAGACCCCCTTTAGGCACTGGACTATAACATCTCCCTGGAGCCTCCTCTTCTCTAATGTGTACAATCCCAGTTCTCTCAGCCTTTGCTCACAGGAGAGGTGCTTCAGCCCTCTGACCATCTCTGGGTCCCCCCTCTGGGCTCACTCCAGCAGGTCCATGTCCTGCTGTGCTGGGACCCACAAGCTGGACACAGCAGTGCAGGTGGGGTCTGAGCAGAGCAGAGGGGCACAGTCACCTCCCTCATCCTGCTGCTCACGGTGCTTTTGATGCAGCCCAGGAAAGTGTTGGCAGCTCATGTCCAGCTTTTCATCCAAGAAAGGATGGCAAGGATCTGTTCTTTTCGTACAAAGGAAGCAGTCTTTAGAAAAACCCATCTTCTGTCGCCAGGATTGTCATTCCAGGAAGGCTTCTCCTTTGGTTGCAAGTTTTGTTAATGGATGTCAAATTTATCAGCCCCGTTTCTATTCTCCTTTCCTATGCTACATACATTTTCAGTTAAGTTCAGTTCCAGTACTGCTGCCATGAGCAGTACTATAAGATGTAGAGACTAGACATGTATATCGTTGGAGCCCTGTTAATTTCTTTCCAATAGCAGTTAGTAGCATTAGATACCAAAACCAGCTGAAAAACCTTTATCTTTAGAAATTCTATTTGCCTGTGCTTGTGGAAAGATTCTTATTACCTCAGGAGCATTATGAGAGTCATAGTAGTGACACAGGTTCATACAGACTGAAGTGAATAATCAAACCATGATTTTGCAGGCATTGACTGTTGCCATTTTAAAAAGGAGTGTGTCTGACTCCACAAGACATACTTGGCTAGCAGAGGGTGTGTTACCTTTCAGTGAAAGTGTATTAATCTTTTAACTACAAGAAGAACTTTGTCATGTCTTGTAGATACTTTGTGTATCTGTTCTCAAATTAACACACCTCTGCAGTTCATACCAGAGTAAGTCTTTTATAACACTACATTTTGCAAATGTGACTGCTAATGATCAAATTTTTTCTTGTCACATGTTTATTTCTTATGTGTTAAATGCTTGCATATGCAATATATTGTATATCAATATACACTTGCATTGTGACATTTTTGTCTCCAGCACAAGCTTTTAGATGTGAAGCAAGGTTGGGAATCATGCTGCTGTACCCATTGGAGTGGCTACAGAATAATCAAAGCATTGTAGCTGTTAGGAAAACATTTACCAGGTTCTTATGGCTGTGTTGGGGAAATAGTACAAAACACTATTGCAGGAGGCTGTATGAAGGGAACTGTTCCCTGGATTTCAGTTTGGCATTCAGTATTTGATGGGGAAGGATCTGCTTGTCTGCCACAGGGCCCACAGCTGCATCAGGTGTTCTTTGCTCACCATTCAACAAAACAAAGTTGCTTCCTTTGCCCTTTCTTTTACCACTAGCAATGGTAGCAATTACTTTTCCCACAGGTGAAGAATATCTCCTGCTAAGCACATATTAATGTCATCTTCCAATCAGTTTTTGCCTCTGTTGGAATGTTTGCTTCCATATCTTCTCCTGCTGTGTTGGTACCAAAAACCAGATAATAGCTGCAGTGGGCTTGCAGAACAAAACATTCCTGGTTCACTGTGCCCCTCCCTATTTTTGGTTTGTTAGGTGCTCTTACAGACAGAGGGTGGTGAACCTGTAGTCCTGGTTTGCAGTAGCTTGTGAAGATGCTTTGTGCTACAGACATGATGCCTGGTTAGAAAAATAATTCATGGTGTAGAGAAAAAGGAAATCATAAGGATTTTATATGGACAGATCTGAATCCAGACTGATTTAATAGCTTGAATTTCTGAGCAGGGATCATCTAGCTAGAACTAAAAATCAGGGAATCTGAGAATCACAGAGTGGTCTGGGTTGGAAGAGAACTTAAAGGACATCTAATGCCAGCATTATCCACTAGACCAGCTTTCTCTAAGCCCCATCCAGACTGGCCTTGAGCTCCCCTAGGGATGGGGCACTCTTCTCTGTGGCTTATAGAACCACAAACACTTCCTCATAAACTGTAGCTTGTTTTTTTGGTTGTTTTTTTTTTTTTTTTTGTATTTAAAATTCAGTTTCACTTGACTTTGAAAATGATTTTACACTTTTTGATATAAATGCATGATTGCAAAGATAAGGAGCGCTGCAATTTTTGCAACTTGATTTAAATAGGATAATTTCTGTTAAAAATTTTATTTAAGTTGATAAAACCTAAATCTTTTATGTAGTCTAATGCAGAATTAAAATCTTACCTGATAATTTTGTTTTTATCTAATAAGACTAAATAAACTGCTGCTTTTTGGTTAGCCTAAACTAAAGTGTAACTTAATCTAACATAAATAGTAAATGAGATAAAACACTTGGTATTTATTGTTGAATGCTGAATTTTTTTGTTTTAATGTCTTGAACAGTTTCTGAGAGTCCAGACTTCACTAATTTATAATTCCTTGGACATTGTGAACCTTAAATTAATTTTGGCCATATCTAATTTTTTATGGAATGCAATAGGAATTCCCTCTGAATTTGTCAAGTTATTTTTGAGGACTTGAACTCCTCATTCCCAGTATTGACATTAGGAGACTGTAATAGGAATTTTTATTCACATTTATGTTTTCTAGGTTTTCCCAGTTTTGTATTTTATTAACAATGTAGAACTTCTTCTGTCTCTGCATTGTTAGGCAATTAAAGTTATTGTGTGAGGTACAACTGGAGCTATTGCCATTTTTGCTGACAGAAAGCTTTCTTGTATTTATATTTCCCTTGTCTTTACAGATTTTTTGTAGTAGTGATATTTTACATAAGTTGGTGAATGAAGTTACATATTCTAATACATTATTTGCTCCCAATATGGTCATCTTTTTGAGGTAATTTGGGAGCTCCACTGCTGAGAATGTGTGTTTGGAAATTAAATCCCTTATTGTATTATGTCTAAGAAAGGTTTGCATGTGTTATAGTTAAGAAATAGCAATACAAATTCTGATGTGAATTTCTCAAAGACTGGAAAGGAGAGAGAGAAAAATTTTATAAATAATTCTGATCTTGAAATTTACCTATGTATCATATGTTGTTTTAAAGCTCAAGTGCTTGGACTTTGGAAAAATGGCAAGGCTTTATTTTAGAATTGCTAATTTGATTTTCTTCTTATCAGTAAATATGCTAAAGAAATGCTTCCTATGTAAGCATGCATTGTTGGAATGTCCTTTAACTTTTTGTTTCTTCTAATATAAAGTGTTCAGCTTTGTGTGGAGCCATTTCAGAAAGACTCATGTTGTAGTTTTGTGCAGTTCATATTTCTTGTCTCAATATTTTACTTCTTTCTCTATGAATTCTTGTTGCAAGGTACTTCTAACTAAAAATATCTGCAACTTTTCTCTTAAGGTTTATTGGCATCCAAAGCTGTTGTTGCAGATGGTGCTGAAAAAAAGGAAAGCAACAAAGAAACAGCTCCAGTCCTGGAGCAGGTATGAAATGGTAGAGTTTGATTCTTTTGCAAAGTTCCCACTGGAGTGTGCCATGGAGATGTAGTACCTACAACATTAAAATTTTCCCCTTCAGATATAACAGGGAACTGAAAATTTACCTTATGTTTACATTTCTGGCAGAGCCAGAAGTATGGAATTTAATTGTCTCTAAATACAGTGTTGACTTGAACTTCAATAATGAGCTTTTGTGTTAGAAAAACTAACAGAAAACAAAACAAAATAAAGTCTCCATGCAACAAATATGAGGAGACCAGTGTCCCAAGGTCCAGTTTTATAGCTGGAACAATGACTGGCTTAGAAACAGGCCCTTACACAAATTTGATTTGTGTTTGAAACAGGGTTTTTGACATCACATAGAACTTCTTTTAAAAGAAGTTTCTTTTATATTGTAAGAATTTGGTGTTGTAGGCTTGTATGTGTTTTATGAACTGCTCAATGAGCCATACATTTTGCAAGGGTGTGTATTTTAATAAATACAAAAAAGAAACTTTTAAATAATGTTAAGGGTCTGATTTTTAAACCTGTATATTGGCAGGATCTGGAGGCTGCCATTTTGTCTTTGGCTTATGGCACTGTGTTCAGGCATTGCTTGACTCCGAGCTGTGCATTATCTTGCATTTTAAAAGGGCTGAATGCCTGAGCATGGTAAAGCAAGCTAAGGATGAACAGTAGTCTTGATTCAGGACATCCTTGTTTTCCAATTATTTAAATCAGAGCCTTAATGTATCTTTAATACTGCTTTTTTGTATGCATTTTCATTCTTCTTTAACAGCAGCATTTGAACAAAGTAGCCTTGCTGCCTGCAATTCTTTAACAAGCACTTCCATTCTTTAGCCCCAGCACACTCTATGACCAGTCCCTACCCCCAACCTGATTTGATATTTTGGCTGTACTGGTTCTTTAGAGCTGATATATAATTGCATTGCTCTGGTTTTTCCATTGATGCTGCATTGGATGAGAGTCAATGGAACCTGATTTCTCTTTTTGATGCTGTCACTGTCAGGGCCAGCGGAGCCGCTGCGGTGCCGATGCATTGACCGATATTTTGCATAAAGGTTTACAGTGTACTGACATGACATTCCATTTCTCAAATTTTTGCATATTAAAGATGCTATGATTTTCTTGCTACTGTGTGTGATATTTTCAATGTGCAAAAAACTGTGAAATGGCTTACAGCATGTTGTTTTTGGGAGAATCATTACAATGTAAATCTTGCCATGCAGAATCCCATTGCGGTGAATGGGACTTTGTGGTTTACATAGACTGTGTATGCAACAGTATAAACTGCAGTGCATATTTACTATAACCTTTTTGTTATTTCTTAGACTTAGTAACTCGGCTGTTCCTGTTTTATTGATCAGATATAAAAAACAAGATGTCTCTGTCATTGTTTACATGCTAATGGTCTGAAAAACCTCATTTTTTGGAAATAATAGTTAAGCTCCTTTAAAGAGGCATCTAAAATCCCAAATTGTCCTATTCTTTTGTGTATAACTAAAACCAGAAACCTCACAAACATTTAAATTATTGACAGTGGGGAGAAAATTTTTTGAGCTTAAAGCTTTTTTCACTGAGTTCCTGCACAAAAAGAAATTAAAATGGCCGAGTTATGAACCTCCCCAAAAGGTTTTCCGATAGCAAAGCTGACATTCCTTAGAGGCTTTGTCTGCTACTGCTATAAAATTGAATGGATAAAATATCTTGTAGGTTTTTTTAATAATGTAATGCAGAATATGGTAGAAATATTCAGGCCAATAGCCGAAAACTGACTCTGTTGATGCAAGTTTTTGTTTATATTTATACGGTTTTAGTTTACAGTTGTCTTAAACCCAAAACCTCAGATGATTAGTTGCAGATACAGTAGTTTATTTAATTGTATTAGGGTATGTCATGTTATATTTCCTTTTGACCAAGACCTGAGTAGATGGATAACATTAGTTCATTAAGGTTTTTAATGTTAATTTGTCCTGTTAAGAGGTTAAGCACCTTATCAAAATCTTAATTTAATTTTTTTAATCTTGTTTAAATAACTTTGTAATTTGAAAGTAATGGATGCTGTAGTATGTCTTTCACATCTGTGAAGATGAACAATAAAATTGTTTATTTACAAGTTACGACTCTAATTAATTTCTGGTAATACCTCTTATAACCAGCGTAGGTATACTCTACAGTTCATGGAATATTTTATTTAAATTAATAAACTGCACTTAGTATGTGTGTAATGGAATAATGCAAGGCAGAAGTGCTATCTGCTGAATGGGATGTTTTGCACCGGATCTTTCCAGGATACTCACAGCGAGCCATTCATGTAGCATTCAGTGGCACCCTTTTACAGACATAGAACGTGCACTTGTGGGGTTTTGTTTTGCTTTTTTTTGTTTTTCCTCCATTGGAACATGGAAAGTTCTAGTGGAAAATAAAATTGCAATTTATAATACCCTCAAATCACCAAAGATGTGACGTTTCTAGTTTGGATAAAGTGGTGCACAAGTTCTAGAAATACCTCTCTGCTTTGTTAATTATGGTTTTATTAGATGGTACTATGCTGTATGATGTAACTGGGATGAAAAGGGAGACAGGCCTAAAAAATTATATTCAGATATTGTAGTTTGCCCTTATTAGGCAAGTTGTAACACATGCACAGTTTCGGTAATGTAGGAAGAACTTCCAGTGAAAAATTTAAAATGCTAATGTCTGTCAGTGCATGCTAATGGTCTAAAAATAGTCGTGTTTGTGTTAAGAAGGATGAAAATTGAGGAATTTGGAAAGATGCATTATATGTTGACTTCATTTCCTTCAAAAACTGTTTTAACTCTTCATCTGCTCATTTTCCCCTGACAGTTAGCAATCTATTTAACCCTGTGGTGCTAGAAGTTGTGATTTCTTCATGTTTGCACAAACACAATGTGGTGAAATCCAGACTCCCAGCACTCAAAGGGGTTGTGCGAGAGTGTGCTCAGCATTGGAAACTTTTCATTGTTTCAGGCATTCCTTAAAGGAGCATTATCAACTTTTTCAGGTTCTCAAAAATACAAATTCCTTGTTAAATATCGTTTCCCCAAGGAACTGCTTAATTTTTTTATTTATTTGGTTGGTTTTTTTTTTGCCTCTGGTTGGGGAAATGACTGTGTAAGGAAAATCTTGGCAACTTTTTTTAGAGCTGCAATCCTTCTGAGGAAGGATTGTTTGCTCATAGCAGTGCCAGAGTTCAAGGAGTGTCTTGATTCATTCTCAGTCATGATTCAGCAGCAGGCAGCCCTGTGAGGAGCAGGGAGGAGGACTTGAGGATCCTTCTGGGTGTCTTCCAGCATGAAGATGCTCTGTGATGGTGCATCAGTGTGTGTGTTCTGACTGGGAACAGATGCTCTCCAGGTTCTGCTTGGAGACTGCACTGACAGTAGATGGAAGAGAAAACTAAAAATACTTTATTGAATTTTTAAATTTGGGAATAGAGGGAAAATGGTTTATTTTCAGTTTTTTTGCAGGTATTTCAAATAGTAAGAATTGAGTATTCTGAATACTGAAAAAAATTGGTAGTGCTCCTTTAAAAAAAGCAAAATTTATTGTGATGCATTTTAAATAGTTTTCATTTGTACTTAAAATAATGTTGCTTTATTATGTGTTTGAGTACTAAAATTGCTTTTAAAAAGATCAAAATAGAATACAAGAACTACAACGAAGAAACTGAAATAAAAGTATCAATTTTTTATTATTTATTCAGGAGATTTCACCTAAACCACAAAGTCAGAAAAAAAATGAAGCTGATATTAGCAGTTCTGCCAACATTCAGAAACCTGCACTGTTATCCTCAACTTTGTCTTCAGGAAAGGCTCGCAGCAAGAAATGCAAACAAGAATCTGGAGATTCTTCCGGGTGTATAAAGCCCCCTAAATCACCACTTTCCCCAGAATTAATACAAGTCGAGGATTTGACGCTGGTCTCTCAGCTTCCTTCTTCTGTGATAAATAAAACTAGTGAGCACAGACATTTTAAAAAAAATACCGTAACTACTTATAAGGGCTATACAGAAGTTTTCTTTGGTTGTAAATGGCTATTGCTTTTAAAAATGAATCTGCTTTAAATAAAATGTCCAAGTGGGAGAATTAGGGGTAGCTCACTATTTCAAAAATCAAGTCACATAATAAGGCATTTGAATTACTCTACCAGAAATAATACATTAAATAATATATTGATATTTATAGAGTCATGGCTTTTAAGGGTTGGCTTTCCCTCTAGCTTAAATCTCCACACTAGCATTAACAGTGATACAGGAAAAATCAAACCTCCCTTCTGAAAGGGGCCTGATTCATTAAAAAGAAAAGACGTACACCTTGGTGTGGACCTTTCCTTCTCTAAGAATCTTCACCTTCAGCAGGCTGATGTTCTGTACCTGTTGGCTGTGGCATTCGTCACCTTATGTGATATTTCCTCCAAACACGGTGTGAAAGAGATGGGTTCAAGATGTGTGGTGGAGAAATACTAAAAATTGTGTTTCCTTGTCCTAGAAAAATCCCATGGGTGTTCAGCTTCTTAACATGTGTAACTGATTTACCAAGCACAAAAATACTGTTTATCAGAAGAATAGGGAAAGCTTTATGCTGCATGCTTGAATGCGCTATTTTTTGTGAATATTAAGGTATTTCTATAATTTTTTTTTTGAAATTACATTAGGTTTTTAGTGTTGCTTAGTCTCAGGCTCTTTGCCTAAAGCACATTAAATGATGAGGCCAAAGGTTAACATAAATGCAGGTTTCAGTAAGTCAAAAGCTACAGTTTTGTTCACTTTAGTATAGTGATTGAGGATGGAAGACTCAACCTGCATCATGTGTTCCCATTAACCTTGATTTTGTCTTTTCATTTATGAGATAAGTTTCTTTTTAATCTTTGCTCATAGATAAGTTTAAATGAGTGGGAAAGGGAGGAGTGCAAATTCAGCCTTCTTTATTCAGGACACATTGGTAAAAATTGTATTTTGTCCCCACAAAATGTTAGCAGTCATCCATATTGTAATTCGCCTTCCATCCCCACCCCTAGAGCAATGGTAAGTAGCTTTCCTGGAGCATGCTTGTGTTTTTGATTAAGTTGGACTTCTCTGTAGCAATATTTTAAAAAAACAGCTAATTAAAATATTGGTTACTTAGTACCTTAGATCTTGTTAGTGTTGACTTTAATCTTTGGCTTCCAACTTTTTTCTACCTCTATTGGAAAGTTAGTTTTGTTGTGTCTTAATTTTTAAATCTGTATATCTGACTCTAAAAACTACTTACAAGAAGGAGAGAACAGTGATTTACAGTGTAATAGTAAACTAAATGTTTTTCTAAGGCAAAATTTTCTGGAACTGGATAATATTGAAGAGGTGTAGGGGAGTGTGGGTTTTTTGTTTTTAATGAATCAGGCCTATATTAACCTATATCAGTCCTCCTCCCCCTGTTTGTTTGGGTTTTATTAAGTATAAAGTTCTGGAGCCTTCTTAATGTGCCGTGCACTGGCAGTGTGTGTTTGAATTTCAGTTGGGGTATTGATATCAGGTTATCAGAAGGCAGGAGGTGGGATATAAAATTAAACACTGTTTTTGATTATTTTTAAGTTGTATGTTAACACTATCCATGACTTTTTAGATCTTTAACTGTGATCATTTGTTCTGTTTATTGTTAAATCCTATTGCCCCCTTCCTTTGTAAGTAACCTGCTGCCTGGGTTTTATGGGGAGGGTTGCTTACTGTAAATACACTGCTTGCCTAAAACAACCACCTTTACCAGTGGGGAAGTAGGTGCCCTAGTAATTTATAATAAGCAAAAACCAGAATCATGTCTTGAGCATAAATCTTCCTTTGCTCCTGGTAGTCACAGTTTTGTAATTATTTTTACCAGTTTTGCTGTGATTACCAGCTTTGCAAGTAAGAGCTATTAAAAGCACCCCCCATCGTTAGATCTCAAATGCTGCGGTAAGATGATGGTGTATCTCTCTGCTTCATGAACATTGAAAGATCTCTTTTTAGGTCCATCACAGCCAGTGAATTCCCCTAGATCCTACAAACATAGCCAACGGAGAAGAAGATCACAGCGTTTAGCCACTTGCTCCTTGCCTGATGATTCTGTAGAAAAAGTTTCTTCTCCCTCTTCAGTTACTGATGGAAAAGTGTTCTCCATCAGTGGTCAAAACCAACAGTCATCAAAATTGGAGGGTAATGTATCTTAATGTAATAAAGAACTGCCCAAGAGAAACTGAATCATAAAAATTAGACCTTTCATGGTTTTCAACTAATGGGATATTTTGAACTGCTGTAGCTAAAGCTGTTTGCTGTTCCTATGTTAAGTAACGCTGCAATCCAGACTGTTGTTTGTTGGATCCATGTGTTTTTTTAATATGACATTTTTTCTTTTATGTAGTACCTGATGTTGCTCATGTGTCACTTGAGAAGCGTGGACCATGTCTCCCTCTTGATTTAAGCCGTAGTTCGGAAGTTACAGCACCATTATCCACAGAATCCACTTTCCGTAATGAGTATTCCAGTAAAGACAAGGAAGATATTCAGATGATTACATATCTTTCTTCCAAAGCAGTAACTGATGGAAGAGTAGCTACAACAGCGTCAGGTAAAGAGATTCAGTATACAACCAGAGAGATTTATAGTTGTAGGGTTAAAATGTGTGTGTATTCAGTCCCACAGAAAGAGGGGATACTTTTCATTTTCTTTTCTGCACACTCGGAAACTTGCCTCTCTTCTGGACTCCATTCGTCTGCATATTCTTTTTTTTCACTGGCTTAGAGCTGCTTTAGCACTTCTCA
Source organism: Dicaeum eximium (assembly GCA_013396995.1). Lineage (NCBI taxonomy): Eukaryota > Metazoa > Chordata > Aves > Passeriformes > Dicaeidae > Dicaeum > Dicaeum eximium. The sequence continues at coordinate 454,728 of VWZP01004030.1, read as the reverse complement.
CACACTTTGAGGAGAATCTGAGAGTATGCAATGTAGTAAGCAGTATTTCAAAAATACTTTTGCTATTGCTAATAGTTGTAAAAATAATTAACAAAATGAAGTGTTTACCAACATACTAATTTGTGGCTTCAGCTTTAAAACAATGGTGTTCTCAAAGACAGTCCGCGTTCCTCTGCTTTGTGTCTGTTTGCGGTGCAAATTCTGCCCTTCACTTGCTAGAAAATGTTACTTAAAAATATTTCTGAAAAATCCTCAAAAACTTTTATATACCCTCAGCACAGAGCCCAGTGCTGCAATTCTGGGCTGCCTCTCCCTTTGTAACAGTTTACTGACTACCATGGTTTACATGAAACACTTGGATAGAGGTAACCAAGAGATTTGGGGAAGGATTTACACAGTGGTTTGCAGACCCTAAAAGTGGGATGTTTTCATCCAGTGTATGCTAGGTGTTCATATAATTTTTTTATAAGTCTCGTATATGTGGGTATCATACCATTTTTAATTGGCTTCCAAGAAAGAATTCTTTTAAAGCCTTTTTTTGTTTTGTTTGTTTCATGAGAAAATTATTCAGAAAAGTAAGTAGAGGGGAAAAGAATCAAATTATTATATTATGCTCAGAAAGTTTTTGATAAGTGGGATTGATAGTAAGGGAGGACAGCGTGACCTTAAAATATAGAGTTATAGCACTTAAACTATATCTTAGTCTATTAATCTATGAATCTCTTAAACTAATTTGTCAAAATAAGAGCTGTGGATATCTCTAGTGAGCCACCACTTAAGCTTTTTAAAATATTAAAATTGAAATATTACTTAATTACTTGAGTGAAACCATGTGACAGTCTTCATTTGCCCTTGATACATGGCATAGCAGCAGAATTACAGATTTGTGGGAAAATCACTTCTATAAAAGTCCTTTTTATGTCATGTCTTTTGCCACTAAGATAAGGTGTTTTGGGAGTTGTGTATTTGCCCACTCATTGAACAAGATAGTAAAAAAAACAACAGCTTCCAATATCCATCTGTTTCCTGTTTGGTAAAACTCATTTCAGTTACTAGAAATTCAACTTCTGGCTTTTCTGATATATTTTCTGGCTCATTTTACGTGTAGTTGGTGATGCTGGAAGTTGCCTGCTCCTGTCATGGGCCTGGCTCAGGGCAGAGAGAGCCAGTTCTAAATCCAGCACTCAGGAGTGCACTTTGGACCTGTTTGTTGGGCCACAGGTGAAGCAATAAAAGAATGAATAAGTTTCATTTAGACCCACCTTTATTTAATGACTCAGAATTGTGTGACATGTGCACACAGTTTGTGTCGGGGAAAAATTCCGTGATAAAATTGTCTGTTGTTACTACTTGAGTCCATGGTGGAAAGCCAGAAGTGCTTGCAACCTCTACCTCTAAGATAGAGTTTATACTGTATATAAAGCTTAATGAGCCTTTTTTCATATCTATATAATTTTAAGAGTTATAAGCTCTAAAGGAACTGATTTGCCAGCTAAATTTTTTGTCTTCTGGGTTTTTGCCTTCCAGGCACACCTGTTTTGTCTCTAATTTTCATGTATTACAGTTTTCCTTCATGCAATAAATGGAACTGTGTCTTGAGCTTTCATACTGACATTTTGTCCAAATGTTAGAAGTTTTCAGTAGGTTGCCGCATGTAGCCCAACAGCTTCTTGAGTGTCAGCTTTGTGGCCTGAAAGACTAATCTGAGCAGTTTGATATCTTTAATTCACAGATTTCATGGCAGGTTTTGGAGCTGTCTTCCTCTGTCAGTGGTATCTCTAGGACTCCATAAGAAAAATTCATATGTGTTTTGGGTTCATTGCAGTCTTTTAACTCTGGTGGAACATGTTCATCCTCATAATCTTAAAAGAAAAAGCAAAATGGAAATTTAAAGTTCAGGTTTGAAACCTCTGCAGCTAATCTACACTATTGAATAAATTTGTTGTGTTCTCTGCTTTAGAAGGCATCGTTTTGCCTTTGAAACAGCACAGGTTCTCAAGGCACATTCCTGAAGCATACATAATTACACCTAATTCTTGCATGCTTCGGGAAAATAAATAGGATTCACTCTATTTATCAGTACTTTCTTTATCTGTTTAAACAACAGCAAGCAAATATATATGGGAGAGGTGCCCAAAGCTTTCCTTTCCCATTCCTGTCAGTTCTTGAAATAATTGAGAAAAGTTAATTTACATTATGCAGAAACATCTACCTGAGTGCAGTTTATTACACTGCATTGTTTAAATGTGTGCATTGTGACAATATCCATTACAAATTGAGAACTCTGGTGTAAAATCCAAACTATTCCATAGTTATGTTTTCTTGATCTGAAAGAACTATTATAAATCTGCATCTGTTTATGATATTTCTGCTGCTCCTTTTTTAACACATATTTGGACATATTTGGGGTTCTAGATTTTGATATCACTACAGATTCTGTTAAGTGCACATAAGTTAGACCTGCTGTCTTTGTAATCATTGAAGCAGATAACTGAATAGTTTCAGAGATACCTCACAAATGTATTTAGCCTGGAACAGCCTGGTCTGATCCCTGACCCTTCTGTAACAGACCTCAACTGGTTTAAGCCCAGAGATGCAGTTTGTGATGTTGGATATTGACTTCTGATGGAGGCTATCAGTTGAGTCAATTGAAAAAATAATTTGGTGGTGTTAAAAATTATGCATTTTAGTGACTTAATTCAGAAGGTACTGACTTGGTGTTTTCAGAGGAGAGGGATTAGGTACACGAAGTGCAGATGAATAAATGGCAGCTCATGGTATTAGCACATAGATTTCAAAATCATTGCTCAAAATTAACACCATAACATTTTGTAGAGGCAAAACAAAAGCTCTGTGATAATTCCTTCAATCCAAAGGCTTCATGGAAGTACTGTGCACTTTGGTAGACAGCTGTACACTACCCATTAGTTATTGAACAGAGGTACTGCTTTTCTAAACTATTGTGAGGTCCTACTTGTGATCACCTGATACTGCACACACATAACTAAGAATCTTTGCTTTCATTTGCCAGCTTGCTTAAAATGCAGATAACTGGCCTTTGATCACTTTAGCATTTCAAAGACTTTAAATCCACAGTCAGTCAGAATACTTGCAAAGCACAGTAGTTTTGCCATTCTGAATATATGAAGTTCAGGTCTTTCTGTAGTTGTGCTTCTCTTTAAATTTATGATCTTTTTTCTTGGTTTCTGTAACCCTGCATCATTTATGTTACTTTAACCGTTACATATTGAGCAAACATCATTTCAGCAGGCAATCTGGGTTTTGAAGTTTAAGTAAAAGGAAAATATCGTTACACTTTCTTATCTAACAATATAATATTTGTAATGCTGATATAACAATATTATCACTAGCTGTTATTTCCTATTCCAACACCTATAGATGATTTTGCTAGTAGGGTAACATTAGGTTAACTATATGGGAGAAATTTGCATTTAAGACTAAAAGAAAAAGAAATGTTGCATACTTTCATATAATTTCCTTGGTAACAGTTTACTGCAGCAGGAAGAAGAAACAGCTGATGTACAAAATTTTCAGAAAATTAGATTGGTCACTTTTTAAAAACTCTTGCCAGTGTTACTGGTTTACCTTGCTTTTGAGAGGGATGAACTATTGTTCATCTTGTTACTTTCTCATGTTACTTTGGGGCTGTTTGTTTTGCTTCAACCATCTATTAAAAGTCAAATTTACTCCCTAATTTGAATGCCTGCCATTCTAATGTCTGCCCTGAAGTTCCCAGTTTGGGCTGGTCATGAGGCAAGCAAGAACCTTTTTATCAGCTTATTCTTCCTAAAGACATAATTTTGGGCAGCGTCCAGTATTAATCTGTGATATGCAATTAAAAGTCTGTTTAGATATAAAATCAATCCTATGCACTGGGAATTCAAAACACTAAATTAAACATGACCAGCATGGTTGATATTTCTATTGCAACATTATTTAAGTTGTATATTAGTGCAGACAATGATATTTATTTTATTATTTTAAACATGGAAAGCCATGAAATAGAGTATCAGTCAACAAAATAAATTGTTTCAGATTGCTACAATTCATTTGAGCTTGAAGAATTGCAATAGGCAGTACCACTGCAAGCCCAGTTGTGCTGTTGTGCTTGTGGCACAACATCCTGTGTCTGTACTTGCATGAGGGGGCTTGTGTCACTTCTCTGTGCTGTAACAGGAGAAGTAGCACTGGCAACATGTTAGAAACTGGACTAGGAATGCTGTGGCTTGCATTTCTTTTTAATCTGAAATTAGTCTCCTAATGATAAAATTGATATTGGAATGGTGACAAAATCAATAGTTTACCACGTCTAATCTCTGGTCGTCTTTCTCTGTGCCAAGTGTTAGCTGCAGACCTCCCACGTTCACTGTGTGGGAGGTGGCTGGCTAGACTCCTTAACAGGAATAAAATTGCAATTAAAAGTAGCAGTTCAAAAAGAAAAAAGTAGTTTTTTCCATAAAGGAACTAATATTTCCTAGTTATATTAGGTACTTGCCCTTCTGACTGACCACCTTGTCCAGCTTTCTGGTCATGTGTAAGGCACAGTGATTGCACAGTTAAAAAGCAGGCTTTGCAAACTTTGACACTTTATGTAGGATTTGAGAATTTAAGATTCTTTATCTAAAATTATTTTCAGTGATGAAAAGTAAAAGCCAAGAATAACATTGCAATGTATACAGGCATAATAGCAGTTTCTATTTTCAAGTTACTATAGAAAGGCAGTTTGGAGAGTTCTGAGAGCAAGGTGGGTATTTGCTTGACTGGAGATATTTCTGCCCAATATAAGTGTTCCCTCAAACAGTTACTGATTACTTTGTCAGATGTGCTTATGTTGAAAATTATTGAGATACTGAAATTTGTTGTGTTGTGGCTGTTGATATTAAATCATATTTGGATGTCAGGTCAGGATTTCTTCTCAATAATAAAGTTTAAATATTAATTCATCTAATGTTGAGACGAAATTTCTCTTGAGATTTTTAGATGGAGTGTTTTCACATCTTTTCATCAAAATGGCAGTGACCTAAATGAATTACTTGCATTTGGGTGATCCTTTTGTGCTCTTTTTAAAAATGAGACAAGACGTTGATAGCATGATAATGTGGGAAAGTGTCACTTTTTTCTTTTACTAATGTGCTAAAATATACTTATTGCTCTACAGATGGCAGAGCAGTTCAGTCCTGTAACAGAGACAAATGGTAATTAGGAAACCCAAGAAAGGAATAATTTGGATAGTGTTTTGTGTCAATGATAAATATTCCAGCAAGCTAAATGCATTTGAAACACAGACAAAGGCAAGAGCCTGAATCGATCTTAAAAGGATTATGGTTTTAGGTGAGATGTTTGATTTGAGGGAGTGGAAGTACTCAGGTAACCCCAGGCGTGGCCTGCAGCTCCTGCCCAGTGGTAGGAGGCACACTCAGAGCTGAGCAGCTGCTGCTGCCTGGGTTGCACAGGACAGAGCTGTCCTGCAGCTGGGCACACCTAGCATCTGAAAGTGCTGTGTGGTGTGAGAGGTGGTGCACCACTTCCTATTGCTCTTGCTGGCCCTTCAGCTTTCCAACAAGTGGAATTTTGGTTGTGTTCCCAGGAAGGCTCATAGGAGTGGGAGTAGGTGTTGTGTGAGCTGTTTTGTATCCCAGTAGAACTGGGTTGGTCTGTTACTGTTGGAAGGCTTGATGTGTTCTTACCTTTTCCCCAGAATCTTTTTATGACTGATGAATTTACTACATTATCTTAAGGCTGCTTATTTAATGCATTCCAGATCAGCTCCATATTTTGTCTTGTTGAATGTCTTGGCCAATAGCAGAGAGCTGGGGTGTTTAGCCTAGAGAAAAGGAGACTCAGGGGTGACCTTACCCCTCTACAACTTCCCGAAAGGTGGCTGTAGTCAGGTAGGGGTTGATCGCTTTCTCCAGGCAGCAAGTGACAGAACAAGAGGACACAGTCTCAAGCTGCACCAAGGGAAGTTTAGGTTGGATATTAGGAAAAAGTTTTTTATCAAAAGAGTGATAAAGTTCTGGAATGGCTTCCCTGGTGGGGGGGATGTGTTTAAAGAAGACTGGATGTGGCACTCAGTGCCATGGTTTAGTTGAGGTGTTAGGGCTGGGTTTGACTCAATGATCTTGAAGGTCTCTTCCAACCTTGTGATTCAGTGATTCTATGAATTCTGTATTTTTCAGGACTTTTTGTTAACATGCTTATGCTTTTGTTGAGCTCTTCTGTTGAGAGATGCCAAAGGTAACTGGTGTCTTCAAGTGTTTACAGCTGGCATGGAAAAAACTGAGCCCTTTATGACTTCACAGAGCTGCATTTTTGTACAATATGTTCTTGGTATGGTCCTAAAATGTCCTCAAGGATCTGATGAAAATCAGGCTTTCCTCATTATAAGCTTTTCTAAATAGTAAAAGATAAGAATTGTCAGTATATGATGCTGACTTCTGACATATCACGGTAATCTTACATGTTATTCAAATGTGAATTATTTAAATATTATTAAAATCAGTGAAAAATTCAATAGGCAGAAATGTTTTATACATAGAACTAACAATGTTGTAGCAGAACTTAATTTCTCTGTTAACATAATGGAGCATTAACTTAAATGATACTGACAGTGTCAGCACCTTTAACTGTTACTCTTGTCTTGGTTCCTATTACAGTGAAAAAAAAAGGAAACAAAAAGTCTTAAAAGTGTCAGCAAAAGTACACTTTAACCAATACAGGTAGTTTAAAAGTGGCTGCAAATTCCAAAATATAGGAAGAAACTTTCTGTGGCATGTATTGTCTTGTGTGTAAGACTAAGATCTAGGCATTCATCTGCAGTAATGATCTGTTAAATGTGATGATGGTATGACCAATATTGACATTTCAGTGATCTGACCCAGCCCTGGCTGGCTGCAATCCTTATGGAATGCCGAGTAAATCCATCTTCTTGTTTTCAGCGCCCTCGTCCCATGTACATGCCTTGCATCTGGAAATGCCTTTAACCAATAGTGTCAAGTTACCCAAAGGGAATAGTAAAAAAAAGAGGTCTTCCACATCAATGAGCTCTGAAGGGACAGAGACACAGTGCTCTGTGCCCATAAAGGAGAAATGTTTTGACAGTCTGAAGGAGAAAATATTACAGAACATGATTGAGAAGGACAAGCATTCAGAAGTTGGTAAACTACAATACTTTTTGTTTCCGGTGCTTTAGACAATAAAAGTAATTGTAAAATTACATAAAAAATAATTGTGTTGTTTGTATGTTTCTTATTATTGTGTGCCATTAGGATTTTTTACAGTCTAATGACTTTTACAAGAAATTAGGTCATCAGCCAGACATTGGCCTTATGTGATATATTCTTCATTTTGCAGGTGCAGCTAAAATGGAAAGAAAAGGAAAACTGGAAGAGAAAAGTTCTTCAGCATATGGTATGTAGAGAGCAATATTATTTTTACGAAAAAAAAGAGAAAAATTCTCTAACACTTCCTGTCTCTGAAGAGCAAATGTAAAAGCATAAAGTATTTCCTGGGCCCAGCTGCTGCTTTTGTTTGTTAAGGTCGTAAAAAGAGTTCTTATGAATATGACAGGTTTGTAACAGAATAATTTGTAAGATAAAATTAAAGTGCCCGTAGGAAGGAGTTTGAAGGATCCTAAAGTATCTATGAAAGGCCCACTGCCTCTGTTTTCTCATTTATTTGGGGTTTTTCTTAATAGAATGAGTAATACTGGCTGTTTAATTGTACTGTCAGATTTGAGATGGGAGGAGCAAACAAGGGTTACTAGCAAAACATTTGGCAATTTATGAAATAAAATACAGATTAAGAGGACTCTGGTTTTATCCTGTGTTCAAAATAAAATAAACTATTAGAGACTGGCAAGAATTCAGAAGTTATTCTACTTTGTTTTTCCAGGAGGTAAAAGCTTTGTCTCTGTGTTCCCCAAGAAGATAAGACTGCTCCAATTTGTGTGGGGAAACAATCCTGGCTTTGAGGCTTATTTTTTGTAGCAAGTTCATTTCCTTCTTATTTGTCTCACTGCTGGTAACTTAGGAAATTATTATGGAGTGAAAATGTGGGATGTATTTTGTCTGGGGAGAACTAACAGGATAAAAAGAATTTTTCCGAGTCAAAGTTCTTGTCCTCATGTGTATACGAAGAGTGGTTAAAAGTGAACTGCAGCGTAAAAAATGTGTCAAATTTGAGTCAGAATCAGTTTCCTGTGAGGATGCCACTGTACAGTGCAGAGCGCTGACAGCAGCATTCTGTCAACATGTGATACTGAAATTTCCTTCAAATGTCTTTCTGTAGGCCTAATATGTGTTTTTAGGACAATGTAACCTTTATAATTGGGAATTTTGCACTTGTGAAACCTTTTTCTCTTGTCCAAATCTTTTTGTTTTAAACTGTAAGTAAAATAGAAGTTATAAGCTATTCATGTGTTACATATTTTGTGTACTTTGCTGTATTTTTTTCTGCCTTGGTATCTTACTTGGAAATACTTAAATGATAAAATATTATTTGTCAAACGAGATTTCTTTGAACTATTATACCAGCAATTAATAAGAGGCATGTCCAAGGTATCAAGGAAATTAACTGAATCATTTTGATCTGACTAGACAACTAGAGCACTTGATTTTGACTGCCTTGTTTAGGTTAAGCTGCTTTAAATTGTTTAATTTTTATTTCAGGTAAAAAGAAAGAAAAAGAAAAGGAGAAAAAGGAGAAGAAGGAAAAAGATCATAAACCAAAACAGAAAAAGAAGAAGAAAAAAAAGAAGAAATCAAAGCAGCATGGTAAGTTCAACATATATTTTTTTAAAGTAAAACTACCCAATGTATTTCTAGCATTAGCTAGTAAAACTTGTTTACAAACAATATGAATGTAATATGAAATATCCAAGAGTAAGTTCTAGTCCTAAATATGAAAAGGACACTTGTGACTTCTTTTTCTCTTGCATTTACAACCTGTCTCTATGTGACAGACACACATATTTCACAGATGTTTTTTCTACCTCAGAAAGATATGCTTGTTGTTTTCATCTCTTTAAATTCTTCATTTGAAGCTCTGTATACATGTCATATCTATTTTGCTTGGACATTAAAATTATTCTAGTGTCTAGTTTGTTGCTACATTTCAGTGGTTTGCTGTATGCAATGCACCCCCTCTTTAACAGTTAATCCTTCACAGCTGAGGTTGGCATCTCTGTTATAACAGCCTTGTCTGTTGCCTTGACAAATGGGGATTATATTTTGTGGATTATGTGTTTCTCTGTCCAAAATTTGTGCTATAACATGAAAATGCTTCCAGATCATGCAGAGTTTTAGTGTGAATTGTAATATTGTAGGTTCTGTGTACTTCATTATCTTTATACTAGACAATATTATCTTTACACTAGACAATACTTCATTATCTTTACACTAGAGTAATATAATTTTAAGCTATAAACTTCAATTTCTTATTTACTTAAAAATCATTGGGAGCTTCTTACTTGCACTAAGAAGGCATCTAAATATTTGCAAGAAGATACTTATAAATACTAGGTATGTGCCCAGTATCGTTCTTCGGTTTTATCTTCTTGTGGTCATAAAGTGGTTTGTTGTGGGCTGAGGGGGTTCTTTTGGTTTTTTTTTTTCATCTTTTTATTCCTTTGGTCTTTTTACCAGCTTGTCTTGAAACTTAGAAGCTTGGCAGAGGTACCATAATTAGGTTCCAATTTCTAGGAGCCTTATCCAGTGTTTGTAAATATGAGAAGAAAATATGCCAAATGTCTCAACAAATAGAAATCTTAAATCCAGATGCAAAAAGCAGTTTGAGTCAAACTTGAGTGTTTTATTCTTTGCAAATTAATCATGTGAAAATCTGGATTTAACAATCCAGACGTATTCAATTTGGGCTTTTGTTTAACTGGGAAAAAATTTAAAATACTCCTGTGGATTCTGACTCCAGTGTCTGATCCTGAAAAAGCCCATCTGTCAAAAGAAACAGGACTCTCTCTCCAGGACTAGGTCACTCCAGGTGTGGACAAAAGTGTAAAGGTGTGAAGCATTCTCCTTTTGTTTGAAATTAAATTGAGGCATCTTGGGCAGGAAGAGGGAGCAGGTACATTGTGTGCCCCAGGTAAGTTTGGAACAAGGCTTTAAGACAAAAAGAGCAAGAACCAGCAAACATTGGTTTTGTGCTCTGAATGTGTGGGTGACTTACTGATTGTGTAAAACCAACATGTAGCAGAAAGTAGGCAATGCCTGTTATTTATGCTGCTCTGTTGCAGTCGGGTTGAAAGCCATGCAGCATGAAGTAATGAACTCAGCTGCTCCTTGAATTGACTACAGTGAATACACTTGGGAAAGGCTGGAGATAGTGTGCTATGGACAGAGGCAGTAAAGAGGAGAGTATCTTCTTGGAAAGAGAGAAGGATATTATGGAACCCATAGCAGGAAAACTGTAGTGATAGGTGGGAGCAGGAGTGCTTCCTACAGAAGGATGAAAGTGCAGTAATCTGATTACTTGCTTATATTTGAAGTGCTAATTTTTAAGAGTAGTAAATGGGTAGCTACTCATAATTACTGATTGAAGCCATGGGCATGCTCAGGTGGGTCCAGAGGAAGGCCATGACAGTGATCAGAGGGTTGGAGCACTTCCCCTATGAGAAGAGGCTGAGAGCCTGTTTAGGCTCTCAAAAGAGAATGCTGGGGAAAGACCTTACAGCAGGCTTCTAGTACTTACAGGAGACCTACAGAAAGCATTGGGAGGGACTCCTGAATAGGGAGTGTAGTGATAGGGCAAGGGGTAGCAGTTTTAAACTGAAAGAGGGTAGATCTAGATTAGATAAGATATTCACAAGAAATTCTTTTCTGTGGAGGTGGTGAGCCACTGGAATGGGCTGCCCAAAGAAGTTGTGGATGTCCCATCCTGGGAAGTGTTGAAGGCCAGGTTGGATGGGCCTCTGAAAAACCTGGTCTGCTGGAAGGTGGGGGGGAACAGGATGTTCTTTAAGGTCCCTTCCAACCTTAACTGTTCAATGATTTGCAATTACATGACTTCCCTAGGACAGTCTCTCCAGTCATTATGATTAGGAACAGGCTTGCAAATGTGTTTCTTGAGACTGTTGCAAATAGTTTGTTAGAGGAAAAGATACAATGCTGGTTATCAAGATAAATGTCAGTACCACTGTGACCAGAAGGCAGAAGCACGTGATGTTGTCTGTGCCTCTGTGTGCGCTATAACAGCCTCATCCTGCTCCTCCCTCTGGCTGAGCAGGAAGATAATACAGAGATGTGTAAGTACCGTGGGGATTTCTACAGCAGGTGGGCTCAGACACTGTCTGCCCAGTAGGTCCTCTGGATCCCAGTCTTTCCAGTTTCTCTGCTTGCAGATATGAGCTCATGGGGCAGCAACCCCACTGCAGTACAGACAGTTTCACTTCCATGTGCATTCTCACACGCTCCTAGTGTTGGCCAGGACTCCCTGGGTCCCCAGAGCCCCCCACTCCAGCTCTCCTGCTTAGGGAGTCACTTCCACCCAGAGCTGGCCCTTGCAGACCCACTGACCTCTTGCTCCCAGGCTGTTTCACCTGCTCATCAGCTGATCCAGCTTGATCCATGCAAGCAATCAGACACTTGGACTGGCTGCAGGTGCTGTAACATGAGCTCATGGGCCTCTGTGACCAGAGATCCCTGGCATGGGGCTGGCACTGATGTCACTGCAGTCTCTCTGAGTGCTGGCACCACAGACACATGGATCCTTTGACCTGAGCCCCTTCCCCAGGTGAGAGATGGAAATGAGGTTTAATAAAAATTACAGAATAGTTGATGTTGGAAGAGACCTCTGGAGGTGCAGTGGTCCAACCCCCTTGTCCTGGTTGCCCAAGATTATATCCAGACAACTTTTCAATGGCTCCAAGGAGCCTCACAGACTGGAGGCAGGGCATGGCCAGACAAGTGTACTGACCACAAAACAATATGCCTATGTGGCTTTTTTTATTATTCCTGTTATTCCCGTGTTCTCCCCATAATTGTTTTCCCTAAATCACTTCAGTCCATCCGTTTTCCCCACCTTCGTTTTCTTCCCTAAATGTTTCATAGTAAGTCAGTCACAAACCCAAAATTATTTTCCCCCACATCCCAGCGTGTCCCCCACTGGCAGCCCCCTGGGCTGTGACTGCCCTTAGATGTCTTAGTGCAGATGATCCAGAGGGCTGCTGTAACACATCCTGATGGGTTTCATGCATGGATAATGAATGGAGGTGATGGCACCGCTGGAAAAGCCTGAGAGGGGCCTGGCCAGGGGATGTTTGTTGTTTGCCTGCTCATCCTCCTGCTTTGGGCCTGTGTATGTATACTCTTCTGGAATGTTCCCTAGCCCATCCCGGGACCTGTTCACCCATTGATGTCTCATGAGATGGGCCTGGAAACATCCAAAGAGCCAAAGACAATTTCCTTTGGGCTCCCTGTGCTCCTCTGCAGGAGTGCAGACAAGCTTTTATCACTTAAACTGGCAGGGTCATCTGTGGTTGTTTCTGGTAGCAATGCTGGTAGTGCTGCAAGCAGACTTAAGGCAAAAGAGAGAGTCACCAGCAGCATCTCATAGGATAGCAGGTGGTGCAGGATGAATTGTGGAAAAAAGAAGACTGCATACTATTCTAGGAAAAATTACTCCTCTGTATATTCAGAGATGGGGGAGTTACAATTCATGATGCATATCTGTCAAACTTGATTATGTTTCTTACTGGAAATTTTTAAATAAAATGTTACAAAGACCTTTTGCCATTTCTTATTTATAGTTTCATCATCTTGATACCTCAGCATTGATATTCTTTGCTTGTCAACATAATGCTGCAGTAAAATCTATAAAGAATTTTTTTTTTGCATTTGTTATAAATTTTACTTCTGTAAGAGTGACTTCTTTTCTTTTAACTTTCCAGATTATTCGGATTATGAAGACAGTTCTGTTGAATTCCTGGACAGGTGCTCCTCTCCCTTGACGCGGTCCTCGGGCAGCTCTCTGACACTGCGCAGTATGTTCTCAGAGAAGAACACTTCCTACCAGTATCCAAGAGCTATCCTGTCCGTTGACCTGAGTGGAGAAAGTAGGTTGAATGAACAGCAAATTTCAGTTTATAGGTTTAACTTGTTACGAAAGAGAATTTCAAAGGAAATAATTTGGTCTGTGTTTGGGATTATAGCTATAAATATGGTGACTGATTTATCCTTCATCTATTTAAATCAAAATGCTTACACTCCTCAAGCTGTTCTACATTGTACTAGCTTTGGTTAAGTGTTGCTACTCTGAATCTGGGGAGAGCACGTTAAAGGCACTTTGCAGAATTCATCTCAAAATCTCATATATCAACAGTGTATTTGAGAGTGATTTTTTGCTAATGCAGATTAAGATTTTTACCTGTTTGCGGGGTTTGGTGCGGTCTGTGGACGGACGGCAACGGGACAAACCAGGACGAGAGATCTCTATAAGTCCTTAGCTAACTTTAGGAGCAAACAGTTTATTGCTTGAGGTGTGGGTTAAAGGGATCCTGCTAAGAGCTGCCAGGCGCAGCTCAGAGCAGGACCGAGAAGAGAGAGAAGAGAGTAAGAGGTAAGAGATTGAGAGTAAAAGTAGCAAGAGGTAAGAGAGTGAGTGTGCAAGAGGTAAGAGAATAATGATGTAAGAGAGTAAAGGTACAAGAGAGGTAAGAGTGGTAAGAGCATAAAGGTAGTAAGAGAGCGAGGTAAAAAGTAAGAGAGCGAGGTTCTTGTTATAATGCATTAAATCTTCTTCTCTACTGAATATTCTAATTTACACTAACCAATCTAGTCCAAAATACAAATTCTACAGCATTTACATACAGCCTATAGGAACCACTACATTAACATACTAAGTTACATTTAAAACTCTAAAGACTACTCTTTGGATGCCTCCCACCAAGCAGGTGTGGTCTGCTTGGCCCTCGGGCTCTGGAGAAGGACAGCATTCTTGCATTAAGGAGATGGCCTTTTGCTGGCCATCTTATTGTTTTCTAGTTACTCAGTAGCAGATCGAAACTCACCTTTAATTCCACATCCCCCACACTTTTCTCATTCCCAAAGTCTGGACAATCGCAACTATAAGGTTTTTCTATTTCATCTAACCCAACACCTGTTGAAACTCCTTGTATTTCTTTGAATTATCATTTCTCTCCACAGACAGTTTCACATAGATTATTATCGTGTCTCTCCACACACAGTTTCACATGTATTTATTTCTATTAGACCTTTCAGATGTGGAGTTCTTGGATGATTCTTCCACAGAGAGTTTGTTACTTAGTGGTGATGAATACAATCAGGATTTTGATTCAACCAACTTTGAAGAATCTCAGGATGAAGATGATGCTCTCAATGAAATTGTTAGATGCATTTGTGAACTTGATGAAGAAAATGGCTTTATGATTCAGGTAAAGAAGTTTGGTGTGTGGAGTTATATTTTCCATGTTAATGTTTTGTTTGTGAAGGTGCCCTGTTGATGTGTCACAGACTGGAATTATGTAGAGAGCTGTACATAAGTGAACAAGAAAAAAATATTTCTTTGTTCTGCACTTGGTTTGGCACTGTTCAGTGGATGCAGAGTTGTTTCTCTAGGATGAAGTTTCTCTGGCAATTTGATATGTAGGACAAATTGCTAGGTAATCTTTTTCTTTATAGCCAGCTGATAAATTTAGAATAAAGTATCCTCTGCCACACACAAACCATTGCTTCTGTTCCCCAGACCATCCTGATTACACGAGCCCTCCTGGCCTGGCCCTTGTGCTTTGCAGTACTACTTGTAGAAACCCCTCTGATCACTGTAGATATCCTTCCACTGTGTGCAGCATGTCTCCTGTGCAGACACTAAACACTGTCAGTACTGTGATGTGTGTTTCATCTTTAGAATAGCACTTCTCACACTGGGTATCACTACCAGGTTTTAGAAACTGCTGAGAATTTACATCTTAACTTGGTATAGATAAAAGGGAAGAAGAGTATACTATGTCTGCACAGCATTCATGTATTGATGGATTGCAATTCCTGCTGCTTATTACTTTGTACTCCAGTGAGGAGACCATTTCCCATCCATGAGTAATTTCAAGTCTTTTTTCTCAAGCAATTTATAATGCAGTGATTAAATCAGATGCAAAAAGCAGTAAGGAAGAACTCAGTTGTCAACAACTTTAAAAAGGTCATGAACCTCCTCTGTTTTTTACCCCCATTCAGAATCAGGTTTGTATTCAACTACTACTGTGGTACAGTTGCAGTTGATAGTATGAAGCCCTTCAGTCGAGATTTAAAGGAAACAAGTGGGGCTGTCATATGTTAGTGGACTTCTGGAACTGACAGAGCCCTGGAAATGAAAGGCACGTAGGCTGTCTCAGGGAGCAGGGAGCTGTATCAGGGAGCTAAAATGCTGTGCTGTGTTGGAGGAACTGAGCAGGAGTTCAGCTGTGGTAACAATGTGGAAAGATGGACTGGTGTAACAATGTTTGGAGACAGGAGGGGACACTGTAGCTGTAGTGACAGAAGGAAAGGTGGTTGATGCTCAAAGGCATGTGAAAGCAAAGAGGAGAGATTTTCAGCAGTGAGCCAGCAGATATTTAAAACACTGGCAAGCACAGAGTTGGAAAGGGAAATACCTTTATAAGAGGTGGTATTCTGCCTGTTTTTGAAGTCCAGTGGCAGCCTGATTTTTCCTTTTCATGCTTGTCTCACTGAGAGCAGCCAGTTTGCTGTTTCTAGGCTCTCATGTCTTACCACTTCTATTTTGCTCTCCTATTCTCTTGTTTCTCCTCTTTCATTTTCTCTTAATTTTCTTTTTCTTTTAGATTTTCCATTGGTGCGATATTAAAAGCACATCTTTCTAGCGCACTGGAGAGATGCTTTGTAAATATAAATAATTAAACTGAAGAGTTTTCTACTTTTCACTGTTATGCTGTAATGTATTACATTATCTTTCTACTTTACTATAATATTATACTCCTGTCTTATGTTTCACTACTAAATATGTAGGTGCTAAAATACTGAATGTTGTAATAAAATACTATTTAATATTACATCTTCAGTTACTTCTTTTTTTTCCTCCAGTCTGGAGTTTGTGGTTGAGGTAACTTTCAGATCTAGAGCTCTTTTTTTTAGCTTGATGTCTTTGTCTACCCAAACACAAATTGCCCAAGTAAAATAATCTTGCTCAAACCAGCTATTTAAGTTAAAATGCTGTTCTCTGCATTTCGATGATACAAGAAGTAGTTTCTGGGTTTTTGCATCTGCTTGTCTCAGTTTTAGTTTTTGCTTTTGTTGTTTTTGTTTTCCTGGCATCAGTGTGAAGAATGCTTGTGTTGGCAGCACAGTGTATGCATGGGACTGTTGGAGGACAGCATTCCAGAGCAGTACATCTGTTACATCTGCAGGGATCCACCAGGTACGGATAAACCGCCTTTATCTGCAGCCCGGCTCAGGATTTTTGAGCAAAGATGTTATGAATTTGCTTAAATTGTTCAAGCTTTGTCTGTTCTGTGTTACCTGTGATGCTTCTTTGGGCCAAGTGATTCTAAGTTTGGCTCTGAGCAGAAACCTACTTTTACGTTAGTAACATCGTGGCCAGCTATGCTGAATCTTACCCATGAACTCAGTTACCATTGTTTTACTTGTTGAAACTTAATTCCCCCCACACCTTAGCACTTTTTAATGTCAGTGTAGTCTGGAAAGCCTTTCAAAAGAAATCATTTTTGTTCAGGGATCTGTTTTGCCAATACTTGGAATCACATTTGTTCATTTAAGTATTTTCTTAGAGGAAAAGGACTCAGTACCACAGTACACTCAAACATGCTGTGAATGGCATTTCATAGTAATTGCAATTTTATGATGTTTACATTTGCCCAGAACTATGTAAAAGTGTGGAACTGAATATTTAAAATACAAAAAAGTCTAGCACAACTTATAGTAAACAACAGCACACAAACAGCATATGTTGAACATCAGATAGTTATGTCAAATTTGTAAGAACTAGGAAAACTATTTACTTTTAAATACATTTAAATACTGAATACATTTGATTAGGAAGATGTTGATTTAAAAATTATTCTGTGATAAACCCATTTTTCTTAACAGTTATTTGGAGAAAAGCTAAAGAATTTGGAAGTAAGTTTTTTGTATTTTCTTCTGACAATTGATACAAATGCACATACCTGTCCCCTGGTGAAATATACAGCACTCGAGCTGTTTCAAAAGGGCAATGACACTACAATCTCAAATTTTCTGTCCTTCTCAGTTTAAGAAGTGAGATATGAAAATTGTTTGCAGAGGTTTTATTAGCTATTTTTGAGATGAAATATTAGGAAAACAGAGCTGGTTCCATATGTCCCAGTGTGAATCAAAACTGATGGTAGAGAGTCTTGTCTGATAGTTCTGTGTGGTGTCTCTTTGAGCAGCCCAGCTTTTTCTTACTAAACCCACCTAATTTGTCTTGTGCTCTTTCCCTGCACTGTGTTAGGTACTTCGTTTTCCCCTGCTATGCAGAGTCTGTGTCCCTAATTTTTATCTTCTCTCCCTTCCTAACCATTACTTCTTTTCTTTCTATGTCAGGAGAAAAAAGTCATTCTCAATGTCAGTATTTTAAAGTGTATTGGGATAATGGGCAAAAAGGAGATAGACAGGGTATTCTCCTGAAAGGTATGAAGGGCTTCCATCAACCCGTTCTTTGTTCTGTCTATGATGATAGTTTGATTTGAAATCGAGTGTAAGATATTGCTGTCAGTCCGTCTGGGTGCCTTGTTGTAAACAATAACATTGCAAGAATTAGCATTATGCATTTCTAGTTTTGGGTGGGCATTTTGGTTTTGTTTTATTTTGTTATGGTTTTTTTTTTTTTTTACTTGTCGGGGTTTTTTAGTAGTTATTTAGCTACTGTAGAAGTGTTAGCGAAATACTGATTCGTGCTGGTTGGGTTAAGACATAGCAGGGGAGACGTGAGGCCCACATACATCAATACCCTCTCTAGAAGTCTGGTGAAAGGCACCTTAATGGGGAGTGTAAGAGCCCTGCTGTTAGATAACTTTGAAATATCTGCTTTTCCTGAAGCCTTTCCTTGGCTTCTAATAAATAGATACTAACTTCAATATTGAAGTAAAACATTTCTCTTTTAGAAACAAACTGGGTGTTTTGGATATGTCCATATAAAATCCACTCTCTAATATTTCTTCTGGTAACTTAGGCTTTCTTTAAAAAAAAAAAAAAGTAAGTTGAAGTACTTAGATAAATAAAATGCCAATGTAAACTTTTTTTTGTGTTTTTTTTAATTTTGATAACAGCATAAATCTTAATATATAGTTTGATTGCAAAGGTGATTAGATTTTAATTTCAAATGTCATTTATAGAGGTCTTGAGAGTTCAGGCTGATTTTCTTTCTCATAAGTTTTAAGACTTCTTAATCCACAAAAACTAAATTCTTATATATTAATAGCAAAATCTTGCATCATCCTTTCATGGGTGTTAGGAGATATTTAGGCAAGTACAGCACAAAATTATAGCACTCTAGTTGTAAATATAATTCTGCTGTGGCTTTAGATGGCCCTCAATTTGTTCATTGCTTACCCTAGGACAGAGGTGGAGTGCCAAATATCTCTATGACAAAGACTGGCTAAACAATGGACACATGTGTGGATTATCATTTTTGAAAGAGAACTACTCTCATCTTAATGCCAAAAAGATCGTGTCAACACATCACCTACTGGCAGATGTATATGGGGTGACTGAAATACTGCATGGATTGCAACTGAAGATTGGGATACTGAAGTAGGTATCACTCCAGGGCTTATTTTCCAGCTTTATGTATTCAGGTAGCAGAGACTACCATTATTCCATATGCATTTTTCTTTCACATTGAACTTCTTTCTTGTATAATATTTTAAATAATTCAAGTACAAGATGTGCAGTACCCTCAGCTTCAGCAGAAGCTAGGTGTTCAGCACCCAAGTAGATCTGGTCTATTGGGATTTTTGGTGATTTTTTTGGTAAATGTTGTGTTAAAGGAACATTCTAGATTTATCTCAAATTGATGAATGACCTAGGAATACTTATTGTTTGATAATTGTGCTTATCAGTAGCTAATATCTAGGAGAATTGGGTGCTCCAAGTGCACTAAGTTCTCTATAACTTGCTTTTTTTCCTCCCCTTCATTGCAGAAATAAGCATCACCCAGACCTTCATCTCTGGGCTTATTCAGGGATGAGAAAAGAACAAGAACAAAGAACTGTTGGGGTAGAGAAAAAGTTAGTGACTTTGCAGGATGCTGTTAATCCAGCTGAAAGGACGTGTCATAGTCAAAACCATAAAGAGCCACCCAGTATACCCCAGAAGATGGAAGAAACGTATATCACAAGTGAGCACAGTTACCAAAAACCACAGAGTTTTAGTCATGACTACAAAGCAGTCACTGACCCTATGAGCTCAGATGATGAAGACACAAGTAGCTTTGAGGAAGATCAGGAATATAACACAGAGAATAAAAACTGTTTACAATATTCTTTTAAAGATGGTGGCATGAATGAGCAGGTAAGTATCATTCTTCAGCTGGGAAATTTTATTTAGAAAAGTATGTTCAATCTGATAAAACTGAAATACATGCAGGTATTTAAAAATGTTAATTGCAGTAAGTCAACATATTTATCAAATAAGTCAGCAGAAATCACTACAAGCAAACTTGGATCACTGGAATAGTTCCAGGTGAAGTATGTTCATTTCAGCTGGTGTATGAAACACCACGTATGGTTTGAGGTATTGCCTATGCTAAAAATTTATTCTTAACCTAATGTTTTGAGAGAAAAGATACCCTGTTCTTAAAATGCATGGACTTGGAACAGAATTTACGTGGTTTTTACATGGTGAGGAAAAAGGGACATTTTCCCTTCTTCTCTCAGTTTGGTTATGTACATGTGTTACAGGGTTTTGGTTGTTGTTTGTTAAACCAAAGTTTTTTTTTATAATGTTTATCATTGTACTGTATTCTTTTAATAGCAGTGCTACCTAGAATGCCATCCACAAGTAATGATTTACTGACCAATTTATTTCACCTCATGTGCAACTGCTTTTCAGTCTTCTATATTGCATATTTCTTCTAATGAAACAGTCAGGATTATATTTTGCTGTTTAAACATCTCTTTTTCATTTTTGCATTAATGATTTGAATCCATTATTTGGTGGAAAAGGTCTGAAACATGTTAATCTGGTTTTAGTGAACAGTTCTCTGAGCAAAAACGAAAGAGAACCAAACCTTTCTGTTTTCTACAATACCAGCTGTATGAGGATAAATCGTCCAGCTCATCCCCCTTTTGAAGTACAGTTTCTGATGTGGAAGAAATGGAGTATGATGCAACCTTTTTCTTCTTAATTTTAGTTCTAAATGTGGCATGTAAGCTGTATAGTCTGAATGGGGAATTTTTGGCTCATTCTAAGTAAAAATACCTGTTTCTATGCTAAATTCGTTACACTGCACAGCTATTTCAGATTTATAGTAAGGAGACATGCAGCAGTGCCAAATACTCCTGCCTCCCAACAATAGTTCAAATCGTCATTGTAAACAATATAAATAGTATAAAGATATTTAGAATTAAAGGAAAATATGCATGAGCAGTTAAAGAAAACTAATATTTCCTTCAGAGATTCAAGCATATATTTAAAAAGCTAGGTGCTCTCTGTTTGACCCTGTCCCAAACAGATCTCTTCTTGGTTTAAGAGTGTTCTTTGCTTTGGGGACACCTTGATCACCTTTCCAATAATCAGCCTTGACAGTAAAATAAGGCCTTCTGCCTAAACATGATAGGCATGGAAAAGCTGTCCTTGGTTTCTCCATGAACCAGTTTGCACTTACCTTAAAACTGACACTGAAGGACCATTTTTAATGATCTGACTTCTCTCTAAGGGGTCTTTTCTCCTCTCCTTGTCAAAGTTTGGTTGGGGCTTTGAATTTTCCTTTCTAGCATTCTTCAGAGCCTTTTAATATTCTGGTTTTCCATATTGTTTTGTCTTACCCTAATCTGCAGTTCTGTTACATACTTCCCTTTCTCTTACAAACAGCATTTGGATCAACTGCTATCAAGTCCCCTTTTGGGCTTGCATTATCCTTAAAATTGTATTTAGTTTCCTTGGTTTTGCTTCTGAAAGCACAAGCCTTCCCCACCTGAACCTCCTGTTATTTCTTGTCCAAAGCTGTATCCTTAACTCTTCTCCTGCCATCACTCCCTGATTACCTACATTGATCTCATAGCTTAGAGGAGAACCTGTTGGATTTTGAGGGTTTTTTTCCAAGGAGCCATTTTAATAAACATAGAGGTCATTAGAAGGAAAAAAAACCCCACATTGATGATGTTATTTAGATATGCAGTTACTTAGCCTTGAAATTTTCTCTAACTTACTGAAGCAGGCTGAAAGATGATTTTGTTTTTAAAATTATGGACTTGGATCCTTTTACAGCAAGGGAAAATAGGCATTCCCATGGTTTTAAAGAGGGTCTGAAAATTGTAAGGAATAGATAATTTCTTACTTATATTGGAAATACTTTTTATAAGATTACCAAAAGTTTAATTACAGAAAACACTGTGGAGGCAAACCTGATGTCTTCAGAGAAGGGATTTTAAATATCATAAAAGCATCAAAACTCTCATGCCTTTCAAATAAAATCTATATCTGATACATAATTTTAACTCCTTTAATGAATATTAAAAATATTAACAATACTTGTCCCATCTGAGTTGGTAATAAAGTTGCCTCCAGGTCAGTCAGAGTTTTATTTGTTTTGGTTGGGTTTTTTAAATTGATTTTAAGTCTTCAAATGAAAATTGGATTTTTTTGCTTAAGTGGTAACTTAAAATCCTTCAGTTCCTATTTTCTTCTTTACCTCTTTTCTCACTCTTCCTATACTTGATTGGAGAGAGAAATATTTTAATAACAGACCTAACACCATTTTTTTTCTTATGTGGTGTGGAAAATTAGCTGAGCTCTTGAGAGAGGTGTATTAATACAATTGAAGTCATTCTTTGCTCTGGCATTTGACATGAACTGACACTGGGTGAGCACATCTATCTGGCATTCTAGTCCTTAAAACAAAATCTTCAGTAGTGAAAGAACTTCATTGGCTATGAAGTCATAATGGAAGCTGTTAATCCTGTTAATTACCTGAGATGCTGAGCATTTTTTACTCATTAAATGTGATCTACTTCCACTCAGTAGCTGAAACATCAAATATAGAAAGATTAGAAGCTCGTGTGTTATCTCTGGCATGCTGTGAAGGTACTAATTATATTAAAGAAGTCAATCTTCCTCAGAGACTGTTTGCATAACTCCACATATTACTGTAACTGTCCCCAAATATGTTCAGTTCTACCCCAGACTTGTGCTTGGAAGGTAGGTGGGGTCATAGCAGGTAGGAAGAGAAGTTTTTTGTCTTAATCAACAAACAGAACAGATTTCCCAGAGAGGATGTGGAGTCTCTTCCCTCACTGGAGATACTCCAGAACCATATGGACACAATCCTGTGCCATGTGCTCTAGGATGACCCTGCCTGAGCAGGGAGGTTGGACCAGATGATCCACTGTGGTCCTTTCCAACCTGACCCATTCTGGGATTTTGTGGAATAGGGTGTCCACCTTATTTGTGCAAAATAGTGACTGTTGACATCTTGGATGCTTCTGCATTGTAGAGAGTTTTCCATGGAAACAAACCTTAGGATTTTGCACATTTTTGGTGGCAGTAGACCCATGCAGTTCAGCACTTTATGATTTAAGTTGCTATTTATATAAAAATTATACAGAAGTACAATCTGTCTTACTGCACTGAAGAAACTATTTGAACTGATAAACTTCAGTGTTATGGAAATGAGGCAAAAGGTATAGATGCTTATTTATGTGGGATCTGCATTTTGATTAGTTTAGTCTATTGATGTGTCATGGCATGTGGCTTTCTGAGTAAGCTTTTTGTTGTGTATACAGAAGTACAATTCTAAGCCAGCAGAGTTTATCATGTGACTCAAATGTTGAAATCAACACCAGAAATTAAAACAAAGAAAAAAAATCTCAAATGGCAATTTTTTTCTTTCTGTTGCTCCTATGAAGAATTCTGCTGAAGGAAACACTGTGTTTGTTTGTAATGAAAGAAAAGGCTCAGAAGAACAAGTGGACACACATCTTCAATGGCAGCTAAACCTCCTCACCCATATAGAGAATGTACAGAATGAAGTCACCAGCAGAATGGACCTAATTGAAAAAGAAGTTGATGGTAACTGCATTGCCAGATTACTTGTTAATGTACTTGCAGCAGCATCTCTCTTAACTAATGTGTTCAAAGTGATTTGAGGCACTGAAGATGGATTTTTAAGTATTCTGTTCAAATTTGGGTCCCAGAATTATAAACAGAGCTTGTACCCTTTATGTCCCCACCCCCTTCCTCAAGTTTTCAATGCCCAGTAAAGTAGATTAGGCACTCAGAACCCCTGAGCTCAGGGTCAGACCCCAGAAAGCTTAGATAACTTGTCTAGTCTTTCTCCAGATGTGAATCATAAAGTTGATGGCTTTTTCTACACCTGGAGCAATTTTTGCCTGATTGTTCTAATAATTGACAATATTTAGGAAAAAAAAGTGTTTATTGTATACCTTCAACTTTGTTTTTTTATTATTAGCAAGCAAGTGGTTTCATGAAGACAATCCAGTCTTTATGAGAAAACTTGAATGAAACTATATTGTATGAAAATATTATAGCAGGTGTCTATGGCTTGCCAGTCACAGAAACAAATAATTAAGAGAGCTTGTAGTCTAATCCTAGGACTCCTTAATTAATCTTTTAACAAATAAATTTGTCTTATTCCTATTTGCAGTTTTACTTCCAGTATCCCTGCTTTTCCTAGACAGTGTTTCTAAACTAACAGGGTTGACCCTTTCCCTTCTCTGTTTCTACAAGCAGAGAAATTCCATGAAAACATTTGTTGACAATTGGAAAACCATTCTGTAATCTGGACCTTGTCCACAGGAGCCTGTTAAAGTGTCAGAAGCAAGCTTTGTGTTTAAGGGTTGCATTTTCTGTTCCAGAACTGTCAGAGCAGACCATGAACTGAAGTTGCTTTTGTGTGTGTAGAGGGTAAATTGTGAGCCAAGGGTAAAATTTACTCCCAGATACGTTTTTACAGCAACAATCAAATCAGGAGATTGGATTGTTCAAGAGAAATACAGAATTAGTTGGTGTTTCCCTAACAAGATTTCTTCTATTGAATAAAAATCACAGCCTCAGTGTTTTTTCCCTTTTTTCTAAAAGACAAAATAAGAAAGAAAAGTTTAATTTTTATGGAAACTGTTTCTCAAAGACTTACTCTAATCAACTTCTTCCTTCCCTTCTGTAGTTTTAGAAAGCTGGCTTGATTTCACTGGAGAACTGGAACCACCAGATCCCCTGGCAAGATTGCCTCAGCTCAAGCGACGTATCAAACAGCTCTTAATCGACATGGGAAAAGTACAGCAAATAGCAACACTTTGCTCTGTATGACAAAAGGAAGAATAAAGAAGTAAAAATAGGTTCTTTACAGTGAATTTTCTTATTAGCCACAAGACTGACAGGAAGACAGCAAAAAGCTGAGCATTTGTCTGGTTCTTTGCTGATTACATTAATAGCCTGAAGCTTTAGAACGAAGCAAAAAAATTTAGAGTCAGGAATCTGTTTTATTGAAAATATGAATATTCAATGTCCAGGCTTCAAAATTATATGTAATATAGTGAGAAATGTCAATTTCTCAGGGTTTTAACATGTTGAACAAGTAAATCCCCAGATACAAGAAAATTCAACAAACAAAAACTCTTAGAAGAGCAATGCTACTATTTTGAAAACCTTGGCAAACATTTCTAAATTAGCAGAATTCAGCTGACTAAAAATGCAATCCTCTTATCTTGCTGGTGAAGGATAGATACAGAGAGAGCTGTATCTTCTCTACAAGGAAGGTTTTTAGATTATTTCTTTCTCTTATGAATGTTCAGGAAAACAAACATACTAGCTTTGATTTTTGAAAAAAAAAATTACTTGTCATGGTCTCCCTTTTACCATATTTTTTTAAATAGAAATCCCTAGAACAGCACCCCTAGGCTCCTTTAAGACAGAAGTGGAAAATAGTGGTCAGATGTGCCAAATAATATTAAAATTACTGAGATGAGAGTGTGATTATGACTTAGGCAAAGGTTTTTTCCAAAGTCTTACTCGGTGCCAGCAGTCCATCCAAAATTGTCTCTAGTTTATATTTTTTTACGTTCTGTAGCAATGTTCAGGAATCAAGGTACAGTTTTTGTCCTGGGTAGCTCTATTCTGGTGTTGGCCCTCTGAAAACTTCCCCATCCTCAGTCGGGATGAGGAATGACAAGAGCAGCAAAACTGTCTGTGGCTGTGGAAATTCTAAACCATTAGAGGAAAAAAATCACAAGATACCTTATCCAAGTTGTTTTTATAAACTTTTTCAGCTTCAGTGAATGAAATGTCATGAAACCAAAGGCAACCTAGTTGCTCTGTTAGCTCTTGCTGGATTTTGAGCCCGGGACTTGTCTTGTGCTGATAAGTTGCCGCTGTACCCAGTGCTACGTCCGTGTCTGTGTGTGTATGTACACGTGTATAGCTACATGTACATACATACCTACACATTTCTGTCTACACATGGCTGGTTTTGTTACCATAGGCTACAAGAACTGGTGGTTCATATTACCTTTTAAAAAGCAGTTTCTAAAATTGAAAATAATGTATGTACAGGTTTTGAAATTTGTAAAATATGACTGTTGAAAGGAGGCTATTTAACTGAGGACATTAAGATACTTGAACATTTTATGCCTCGTGTCTGTTTATCAGTTCTAGTTATCTGTATAAATGCATTTTAGAACCGATAGACAGTAAACTTGAATTTACCTTTTGATAAGAGTACAAGCCACTGTACATTCAAAAATTATTTAAATTTGAAAACACACTGTTCTATATGTAAGGTACTGTATGTAAAACTGTTTATTAAAACTATTCTGCATACTCTACATTTTCCACTTTTCTTCCTGAGCTACATACAAATGTAAAAAAAATAGTGATTGTTATTATGTACAGACCATCAAAAAATCTTGGAATGCCTTTTAAGGATGCATACAACTGAAAAATGTGCCAAAGATGGATTATCTGGGAAAGACTTTGCAACCAGTGCATTGAACTTTCATGATAAAATCATTATTGAGAAAGAGAGCAGCGTGGCTGGTTCATTGCTAAAGTAAACCTACAGTGACCTTTCCTCTCTGTCTGTCATACCTGAAGTGAGTTATCAGTCCTGATGGCCAAAGCAAAATGTAAACCCCTGTTACAGAGCAGTTGCTACTTAAAAAGTCTTCCCACATCAATCTTGTAGGAGACATCATAGCTGCATGATAACATGGAATTATGGAATGGTTAGCAAGTCCATAATGCAGAAAGAACATTAGAGCTGTGGAGTTGTTGACATTTTATAGCAACTGTTAATAAATACTCTGTTATATAGTTGATGCTTAAATAACTGCTTCAGACATGAATAGTTGAGTGACCTACTTGCTTTTGGACGTGTGAGACGTTTTTATAGACTATTCACTTGCTGCATATCCTTGAATGTGGTACTGTGTGTACTGTATAAGAGAAGCGTAAATCCAGATTAATTACTTTGAAACAAAGTGGAGTGTATTTACAGAATTTATACAGCATACACTGTAGCAATATTATGCAATATGTGTGCAGGTGTGTGATGTAATATAATTGTAAATGTTACTGAAGGTGGAGGTTGACTTGGAAAGTTCAGGAGGGAGGACAGAGGTTTTATTCTTACTACAGAGATGGAGGGATGGTATCCTAAAAAGGAAATCCTAAGGTCAAAGTTGAAGTTGCCCTTGCAGCTTTAATGTGTCTTCTGTTTGTTTGTGTAATGGCCTCTTAATTTACACAACTATGTAATTTTACCCCTCAAGATCCTGCCTTGTTCAGGATGGACTGTGCTTACAAAAACAATCTGTTCAGTATTTTTTTTTATGTTCATTGTGTAGTCATGTATTATAAAAATTCCTGCAATCATTCATATCTTCCAAGAAATACAATCTCGGTGTCCGTATGGACCATGCTATGTATGATACATCGTGTCCTGCTCCAGTGTTTCACAAACTTGTCTGAGTTTGCTTTCTCAAGTCGTGGTGCTGGTCTGTAACATGTGGACATTAGTTTCTGACCCCAGTTTCTCAAGTATTCAAAGTTTTGGGATGCTTTTGAGGTTTTTCTTTTAAACACAAGTCAAGTGCCATAAAAAAGCTAAGTGTTTTGCACAGAATGTAACCTACAGTTGATTGCTTTGCTCATGTGCCAGTCAACCCCAGTGTGATCTGACTCTTACCAGTATTTCTTCCTAGCTGGCCTTATCAAGAGAATCTTATTCCTGTAGGCATAATTTTCCATCTGTCTTCCTGCTTCCTCTCTAAATAAGCCAGGGATGTACACTCAGTCTATTTGCAACATCATTTATGGGGGTGTGAATTGTGACTCTATTGTTTGATGGAGGGGACAGACCCTCTCTGAGGAAAAAATAGTATATGGCAATGTAAGGACGGTTTGATATGTGTGCACAGAAAGGCAAAATGTTTAAATTTGCAGCCTTCTGTCACTGAATAGGAATTCTAAATAGTAATAGACAAAAGGGAAATGCCATTTTACAGAAGCCTCTTGTGGTTTCACAGAGCTAAATGGCAAACTTTTGGAGCCTTTGAATGCCCAGCTTTTTGTCCGAGGGTTAGTTAGGGGTTTGTCTGTTTGTTTTTTTAATGGAGGTATCAGAGTGATTTCATTTCAAAGCCTGCTCCTACTTTGGCCATAGCAAAGGCATCTACATCAGGAATTCTGTGTGTCAGTAGCAGTGATGGCAGGACAGCAGAACTGCAGTCGTAAATGAAACGTAGTGTTGGTGCTGTGGTCTGGTGTGACCTGATGGGGCTGCCATGTTCTGCTTCAAAATGGACATACTTAGGTCATATCACAGGGAATGGGTTGGAAGATGCTTCCTGTTAACCCTTTTCTTGGGTAGCTCTAGGTTGAATAGTGCCCATATTTTGGATATTCTAGCCTTAGATGCATAGATCTTTGTTCAGCTGTGGAGTGGTTTACAGTGGTAGAAGCCTGTCATTTTCTCTCAAATAGACAAGGAAGATGGGTTGCAATTTTCTGATACATTTCCTCTCTTTGCTGGGTGGCAAAGAATTGAAACTGTTCTTCCATGGGTGCAGTAATCTGTATGGCTGACAGCCACCTGTGTCTCTTAATTTTGTCTCTGAACTTCTGCATGTGCTCATCTGTTCGTTCTGCAGCTTGCATCTGTTTCTCCTTTTGTTCTTCAGCTTTCTGCACTCTGGCTTCTGAGGTGCCTGGAGGGTGTCACTCCTCTGTGCTCATGCCCAGTTGTTCCTGGCTGCTGTGGGAAGCAGTCATGGGGAAAGACCTCTTCAGCTCTTCTGTCCACAACCTCCAGAGTGTCCTGGGACTTGTGTACAGTTGGAGTGTGTGCACCATAATCAAAATCTCCAGGTGTTTTTGATGCCTTTCTTAAGTAAGCCTCTTCTGTCTTGTGCAATTGGTGATCTTCCTCTACTCTCATCTGGCTTCTAACTTAACTAGACTTGAATTAATATTACAGCAAACCCCTCTGGCACTGTTGGGCTCCAGCACTCCTTACCAAACTGAGGGTTGGGATGCAAAAGAGTCATTCAAACATTATAATAAAATTATAACAGTATTTGATGTTGTAAACCACACTATTTTTCCTTTGTATTTAAAGGGAAGCTGTAACCATTTTTCTTCACTGGAACTTTAAAAGGCACAAAACAGATCCTGAACTGAACTGGAGCTTCGTGTAAAAATCAACAAGTGGAGGATGGGCAGGACTCTGCAGGCAGGGGCTTCACAGCCAAAAGAGCAGTCAGGCTGTCCCAGCTGCCTTGCCCTATTAGTAGCTCTGTGGAGGTGCTGGTGTGTAAAGGGGGTGTGTGCAATGATGCCATTCATTTGCAAGCAGGATTGTTTAGAACACTGGAACTATAGGTTTTTGCTCTACTACTTAAAGATGTTTCAGTATATGCACCTTAATTTTGGAGTGCTTATTAAAGTCAGAGGCTTAATCACTTTTGAAATACCTGTTGCTATTCTCACATTTTATTAGCTCACTTTTTTTTTTCTGTTGTACTAATTGCATATGGCTTTAGGTGAGGATTTTGCAGAGGCTGTTTGAAATGCTTCAGTAATAATTTCTATTATACTTTTTTATGTCCTGGGCACTGGGCGTGGGGGTCTGTCTTTAGCAATAAATATTATACACTATGTGTATATTTGTTTGTATATGGAAAACAAATACAGAGCATGTAACAGTGGTGAAAATACACTGCACCAAGTGCAGATTGTGCATTTGGCAGCCACTCTGCACCAGCCTGAACCACCCAAATGAAAAATTGGAGACCACATGGAGAAAATGAACTAGCATGAAAAATCATTCAGGACAAAGTTCCTTTCCCTTACTCTGTGGGCTGGATAACTAAAGCTAGTTCAATTGCTGTTTGCTTCAAACAGCTGTCTTCCTTTCCTGAAAACTGGCCAAGCCTCCTGTGTTCAGCTGTAGCCACGTGCATCAGTGTATTGTCACTAAACACTCTGAGAGAGGCAGCACTGCACTATGATTAAATCTTCTGTGAGAGAAGCAAAATACTTCCTTCTGTGATTTGTTTTTTATAATAGCAATAATGTTGACTGCATTCTAATACTCACAATAAAGGTCTGTTGAGATTGTTATGTGCCTGGGCTCCCTTTCCATGGACTTCTCTTCTGTGAGCTAGTGAGTGTTTGCATATGTTTTAAAGCATTAGGGAATCATCAGTTGCATATTTAGCCTGTAGTCCTTAGCTTATGTGCAGTCATTGATACTCTCACTTTTCTACACTGCAAGGCTTGAGGGAATCTTCAGCTGTATTTTAGCCTGTAGGCAAATTATACAATCAGTAAATGATTTACAGTACTGAATTATTTAATGTATGTGGCAAAGTAATTAGAAGATATTTCTGTTCTTGAATTGTTTAGGTGTTTTAACAATTTTAGGGTTTGAGTTTTGCAATGCACTTTATTCTTTACAGTCAATGTCTTTCAACAATGTGTTCACAGTGATGGCATCTCTTCTTGTGGGCAGACATGTGCCTTTGTACAGTGTCATTACAAAGTAACAGTAATTTCCTTTTAGTCATTTATTTTAATATCATCCACAAGTTGTTCAAGACACTACTGTGGTAGAAAACAAATAAGCTAACAATGCTAAGTTCTTCTCTTAGACATCCTGTGGACAAGGGCACAAGTGATAAGCAGCAGATGAATGAAATCAGACAGAATCTCAGTAAGTTACTGACATAGAAAACTTTTTTCATTCACAGAAAAAGTTGATATGATAATAAATGTAATGAACTTAAAATTTTTAATTCTGAAATATTTTAATCATTGTTGAAGAGACAGTCTCAAAGCAGGCTCTCAAACTTAAGATACAAGATAAGATTCAGATGTTGGAGCAACACACTGAAACACTTTTTTTAATTAGCAGACTTTCTGAAGGTTTCCTGAGTCAGACCAACCATCTGGCCAGCCCAGAGTCTTGTCTGCAGTAGAAATAGGATGTTAGAGCTGTACAAACATACTATGAAATATCTCTGCAAATTGCCTTTTTCTTGAATATGTCCTTCAATTCTGGCAAAATGAGGGTTCCTTTACTGAAATTTTTAGGTCCATCAGTTTTATCAGTCACTTGACAGAGATGGACTTCTCGAGTTTAATCCATCTTTTTATTGGTGGCTTACAGAATTCACAGCTTTGTTGTGTGGCAGGAGCTGTGTTTGTCCTTGAACTTCCTTTCTGACTCCACTGGCTCTGCTCCTCTGTTGTCTTTAGTTCAGAGAAGGTTAAATATTGCATTATTGAAAAGACCCAAAGCAGTTTTGTCCCACCAACACCAAGAGTTTGGCACCTTGTTGCTGTCCTTCTGTCACTGCTGGTGACTTTTCTCACTGCCTCAATTTTTTTTTGTCAAATATGGAATCAATTCAAGTTGGAAATCTTGTGTGTCACTGCGGTTGCAGACCTGGCTTCTGCTTGGGGTTTCAAATCAATCTGCATCCCAGGTGTTGTGAGAATAAAATACCTATTTTTCTACCTGGAATCACTGTGGTAATATCGGATAGAGGAAAACTCTGTTATTTTTAATGAATAAGTAAGAAAAAAAAGCAATTTTGTTCGTCTTAGAAATGGTAAGTTCCTGCAGGAGCAAATGCAAATTCAAATATTCTTACATGGACTTCTTTAGGTTCTTCTGTCACCAAAGGCACTTTTCCAAATGGTAAGTTATAATTTAAAATTTGACAAGTCCTGTGCCCACTTTTCTGATCTACCCAAGTTTAACATGGAAATGACTGAAACTTCCCTATCATTTTTTCAATTTGAAGAATGTGTCATGAATTATAAAGTAAATACACTGAAAAGTGTATTATCTGGGGCTGTCATCTTGTCGTCTTTTAATCTTGCATCACGTGAGGTCTTAATCAGAGATTATAGAGATAAGTGCTTCACAAGGTCTTGGAAAGAAATGTGCTGAATGTAAACCTCAGTTCTGCGTCTGTAAGTGTAACAAATGGTGTTAACCTTTTTTTATGTAGCTTTCTTAAAATGTGTGAGAGGATTGCCCAACATTGGTGCTTTATTTAACACAGAAAAACAATTTATTGTTTGAAATTAATGAACTGATTGATGTAAGCATAATTTCACACTATTTTCTTAAAACTTTTGCTTCCAATTTGCTGCCTCACTTGGGAAGCTCCCTCCAGTTCTTTTTTTAAACTAAGGTTGACTTTTCAGGCTCAAATTTTATTGGGTTAAGAGTAACTTTTCTGTGGGTACAGATGTCTGTGTATTTATATACACAAATCTTTTATCCCTGGGCCTTTCAATATGTAAAATTGCAGTTGCACAAACTGTCTCTTCTGCTAAGAAAGTGTATGCAAAACTGGAACAATGAATAAATGTCATCTTCTTTGAGGTTTGTGATTTCAGTGTCTCATCCCACTGACCTTTATCTTTCCCCCAGCAGTTGTAGTTTGTGGTATAGATTGAGTAGCTTTTGCCAGTAGGTACAACAAAATAAAACCCTCATTTCCAGCATTAGAGCAATGATTTTGAAGACATGATAGTTTTAAGGCTGTATTGGCCACAGGGACCTTTTCCACTTAATCCTTTTTCTGCTCTTCATTGGTGAGCGAATTTCAGATGTTACTCCATCTTTTCTCAGGTGCTAAAAATAGAGGTCAATACCATTGTCCCTTCACTGAAGGTTATGCAAGACTTTTCTTACTTTGTATTTGACCAGCCATAGATAGACAAGTGCCTCTTTTTCTCAGATGAATGTGAATTCCACAAATTGCTTTGTAAACAACTTTTTTTTCCTTTTTAATCCATGGGCTCTTGCATCCCCTTGAATGTGCATGTACCAAGATGCCCACCTTGGTTTGACGCACATCTAGAAGTAATTTGAGTGATACCAATTGCCAAAATTCTTTTTCTCACTTAGTTTTGAAAAGACTTTTATGACTTGGCTGTTCTTCCCAACTTGAGTAGTTCATAGGTTGTTTTTTGAGTGTTTCTGAAGGAAATAAACATCATCTTGGGAATCAGCATTATTTAGATATTGTAAGTTTGTGATACTTCTGATATTAATAGCCCTTTGACACTTCGTGTTCCCTGTCTGCTTTACTCCAATATCAGCCTTTTAGAGCAGAGAACAAAGAAGGAAAGTGAGTAGTGACCTTAATAAGCTCCTCTCCCCATTTGCTGTGCAAGGAACCTTAATGACACTTTTCTAATAACTTTAGAAAATTGGAATAATCAGTATCACACACAGACCCCAGCACACTCTGGAGATATTTCAGTGGCTTGGAGACATCACAGTAGCTGCCAGCACCGAGCCTGCTGCCCCTGCAGAGCCTGGCTGTGCCACTGGGCTGGGCTGGGCTCTCTCTTGTTGCTCTCCTGTGTCTGCCCCACCGTGCGGGGCTCAGACACAAACCTGAGGCTGTTGAAGTGCCCTTGGGTCAGAAATACATGTTATGGCCAAACTTTTCATCTTTCCTGATTTAACCACGCTGGTGCCAATCCGGGTTGTTTAGTCTGATTCAGATGTTTCCCTACAAATGCTGTGCTAATCCAGAAATTCAGTTTCTTTCTGTGCCTGCTTGATCAGAGCTGTTACAAGATTTGTCACCTTTATGCCTCTAAATGTTGCCTTTTTTTGGTCTGTCATCTATGCTGGACATGTTCTTCATTTTTTCCCAGCTTGATCTTTCTGTAGACTGTTGACTTTGGAATTTACCTTCAAGCAACCTATTCTGGACTTGAGCAAATGCAGTCCCACTCAATTTTAAAAGCGTAGTCATGCTAAAGCAAGCTTGTGCTGCTCTTGGAGATCATA
The DNA here is from genome assembly GCA_013396995.1 of Dicaeum eximium. Classification (NCBI taxonomy): domain Eukaryota; kingdom Metazoa; phylum Chordata; class Aves; order Passeriformes; family Dicaeidae; genus Dicaeum; species Dicaeum eximium. The sequence goes on along the minus strand of VWZP01004030.1, from coordinate 421,191 downwards.
TTTACCGTATCCATCAAACACTGTGGCATGGCAGTGGTCTACAGCCAGCACAGATGGATGCTTGGATCACTGCTGTCATTGTCTTAGTCTGGGGGAAAGGATCAGCAGAGTTGTTTCTAGTCTGTCTCATACTCATGAATCACAAACAAGAGTGCTGCTCTCACTTTTTCTTGAAATCAAGTTAAATCCAGATTCAAACATGTGCTGTTATTATTTAAGTAATGATTTGGGGCTTATTTATACAACCACCTTTGTTACAAGTGAGGGTGAGTTCTCGTAATTCCTGGTTCAAGTAAATGCTGACTCACAGTTACAAGAGGTGGCCAATTAGCAAGTGAAATTCTGGAACCAAGGAAATAATATTTCTCATATATTTTATGTTGAGGATCTTGCATGTAATTAGTACCAAAAAGCTTAACTTAAGAAGCTTCGTGGACATGCTGATCTTACAGCTGGAGGATGAAGCCCAAGAAGTGAAGCTGTGCCTGTCAGACTGTGTTAAAGTGCATGGTGTAAGTGGGAGTGAAAGCAAAAGACAGAATGTAACTGACTCTGATCCTCAATTCACTTTAGTCAGTGAGGTGCATCCATCCTGTTTTTCACTTTGCAAATAGCCACATTATGAGTTCTATTCACTTCTAATGCGCAGCACCCAGAGGTCTCACTCTGGTCTGTCCCTCAGCAGGCTCAGCTCTCTGGGAATGCAAAAATGTGCAATTCCACTGGGGAGCACAGAGCCTGGCTGCACCCTGGGGCAGGTGGGAGCCAGAGCTCTGCCCAGGGCCATGCCAGATGCTCAATTTACTTGCTGGAATAACTCAGCCCCTTGCCACCCACTGTGCCTGCTGCCCCTTGGCTCAGTTGTGCTCCCTGGAGCAGGGATGAGAACGGCTGAGAGGAGCCTGGAGGGCAGCTCCAGCTGAAGGAGCCTCTTGCAGTTTGCTCAGAAGCATCATGTGCGTCACTCACCCAATTCTGTGCCCAGCCAGCTGCACAGAAGTGAAGCCATCCCTGTGACAGGTGCTATAAAAGGGCAGCAAAGGCTCTGGGGGTGCACAGAGCTGCCTCACAGACAGAAGGGGATGGGGCTCTCCCCTTGCAAGATGGGCTCCATCCCATTTTGCACCCTCTGTTGCTTTATTAGCATAGCAACAGCCAATATATTTGGTAAGTACACTTGTCCTTCTCCTCTGCCTGTATCCAAGGGTGACAGATCTTTGTGCTGCTCTGTGTGTTGTCCTGATGAAGTGTATAATGACCTTGAGTCTTGTACACTGCAAACTTAGCAGGTTATTGTGTGCTGTGCAAACTAAGGCTGGGCTCCTGGTTGAATCCTAAACTATAAGGGTCTGTAAGTGGTCAGGCTTGTACACCTGAATTTTAGGTTGGAAAAGAAAGTTTTCTCAAGGGCTAGAGAAGGAACATAGGTAAGAAAAGGTGCTGCTGCAGAGTTGTGAAGTTCCTCAATGACATCTTCTACTTGTAGGTGCCATCATCTAATTTAGGCTTAAAGATGTTGGATAGTCTGAGTGCTGCCCCCAGTTCTTTGGCCTGAATTTGATAGTCCTGCCCAACTAGTGATTTGAATCACTGAATTAATTATTCATTTAACTCAGATGTCTTGGTAGACCCTCTCTAGCACTGTACACAGAGACCTCCAGGCATCCCAGAGCAGCTGATGTTTGAGGTGAAAATGGGGAGCTTTGCCTATGTGACGTTGTCTGTAGATGAGATCACCTGGAATTTTGCAGTCTCATGAAAATTTTCACATGGTCTTAAGGAGACACAGTAAAAACTCAACAGATGTGATTGAGAAGCATTAGAAGCACAAGAACCATCTGCATCTGTAGAAGTTCAGTGAGTTGCAAATTATTTCAGGCTGAAAAGCATTCAGAATACTTATGATGTATTTGCACTACAGTGTGTGATCATGCTCAGAGCAAATACTGGCTTAAGCAAATATTTGGACTAAATTGCTGTACCTGTGGGTCTGTTTGCTGTATTTTTATAAACTAATCCATGGTATTAAGAGCAGGGCATTCATCAGGTTTTGAGGATGAGGAAAGTGTCAGATCAACTAAACTTCTCTGTAAAAAAGAATTTATTGAATTTCATCATTCACTACATTCTACATCTAAAACAGCAGCAAGTGCAGCTTTGAATGCATTAAAAATTTGCTAGGTGGCTTCAGTAGTTGATCATTTGCCCCACTGAAAATTGAGAGTGCTCCTAATATGAATTAGTCTGATGGTACTGCTAGAAATTGATTTTTTTAATCTTTTGTGAGATTGAGAAGAAATACTTCTCCTTTTGGTGAAATAGTGAGTGACTTAGCTTCAGTAAAGGATAATTACTCAGAAAATTTAATAGTGGTGTGTATGTGGTCATGCAAAGGGCTCTTTTGTGGTCACAGGCACAACTAAGTAAAGACCCCCAAGTACCAGAAAATTATAGCCATGCCAGTAGAGAATAGAGCTGAGACTAACTAAACACAGGCCTGGGAAGGGGTTTCATGATCATCTCCACCATGTGCTCATCCTGCAGCTGCAGAGCAGAGGGTTTGTGCTGTCCCACACAGAATGCACTCAGGGAGCAATGGGAAAACAGCCAGGGAGGCCCCTGAACCTGGCACTGTTCCCCTGCAGCACTGGCATTAACAGGGTTTTGGTAACCATGGCTTTGTGGTGATACCACCCTTAGGTGTTTATCTTCTTGCTTTCTTTCTTGTTTTCAGAGTATCAGACCGATTCCCAGCCGTTGCGTCCATGTGAACTCCAGAGGGAAGAGGCTTTTTCAGCAGGAGAAGCCTACGTTCCTCAGTGCTCAGAGGATGGCCAGTTCAGGTAATTCATCCCTGCTATTGATGTGCTGCCATGTGATGTGACCTTTCATTGCTAATGAAAGTTTTAGCCTGTCTTGAAGTGCCATTGTGTCAGTGGACTGGAGGATGAGGGATGCAGGAGACTTGAAGGGACTTCACTGAGCCATGTTGCAGATCCAACCTCTCCCAAATGAATTCCCTGTTATTGGAAGTAATCTCTGGGTTAAGAGGTCTATCTAAGATTAACAGGCTAATCTTGGCAGCATTATTTGCATGTCAAATACTTGGTGCAGTTTGCAGTGTGGTGCAGTTTGCTGGCCTCCTACACGTGCTCATGGGTGAATGTGTGTGCCAGCTGACACAGCTCAGCCCAGTGACTGGGAACTTATCCACTCTCATTAGGGGCACAGTCAGGTTTCCTTCTAAAGGCAGTGAAGGAACTAAAAAGCACACAGAGAATAGGATTTAGAGAGCAGCATGTTGCTTGAAGGTGCAAGAAGCTAACAAGTTAAAGCTGAGGCTGAGTACAGATTGTAATTTCTCTATTTTCTTTTTTTTTCCTCTGCTGGCAGCTGTGACCATTCTAGATTTGACTTAGAAAGTGTCTCAAAGTGTTTGGTGAATCTCAGATAATGTGAATTAGGGTTCTGTCTAACCTGCTTGCTTCTTCAATGACTTCAATTTACATATCTACAATTCCTGAAGAGTTCAGAGAGTTACTAGAATTCCCACTGATCAGAGTCACCAGAAATGCAACTCTTGCCAGTTCCATTATTTGTGATTTTGAAGTATTTGATGTGGTTTGCTTTGCTTTATGGTTCTGTTTGTGTTTGTTTATGTCTGGTACTGACTGAGGACTCTACACACAAAAATAAAATGTTACTTGTGGTCTTCTTTAGGACAGTCCAGTGCAGTAGGAATGGTCTTTCCTGTTGGTGTGTAGATGAGAATGGTGCTGAGGTTCCTGGCAGCAAACAGAATGGATATCCCATATCATGTAAGTAAAAAGTTTCTATCTTTGCTCAGATTGAGTAAAGAACCATTTAAATCTGCATTTAAACTGCTAAAATCAAGAAACGGCTAGCTCCAAACTTTGATGGACTCTAGTTTGTAGTAATTTTTAGGTCTTTCTATTGGAAGTTTTGGAGTTTCTTCAAGGCTTATCATGGAAGCCTGATACACCTGGATGTCTGTATTTATGAAGGTCCCAGTAAGACAAATTGTGAATGAAAGATTGATTCAGTGTAATGGCTTTTGTGTTGGAGAGCTTCAACCCCATCTGTGGTGGCCTTCTCTATACCAGTTTTTATAATCTCAAGTCCATCAGTGTCCTCATGCCACCTGGGTAGCAGACTTAGAACTCGTAATTCTGAGAAAACTCAGATGTTGCCTCAAATGATTGAGTGCCCAACAAGAGCCTGCCTCTAACAGTGCCCCTCTCTGGTACTTCAGGCTTGTCCTTTTGCCAGCTGCAAAAGCAGAGGGTCTTGGTGAGCCGATACATCAACAGCAGCAGCATCTCCTACATCCCTCAGTGCCTGGATTCGGGGGCTTTCGACGAGGTGCAGTGTGACACAGAGCTGGGGCAGTGCTGGTGTGTAGATCCAGAAGGAATGGAGATTTATGGCACCAGACAAAGAGGAAAGCCAGCACAGTGTAAGTGATATTCAACAGAATGATGGGTTTTGTGGGTTTGAAAGGCTTGGTGTGAATAGGGACAATAATTGAGTCCAATTCCTTGCTCTTCATAAAAACAAGAAGATGCACCTCAGTGTCCCTGCTCAATGTAATGAATGTAACCCCCTTTTAAACAACAGGGTGGCCATTCAGCTGTTTGGGGGAAGTTAATACACAAACAAACATTGCCCCTTTTCCTCACTAGGTCCAGGGAACTGTGAGATCCGAGATCGTCGCATCCTGCACGGGTTTGGGGAGAAGAGCCCGCCACAGTGCTCAGCAGATGGAGAGTTTCTGCCTGTCCAGTGCAAGTTTGTCAACACAACAGACAGGAGTGTTTTTGATCTTGTTCATAGTTACAACAGGTAAGAGCTCTGAATCAGGACAGTAATCCTGCATACCCCTTCAAGACACCATCTGACTGCTTTTTTGTGATTTTTGCTACATGGAGCCCTTATTCTGTAACTGCAAATGATGACATTTTCTGTTAAAGAATGGACCAAGTGAAAAAACCTTTTTCTTTTTAATTAAATCTGCTGATTATAAAAAAAAAGAATATATATATATATATATGTATATATATATTGCATCCCTGCAGTCTAATTGATATGACCTCACACAGCACTGGATACCAAATTGTGATGTGTAGTTGGAAAAGAAGCCAGGGCTACTTTTGAGACAGACAAACAATAGCAAATGAGATAAACACAGAAGGAATTTGGATGTATATATGAGGTAGAAAAGACAATTCCATGTGGGAGATGAAAGCAGATGGACAAGTGATGACATGCAAAGATGAAGTTCCATCTGATGATGAGAACCTCTTACCTGCCTAAATATGAGGCAGTGCCAGAGCTGCTCACATGGGTGAAACAGGAACTGCTGAACAGCTGTGCTGGTGCACAAGTGGCTTTAGGTGGTTGCAGAGGGCTGGGGAATGCTTCAGAACACAGGATCAAATCCTTGTCTGTGGGGGCAGGAAGCAGTTATCCTGTGGAGGAGCTGGGAATTAATACTGTGATGGAGACATAAAGGATGGGCAAGGGGAACTGCTGGGACAGGAGTTTGTTTTGGTGCAGATGTTCCAGAGAAACCTTTCAGTGTCTCAGGAAGTGCCACTGACTTGGCACTGCCGGCAGCACCAGTTTCCCTGGTGGAGGGTGAGCACTAAACATAACATCACATTGTGACTTGGCTCTGTAGCAGCAAAGGTGTTTTATTGTAAATGTTAGTTTTGCTGTGTGAAGGGGTTTCTTTTTCTTTTATTTAAGTAAAACTGGAAGACAGGTCTGAATGCACAGTGCAAATTTGTCAGTGCTTCAGAAGAGGTTATTTTAGTGAGAGCAAAATAATCCAGCTCTTTTCTTTGTTGGTCTGTGGAGGGTTGAAATGCTAAAAAAGCAATTACAGTGGAGAAATCAATGCTTTAAATTGACATTTTTTTTCCTCCCACCGGGAGATTTGCCTGCAAAGACCTGCAAGATTGAATTTATTTTCTGTCCGTGTCATGTAATTAATCACAGCAGGATCATTTCAGTCCCAGCTGTCTACCTTCTAATTATGGCATTGGCTTAACCTATTGCCTTCATATCTGAGTATTTCAGGTCATTAATATATTTATTTTCACACTACTCCTGCCTGAAATGTCATTATTCCTTCCCCAAACCAGGGCAGAATGTGGAGTTGAAGGAATGAGTTCCACAGCAAAGGACTGTAGCTCAACAGGGATTTTAACCCATATTTTATGTTCATATGGAACCAGTGGAGAAACTTTCATATCATCCTACCTCTCTTTCCAAACAGTTTCCCTAGACCTTCATACATATTCCAGAATAAGCCAGTATGTTCAACCACCCCCCCAAACAAACAAATGGAGAAACCCAGAAGTTTACAGCTGAGACTTTCCCAAACAGAAGACTTCCAACAGGAAAGATGAGCCCAAATTTCCTGCCTCACCTGGAGGGCTTGGCTGCTGTAACTTTTTCTGCATGGACTGTGTCCAGGTCCTGCCTGGATAGGCAGCCATATAAAACACCCTGTAGCAGTTTGATGAAAATTATCAAAAAATCAAAAGCCAAGGAAAATTTTTTTTACTTTCTTGCTATTAACAGTAGTGAGTTGTCTTTGATGGAAGCCAAGAGCAGAGACTCATATTTTGAAGGCCAACAACTTTACATATATTTATTTTCCTGTATTTTTGAGTGTGAGCATTCTTGTTGAAACACATAGAGACATTATAAATTTATCCATAATCTAAATTTAATCACAGTTGGTTTGAACTGGCTCTGAAAAATGAGTAATTCTATGTTTTTGCTACTCATCTTGATGGCTGTGGTTAAAGAGTCTGAGAAAATAAAAAATGTGGTGAGAACTGGGTTTTCCACATAAAGTGAGAAAAGTTTTGCCCTTTTGTTTGTGTGGGCCTAATTTATATTTGTTTGTAATTTATTTAGCTTTACTCTCAACTTGGAACAAAAATAACCAGAATTACAAGATGCAACTACACATCTGCCCCATATAAAATTGTGTGTGTGACTTTTTAATGTTGAAAATGAAAGAAAGCAGGATACAGAGTTTTTCTATTGACTCCTGTTTCACCCAGATAGAGGTTGAGATGCTGAGGTGATGAGATCCAAGGACATGAGCAGTGCAGAAAAAAGATCATATTCCTGACTGGGCAGTGGACTGGGCATGATAATCCAGGGGAGCTGAAAGGTCCTAAAATACCCCAAGTTGTTTATGCCCATGTGCACATTGAAGACTATAGGAGTATGCTATTTATGTGTTTATATCTTAAATTGTATTGCTTTCATGCTGGCAGAAGTCCCTTTTTGCCCCGAAGTGTGACATTTTGACATTTGTGACATTTTGACCTCTTTCAGCATGCCAGTGTCAGCAGTGGAGCAGGATTTGACAATCCAAAGTGGAGGGAGTCAGGGGATTTTAATTTGAAGATGTGGAAGGGTGCCAGAGCAAAGCAGCACTACACAGGGATGTACAAATTCTGATACAGGAGCACTGGTGGGTAACACTGGGACACCCCTGAGCTTACAGCTCCTTCCTCTGCCAGAGGTGCTGCTGCTTTGTGCATTCCCAAGGCTCTGCTTTGGTGTCCTGTGGAAGCAGTAACATATTGGGCTCCCCTGACAGGAGGTGGTGGAGCTCCCAGGAGTCCCCTCTCCTATGAAGACAGGCTGAGAGAGCCCACCCTGGAGAAGAGAAGGCTCTCAGGAGACTTTATAGCACCTTCCAGAATCTAAAGGGGGCTATGAGAAAGGTGGAGAAGGGCTTTTAACAAACTCATGTAGTGTTAGAACAAAGGGGAATGGCTTTGGACTGAAAGAGGGTAGGTTTAGATTAGATATTAGGAAGAAATTCTTTCCTGTGAGAGTGGTGAGGCACTGGCACATGTTACCTACAGAAAATGTGGATGCCCCATCCTTAGAAGTGTTGAAGGGCAAGGCTGGATGGGACCCTGAGCAACTTGGTCCAGTGGATGCAGGACCTAGACAGTCTTTAAGGTTCCTTCCAGCCCAGAATATTCTGTGATTCAGGCAAAGTCTTGGGGGTGGCAAAGGCCCCTTGCTGTGCTCACTTGAGCACCAGCTCTGAGCCAGGCAAGCGTTCCACTGCTGTTCTCAGGCTGCACCTTCCAGAGCATTCCTGAGGCTGCTGGAGTGTGGCACTGAATTGAGCCTGGTCACAGTTTCACAGGGAGGCTGTGAACTGCTTTTCCCCAGTTAATCAATGACTAATCCACCAATATTCTTATTGTTGAGTGTCTGTCCTTGGTAAAAACCTAATTTGTGTAACTCTCTGAAGGTGCTGAGCAGAAAATTCCACTTCCTTGTTGCCAGGTTTTTCCAAATAAGCCACGTGCAGCTGGGACACCACACCTTTATAGTATTTCAGGGTGAGGGGATGTGTCCATGAAATAATATGATTGTTTTAGAACTTGGCACTTTGAAACTAGAACATGAAACTTGTCTTTTGCTTGGAGAAACCCTAAGATGTCTGTCATTTAAGCCCACATTTATTATGGTTTTTCCAACTTGGACCCTATTAAGTTTCTTTCTTAAATAATTGCTTTGCTGGAATCTGGCTGTTGTCACTCCTAGAATATTACACTGGAAACCATCTCTTTGATCTCCAGAAGCCAAGTCAGTCTTGTTTCACATTAAAATCCCTTTCTCCTTCTCCTTAATCTGTTGAGCCATGCCTTGAAAATTAAAGATATTAGTGAGGTTTTTATCAGCTTTTGTACTGAATTCAGCGCAGAAATTGTATGTGGCATGTAAGGAAGGAAAAGCAACCTGTTTTTTTAGGCATTCTGCCATCTCATGCAGATTTGTGGAAGGAGCTAATGAATGGGTGCTGTAATAACATTCGGCTAACGCCCTTCTATTTTACACTCTTTGACAGGCTTCTGAAGATGAGAATGGAATTGAAAGTGAGTTAGATGCTGGGTACATGCTTAGGAAGGCTCATAAATCTGTTTGAAGGGAGATCATCCCCTGTTTGTTTAGAAAAATGGCATTTAGGAGAGTTACTGTCCTGCTGAAAGAGCGATCTGGGTCATGTCAGAGCCTGGTTGCCAAAAGGAGACCAGAGAGTTTTGTGCTGGCCCAGTGCTCTGCAGACATCCTTCTCCTACAAGATCAGGAAGGAAGCAGCTGGTACTTTGTTGTGGTTGACAGGCCTCCCTGGACTCTTCACATCATGCTGCTTTTTCTTCCAGGCTCCCAAGGGCTTTCCAAACATTCAGCTCGGTGAGGGAAACGTTCCCGGAGATCTCTGGGTACTGTTACTGTGTGGACAGCCTGGGCAGGGAGTTGGCAGACACAGGTAAGTGCCTTCCAGCATCTCATCCTTTAATCTGGGGGGTGTTGAATTCCCAAGGGAAAGGACAAGTAACAACTGTCAGTCTTCAGATTCATTTGGAAGTTCTGTTTCACTCTCACAAGGGTAAGACCAAAGTGCCTGGGGTAATGGCCATGGGAAGGGCTGGAGCTCACTGGTGAGATCCCAGCCTTTGGAGCAGAGCTGCAGTCAGCAACGAGTGGAGTTGGTGCCTGGGAGCTAATCCTGTCTTCTTTGGGATGTGGGATAGGATTTCTGAATGCCCACTTTCTGCCCACACTAGAAAGTTGTGTCATGTTTGATATGTCCTATTAGCAAACCCAGGGCAATATAAAGGGCCTGAAGAATGAACTCTTCTTGCTTAGGTAGAATCATGGAATTGTTTGGGTTGGAAAAAACGTTTACAGAACATCTAGTCCAACCTCTCTGCAATGGGGAGGGATATCTTCTTTTCTCATAACCTCAGGGTTTAGGCATGTTAATAGTTGATGAGATGCTTTAGAAGAAAGAATGTTCTTTTTTTCAGCAAGGTGGAACGAGGGGTTTGAGAATTTCCAGACCTTCCTTAGATACTGTGATTTTAATTTTTAATTTTTGTTTAAAGGGGAAGAATACAAAGCACAATACCTTGAAATTTAGATGATAGTTGAGAACTTTAACATGTAATTCCCAGAAAAGAAAGAAGTTCTCAAAAAATCTGTGCACTCAGAGAAACTACTGGATATGTTGGTTTTTAGTATGCAACCAAAATGACTTGTAGTTGGTTTTGGTAACATCTGTTTCCAAAATTCCATCAATTTCTGTACTGCAGGCTGAACCTAACAAAACCACAGCCAATAGCCAGTTATGGGATGTTTCTCCTGCTTGTTTTGGTAGATGTCAAGGCATAAAGGTGGTGCCTGGGCACCCAGCACTGGGTGCAGGGTGTGGTGCATTAGGGTTATGCAGTATAACTTCACATTTGACTGGTTTAGAGGACTGGATTTATTTTTCCTGAGTCTCCCAGCTTTGTTCTTCTGATGTAAGTGTGACTTCTGTCTTAAAAGCAGGCCCTGTGCTAAAAGTGTGTCTTTCCCAGGCTTGGAGCTGCTGCTTGATGAAGTTTATGACTCGGTTTTCTCCGGGCCAGAGCCTGCCCGCAGGTTCACGGAGAGCAGCATCCACCGGATCCTGCAGAGGAGATTCCTGGGGGTCCAGCTGGCCACTTCTGGCAAGTTCAGGTGTAAGTAGCACCCAGGAGATGCCCTGTAAAACAGTGGCAGTTCTGGCAGTTTATGTGACAGCTCCTGTTGGGACAGCTCTTGTCCTAGAACTCCTGTTGTAGGAGTTTTTTGCTCTAAAAACATATAATATCAAGTTCCAATGCCAGAATCAAGGTCCCTGAATTGCAGATGGCTTTTATCCTCTGCACTGTACATTCTTGACCAGCAGATTGTACCTGTCCTCTGATCAATGCTTCTCCATGTGCCTGCAGATCACATTGTTTGAAAACCCATGAACTCTCCCTATCTCTTGCCCTGAGATTATGGAGATGGATTTGTTAATTCGTTAAATTAAAAACCTGAGAAAATGCTCCCTAATTTCTGTTGGTACACTCAGAAACAGGAAGGATTTTACACTGACCACAACACACTCCATTCCCAGAGGCCACACAAGAGTTTGTAGAGCCTTGGCCAGCAATGCTAAATTTTTGGATCTGCCCTTGGGCTGAGTCCTTCCCTGGTCAAGGCAGACGTGGGGAGAGAATTTCTCCACCTACAGGCAATGAACTCTGCAGGACAGGAGGTCAGGTACCTCCTCCTTCCTGGGTCAGAGCCCAAAGCAAGCTGCCTTGGCTGGGGAGAGTTTGAATCTCCTGTGAATCTTCATCCTGCCAACCAAAGTCCCAAACTCCTCTGACGTTGCTTTCTGACTCTTCCTAAGGAGTTGCATCACCAGAAATATTAAGAAGATACTGATGTCAGTTTTCTGGCCATATAGTCACTCCGTTTTTCTGGCTTTGGGACAAGCTGATCCTTTTGGGGAGTCTTGGAGGCATCTTCCCTCTGCACTGCACAGTGGTTCTGGCTGTAGCTGGGGCTGCAGCAGCTGTCAGCACAGATGGAGCTGTACCAGCCACAAGATGGAGATGTGACCTCGTTCTTCAGCCACCGAGGGGGATCTTCTGTGACCTACACAGCTCTCACAGTGTCACCTGAAGCCACTCAAATTAGGAAAGTTGTCAGAGTGCCCTGGATGAACAGGTTTCTCTACACGGTGCTCTCACTGCCTCACTCAGGTAGCTGGGTGTAGCTGGAAAGTTCTTGAAGGTGAGAAGTGTTTAGGCTGTAGGACTGCAGGTTAAATAAACAAACAAAATTTCTGTTCAGAGGGTGAAGTCCTGTATTGGAGAGATCATACCCCAGAAAATTTACTTGCTGAATCTTTGCCCTCTCTGCCTTTAAGGCCAGTTTGACAGGAATAGGGTCTTCAGATCCCTGCAGAGGGAAATGGAGAAATAGGGTGGTCTCAGCCCAAATCTCCACAGTCAGGTGCAGATCTGTTTGCAGGAGCAATGCCTCATTCTCTTCAGAAACATCGATGTTTGCCTTCAGATCAGTCCCCCAGGCTGTACATCTGTCTCTGTTGACCAACTTTGCTTTTGCACTAAGGGCTAGAGCTCCCCCGGCCTCCAGCATGGTTCCCTGGGAGAAATATTCCTGCTCTGCCTACTTGCAACTATGGCTGAAAAATGTGTTGAGGTTTTATCTTCTGTTTAATTTTCAGAAATTAATACCTACACTAGAAAACCGTGGGGCAGATTCTTCATGGGAAAAGAGGGTGGAGAACTCGCATTTTGAGCTAGTACTTGACGCGTCGCTGAAAACGATCAGGAAATTAAATTCTTTTCCCTCAATTTTTTTTTTTCTCCCAAATAGGCAAACAAAGGGACCAAACAGAGGTGGCTCTGAAACTTTAAACTTTCCCTGGTTAAGGTGCACTGTTTTCCCTGCAGGCCCCTCGAGGTGTGAGGCTGAGCGTGCGGCAGCCCTGCGCTTCCAGCACCCCTGGGTGCCGTCCTGCGCCGCGGGCGGGGGCTACGCGCCCCTGCAGTGCCACCAGCGGGGACAGTGCTGGTGTGTGGACACCCAGGGACAGGAGCTCCCGGGCACAAGGAGGCGAGGACAGCCCCCAGCCTGTGGTACGTATGAGATTTGCCAAAGGAAAAATCTCCTGGTGTCTTTAGAAGGAAACAGAGCAGACCAGCTCCTTTCTTGGCTCTGACAGATTCTGGTGTTCAAAGGTCCTGAAACCTCCCCACAGTTAAGTCACGTTCTAATAAATTATTAAATATCATACTGCTTTTATTTTCTGTTGTGATCTTTCTTTAGCCTTTTAGTTTTGCAGGCAGCAAGGCTTTTCTTTGCAGCTCTGGTGTCTGGCTCTTGACTCCAGGAACAGAGGTGTTAAGTAAGAATATCTGGGGTAATATAAGGAAGCAAATGATGGTGATTTTGTGTTTTACCTCCTTCCTTTGGTGAAATGTTGTGGAATTTCATGTCCCATTGTGACTTTTTTTTACAACTCTGTCACAGCTTATTTTGCCATGAAAATTGCCAAACCCTGTAGAAAACCAACCAACAAACAATTCAGAAAAGGTGTATAGGTTAGGGCTTTGAGAGATTCCACAGAGAATACACCATCAAATCAGTGCCCCAAATGGAAATGACAGCAGAAATGTCCAGGGGCCGGAGGGGAAGAGGAAAGTTAAAAACCTTTGCTCTGAAGCACATTACCTAAATATTCAGAATTGTGCTGGAGGGCTGGGGCACAGGGTCTTAATGTGGGGGCTGCCTTGGGGGAAGGCAATTGCTGTGTCTCACAGCTTCCCATGCAGCTAAAAAGGAGGAATCTGCCCTAGGTGTCACAGCTCCAAGTGCTCAGAGTTCTCTGGGCACACACAGGCTTACTGTGAAATGAAAGCTTCGGCGTGCCTGCAAGGCTGATCACCAAGGATATTACAAGGGAACCTCTGAGAGACCTCGCCATATGTTGGGACTGGTTGTTTTCTCCTTGAGTATGCTTTGCTGAGCCCTCCTGATAATTTTTTGAGGAGAGGAGGTGAAGAAAGGGGAGCAATGACTTCAGGCTGCTTGCAGCTTTTATTGGCAGGCTCAGGAAATTTAAGCAGGGAAAAATTTCTGCAGAGGTTTCACAGATTAACTCCTGAGAAGGTATTTCATGAGGTTACAGCTGAAGTCTTCAGACAACCACATGCCATGTGTGTGTCTTGAGTTCTCATCTGTTTTATTTCATGTTCAAACCCATGTAGATGTGGTACTTAGGGACACAGTTTAGTGGTGGGCCTGGCAGTGCTGGGTTGGACCCAATAACCTTACAGGTCTTTTCCAAACTTAATGATTCTGTGGTTGTTTAATGTCTTTGGCTCTCACACTCAGCAGTGTTAACACTGGAGGAGTCAGAGCACCAGGCAGTCCTGACAAGGAAATGCTTATTTTCAGACCTTTTGCAGTAGATTCACACCAGCAGTGCATTTGGTGTTTATTCTTTCTTCCTCTGTTTTGATTTGATTCAGCAGTGGGTAGGAGGGGAGAGTGTTTATGACCTGTGGTCCTACGTTTGTTTCCTATTACTGTTCTTGTGGAATTGTGGCTTACACTAACTTATTGGCCCTCTGAGGAATGTTCTTCATCCCTCTAACCACCAGGAGCCAACACTGAAAACAGAAGGGGCCCATCCTACAGAAAGTTCTTTTACAAAGGAACTTCTGGGAAGGGGCCCTGAGCTCCTGTCAGGAACTGCAGAGCAGGACAAGGGTGCAAAAGCAGGAGTGAGAAAGACATCAATCACAGAACATCAGATTACTTGCTTAGCTTTTTAGCAGGCTTTTCAGGTTTCCAGCTTTTATCCTTATTGTTAACAGGATTTGTGACTGTTTTATTATATTGGTTGGTTGAGGAATAAATGGAGATGCAGTGGGAAGCCCAAGGGAGCTGGTGCTGGAGCAGACTAAAGCAGCTTATCCATCTTGTCCCCTACAGGGACAGCAGTGGTGCTGAGTGAGAAAGAGTGGGAAACATGGAAAAATGCACATAACTTCCAAATATCCTTCTGCAGGTGGGAGATGCCCCAAACTGGAGTCTGAGTCCAGATCATTGTGTTCAGCCCTCCCCTATGGAGTTATCTTCCAGTGATTTGCCTAATTGCCCTTTAACCTTTTATCCTTCCTAGCACTCTCTGACAATAAATTTCATTATCATAATTATGTGCTCTACATCTGGACTTCTCTGTACTGTGAGAAATACTGAATAATAATTGTCTATTGTGAATTATGTGGAGAATTCTGTTTTTAAAAAACCATTTTCATATTTTTTTGTCCAGGCTGAATGGTCTCTCATACTGCAAAACCTATTCTGTCCTCAAAATATTTTAGCCTCCCGTTCTCTATAGTTCTACTGCTTTCACCTCCCTTCTCTATAATTCTGCTACTTTTCAAGGACAGGTGACTGTGTGGCATGTGACTTAAGCTGCTGTGTGCATTCCAGAGATGCAGTCAGTGCCATAACCATGCTGTCTGTCTGATTCTTGGTGTGTTTATATTTACCAAGTCTTTCCTTTTTTGCTGTCTTTTGAGCCCTAAGCTTTGTCCTTCTTCACTGATGTGTTGCATCCCAGCTTGGAGCTGTTGCTGCCAGTGCACCAGGGTACAGATGGGGCTGGATGCAGCTACACCTGTGGCATAGCTTGGCCCAGGGTATGGGTGCCCAGGGCCACTGTTGATACCCTCAATATGCTAACATTTGACTATTTTTGTTGAAATTCTGTATTTTTTCCCCCTTAGAGCTCATTCATCTGATCCTTAGCACTCTACTACCGCTAATTTTAACAATTAATTTTCAAACCTCACTATGAAATGGAAGATATAGGAAACTTCCATAAATTCCTCATCAGTGGGCATTGTTTAAAATAACTTTCTGTTCTTCCATCATCTATTTCTCCTTCTTGGTTTCCCACATTTAACCTGGATCATTGGAGGTTTTTATTAGCAGTAGGTATCCTACTAAAGCACTAAAATATTTGGAAAATATATTTTTCATTCTTTCAGCCATGGGAACAGGGATGAGAATTTACACTGGGAAGCAACAGAACAAGTAAAAGACCACAGAGCAGAGAACTCAGCAGTGGGGAAGGAATGTTTCTTTTCATTTTGGGTCTTGACTGGAGCATTTTATTTGTAGACCATAGGCACTAACATTTCAAATTCCTTAGCAATGTGCATGATGTATAGTTGAGAAGCAGGTTGATCTATGCTTCAATGTTGTTTCTACCCCAGCTGCTTGAAAGAGATCAATACAATTACGGGTTCTGGAGGTTCCAAAATGTACTTTTTTCTTTTTAAAATCTTTCTCTAGGTGAGGAGCAGTCGTGCATCTCCGCGCGGCGCCGGGCCTTGTCGAGGCTCCTTTATGGCCCTGCTGGATACTTCAGTCAGTCCAGTTTGTTTTCCACACCAGATAAGCAGTCAGACAAAATTGATGGCTTTTCAAGGCCCTGCCCTCCCTCTTTCAAGGAGCTGTTTCTGGACTCTGGATTGTCATCCCCGCTTGCACAAAGCCCCTTTGCCAGCCAGGCTCCTGAGCTGGAAACCACCCTTAGTGAAGCCATCACAGGGATGTTCCCATCGAGGGAACTGGCTCGAGTGGCACTGCAATTTACTGCCAATCCACAGCGTTTCCAGGAAAACCTCTTTGGAGGAAGGTTCTTGAAGAATTTGATCCAGTTTAACTTCACAGGGGTACTTGGCACTAGTGGGAAGTACAGCATTGGCCAGTTTTTCCCACAGGAGGATGTGTCAGAGATGGATAATGGCCAAGGCCCTCTGGAGTCAGCTGAGGCATTTTCACTGGAGGTATCAAAGGGGAGCTCCATTTTGAGTAAACATCTCGTGGGCAGCTTTGGCCGCACAGTAACCCTGCAGGACAATCAGAATTTGATGAAATTCCTTTCTTCTGTCCTGGAACTACCAGAGTTCTTTACTTTTCTTCAGCAAGTAATTTCTGTTCCCCAAAGCGTTGCTGAAGATTTAGGTGAAGTGGTGAAACTAGCACTGGGATCTGGAGGCTGTGGTGAGGAGCCAAGGGACCTGTTTGTTCCAAGCTGCACCAAGGAGGGCAGGTACGAGGAGGTTCAGTGCTATGCAGGAGAGTGCTGGTGTCTGGACACTTTGGGGAAGGAGGTTCCAGGCTCAAGGCGTCAAGGCAAACGCCCCAGGTGTCCCACGGAGTGTGAGAAGCAAAGGAGAAACCTGAACGAGCTGAAGCGAAGCCTGCCTGCGGGATCAGATCTCTTTATTCCCTCTTGTACTGAGGATGGAGACTTTCTGCCACTCCAGTGTTATGGAACAAATTGCTTCTGTGTCGATTTGAATGGCAAGACTATTCCAGGAATAAGGGGGAAAGCCGGAAAGCTGATGCAATGTAAGTCTTAGGGACTGGGAATTTAAAGATGCTTTCTTTTTTATTGGAATTCCATGGTTCTTTCTTCGTATCTGATTACATCTGGAAATAAATGGATGATGTATGCAAATGCCTCCGAACAGGAAGGCAAGCCAGCTTTACAGTGGCACGGAGATAGTGGGAAATACAAAATTCCTAAGTCCAAAAGATGGTCAGGGTGTAGGCTGGGCACACTCAGAGCAGAGGAGCCTGAGGTTTTGCCTGGTTACTGAACATGTCATTGGCATGTGCAGCTGGGGTGTGTAACATCCATGATGCCCAGGAGACCTGGAGCACCCATGGAACTGAATGTGAGCCCTGCCTAGTGAAAAATCCCTTTTAATTCCAGACCAAGTAACCTGGGCATGGTCACTGGCTCATCTTTTCATAAGAACTAAAGATATTCATTGCCTTAAACTATGAACTTGATTTAGTCTTTATCTCAAGAATATATGCTCAAGTTGGTAAGGTATCACAGAACTCCAAACATAGGAGGGGGATTTAATGGCTGGTAGGTTTCTCATAATTCACAAAAGCCAAAAAGGTGAGTTGCAAATGACTTTTGACATGCCCTTTTCTCTCTCTCCATGCCCTTTTCTTTATGGAATATGAAGAAACAAGAAAGCAAATAGACAGTGAATATTTGTCTTTCAAGTTTCTGTGAACTGAAAACAACACATCACAAGGGGGATAGACCAAGAGGATAGCCTGCTTCTCATTTTGGGAGAAATAGCAGAGTCCAGCAATTGAGAGTGGTGCATAGTGAGGGAGCTCCTTTGAACAGCACTTTGCAGAGGTAGTGGGGAGTTTGTTGTAATGATCTGAATTGAGAGGGGATTTATATCTAACAACCCATCTGTAGTGCAATCCAAAATAAAAAGGTTCAGAATTCTTTGGTGCTCAAAAGAAGATGAGCTCCCATGGTTGGCTGGGTTTGTAGAGCTTCTTGGTGGCAAAGTGAAATTTGGCTCTGGAGATGGCAGAAAAGGCTTCCAAACCAAACTCACTTGAGTATTTTGAGGGATGTTATTTTTAATAACATTCAGCAGCAATGTTCAGTAGAGTGTAGGAAGAGAGGACACACAGTATTAAGATTTGGATTCAATCCAAGAGGAAATAAAATCAGTATTATCCCACTATTCAAATGGTTGCTTTTGCAATGATTGGCTGAATAACAAGTAACAACCTGATTACCAAGTATATCTGAAAATACCTGGTTGATGTAAACAGATTCAGGAGGGCATTTAGTGACACCTGGCCACCCAGTAAGAACTACAAGTACCTAATGTACTCACAAATTTAAAAAAACACATATCTGTATTCATCTTGGAGGGCTCACATCCCTTTGGAAATCTTGCCCTGGTTCAGCATGGGACCTTAATATTACTAAGCCCTCTTAGTAACAGGCCAGGAATGTTGTTATTATTGGGCTGAGTGACCAATTTTTAGTAGTGGTGTTTATTGTACTAGAGGCTAGGGGTATTGTATATCTTCAGTGCGTTCAGAAGATGTGCATGTTTTTCTTTTCCCAGGCCCAAGTGCTTGCCAAGTCACAGCTGGTGAGGAGTTTCTCAAGGCTGTGAAGCTGCTGCTGTCAGAGCCAGGTGCTGTGGCCCAGCTGTCCAGCCTTCATGTCCCTCAGTGTGACGCTGCTGGCTGGAGGCAGGTGCAATGCAGTGGCCCCCCCGAGCGAGCCTTCGAGTGGTACGAGAGGTGGATTGCAGAGAACAACCAAGGCCAGCCCCTGCCCCTGCCTGATCTGTTGAACATAATAGCTGGGTATAAAGAGGCATCCTCTGGAGGCTTTTCAGCTTTTGTTAAAGCTTTGTATGAGGCTGGGCACCAGAATGTCTTCCCCACATTCTCCATGTATTCCTCCTTCACGGATCTCCCACCTCAAGTGCTGGAAGGAAACCTGACCAGTGCATCTGAGAACATTTTGCTGGACCCATATACGTTCTGGCAGCTTCTGACTGAGCAGCTCAGCTACTACCCAGGACCCTATAGTGATTTCAGTGCTCCTTTAGGCCACTTTGAACTTCGTGACTGTTGGTGTGTTGACAGCAAAGGAGGAGAGCTGGAAGGAACAAAGGCAGGAGTGAACCAGGTTCCAGCATGTAAGTAACAGTGTCTGGCATATAAGTAGGAGTGTTTTCTGGTCTTTTATTTTATGCCACAAGAGAGGGAAGTTCTTTCAATTGCTGTGAAGTAGCCAACAATAACTTGTCAGAAAGATCATCAGCACTGCCATTATCACTGGAAGTCAGAAATAAGGTGACTCATCTCTGGTAAATAAGTGGTGGCTGAGCTTTGGGAATAAGAAGAAATAAAGTTCCATATCAAGTTTGTGTAGATTTTATAATTGGGAGTTTGGACATATAATGCTTTTGCAGAAGATATTTAGCCAGGGGGTAAAGGATATTAGAAGAGTTGTATGGAAAAATCAGGATTACACTGTAATGTAAATTACTTTCAAGAATGCCTTAAAATGAAGCAAGAGGGATTTTCTTTACTGCTTGTTATTATGTGGTCAAGAGTAACAGATATCCTCTAGAAGTCACTGGGAGGAAAGTGAGGCCAGCACTGAAGTTCAGTAACCTCTCTGTCTAGATGCCTCCTCCAAAGGTGTTGGACCCTCTCTGGGGTTACTGCAGCAGATGACCTATATTATAAATGCCATCACTGAAATTGTTCTCATCACACAGTTTTTTTCCAGCTGTGTAGACAGGAAAACGAACTGGTGGAGATTCCTGTTCTGTGGGCAGGTGGGGAATAAAGGGTATGAAGCAGATTAACAGAGTTATTTTGGAGGAGCAGCTTTTGTGGAGCTGGTTTGGTGCATTGAACTGCCCTTTCTGAGTCAGTAGATGCGTGGAGAGGACAGGCCAAGTGTCAGCTCCCACTCCAGACCCAAAGGATACACCTTTATTTCTTTTTCTGACTCTCACTTCTGATTGCCCACATTTTTTTATGGCAGCAGCTGAGGGGATGTTCTGTAGAGCTGTATTAACTCAGTTTGTAACCAATAAGGACTTTAAAACATCAAGCCTTTGGCCCAGGACATGGAGAACATTTGTGTGACTTATGGCACTCTAAGGCTCTTGCTGTTAAACAGCTGAGCACTGACAAGTCTCCCTTGCTTGCTTCATGATGCATTCAACACTGATTTCAGAGGGAACAGACAGTGCTAATTAAAAGACCAGTTAGTTTTCACATGCAAATATTTACTGGATTTAGAGGAAAGTAATTAATATACTCTTCATATATACACTTTTTTATACAGGCCCTGGTATCTGTGAAGGTGTGAAGAAGGAAGCCATGAAATTTATGGAGGAGGCAGAGCAGCTCATCCTGGCCTCGAATGGGTCCCAGTTTGCCTTTGCAGAGAGCTTCTTGCTGGCAAGGGGGATGGAGCTCACGGACAGTGACCTGCTGCGCTCTGCTGGGCCAAGGGCTGGGATCTCCCAAAAGCTGCTCTCAGGCAGTGACTCTGCCCTGCAGCTGGCTGCATGGTCAGGTGGGTGGAAGGGAGGGGAGGGCTGGGTTCAATGGAGTCATGCCCATGACATGATGTCAAATGCATCTTTGCTGAAAAGCAGGTGCGACACAGCAGGTGTAATTAATTAATCAGGGTCATTAAGCTGCCACACCAAGAACTGATTTCAGTTGTCTCATATGTGTGACACAATGCAAATATAAAATCTGGGCACTTACCAGCCTTTATGTACTTAAAACATTTATTAATTTGTCTTCTGAAGTACAGGGAACATTCAGATTTTTGCAAATATGTGCATTTTGTAGGTCCTGTGTTGGGCACTAGATCTTTCTTTTACTTCTCTTTTATAGTCCTGCACTTCTACTGGCAGAGACATTTTACTTCAAAGCGTTCTGCTGGGGAAGCAGCACAGCTGGGATTTTTTCCTTACATCCCTCAGTGTGATGGCCTGGGAAACTGGGAGCCAACTCAGTGCTATGAGAGCACAGGTGAGCAATTCCTAACAAGACACTCTGGGCTGTCCAAGCAGAAAAAAAACAGACAACCCAAACACAGCCTCCCCCCCCCAAGAATTCTAATTAAAAGATAGAAAACCAGTTGTAGTCAGACTGAGGAAGGGGATGTGGTCTACAAGATGTGTGTAAATTCGCTGGACTCAAGTGGTGGCTCATTGGAGCTCAAAAATCAGTAGATATTCAGTTTCTTGCTGCTGGTTGTGTTCCCTGGGGGTTGGTCCAGGGGCTGTTATTGCTTAATGCCTTCACTCATGACCAGGGTGATGAGATGGAGCACACCCTCAGCAAGTCTGTGGATGATGCCAAATTTCTGGCAGTAGGTGACAGGTCTGCAGTGGGGGAGTCTCACCAGAGCTGCTACATTTCCATTTGCACCATTGCTCGCAGGTGTGGGCTACTTACCCCTGGATAGCAGAGTTAGGTGTCACTTGGATTTACTGACCCCTTTCCATAGAGCTGCTGAGGGTGAAAGTCTTCCTAGTATGCAACAAAGCACACAGCAGTACCACATCTAAAATAAAGCTGCTTTTCTTCCCTGGCCAGGTCATTGCTGGTGTGTGGATGAGAGAGGTCGTTATGTCATGGATTCCTTGGTCTCACGCTCAGCAGAACTTCCCAAATGTCAGTTGGGTTTTCTTCCTAAATATTTGTCTTTTTATTTGTCTTTACCTGTTCTTAATTTTAATATTTATTGGAAATTCTAATATGATATGCATAAAGTGCATATCTTGCTTCTAACCATTCCAAGAAAAGTCAAAATAATTATATTCTTATTTTGCTAATTCATTTAATTTCATTGTGTGTGATTTTGGCTTGCATGATTTGAGAGTGGACCCTCTACTGTTTGTGGCCCTGCCTGAGGTTGTAGCAGTGCCTAATGCAGAGGGGTGAGGGAGTTGGTGATGTAACTCTTTCTTTTGCTTAGATCTGAAACTTGGTTTTATTTTAAAAATGTTTTCCCTCTGACAGGCCGGACTTCATGTCAGCGATCTCGAGCCAATGCCCTGATTTCCAGCTGGAGACAGAGCAGTGCAGAGCTGGACACCTCTACAGCTGATCTCTTTGTCCCCAGCTGCCTGGAGGTGATTTGACATGACTGAGGGGGGAGCAGTTTTGCTTGCCCCTTACCACGCACACTTTCTGTCCATGCTCCTCAAGCACCCCTTGTGCATTTCTCTTAACCTGAAAGAAAAGGCTAAGACAAAACTAACAGCTGGTGCTGCCCTGCAGAAGGCAGAATTTAAATAGCTTTGAGGTGGAGACTGGGAATAGGAAGCTCTGTGCCTGCCCATGCTGCCCTCCCACAGGCTGGCTCTGCCTGGAGCTCCCGCAGAGCTGTGCTTGAAAGGCAAATCTGAATTGGCTGACATTTGGGGGGGCTCTTCCTTCCTGAGCTGTGAGAGAATGACAGTGGGAGGGGGAGCTGGGTGCAGATGTCCCAAAAACACAGGGTCTGTGATGCTCTCAAAATGTGGCAGTGAGCAGGAGAGAGACAGGGAAGGAATAGACATTTAATGTAACAGAGTTAGTATCATATAGAATCATGTGGTCATTTCAGTTGGAAAAGACTGCAAAGATCGAGTCCAACTATTGCTGAGTCCACCACTGAATCATATGTTGAAGCACCACATCCACACATGTTTTGAAAACATTTCAAGCTAGGATTTTATCAGAACTTTATCTCAATGGACTTTTAGTCTACATCCTGCTTAATGGTCAGACTCAGTGATCTTAGAGGTCTTTTCCAACTTAAATGATTCTTGATTCTCTTGTGGACTGGTCTATATTAAATTAATTAGACTGTATTTTGTGTTTCTTTTCAATATGTTTTAATATTGGACAAATATAAATATAATAAAGCATTTTAACCAATCCCTGGGGTATGATTTTGGTGTGTCTGTATTAAAATACATTGCTCTGCAATGACAGGTCCTTGATTCTTTGTAGACAGGAGAATACACTGTGCTGCAGAGATCTGACACAGATATTTGGTGTGTGGATCCTGTGTCAGGAGAAATATTCCAGCATGGCAGCAGAGACTTGGATGGCAATCCTGAGTGTGAGTAATGCTTTGCCCCCTGCCTGTGGTGCCTCATGCTTTGCAGCCTGTGTTCTTTCCTTTTCAGAATGCTGCCTGTGAAACATCTGAGGCTCAAATTTAATCCCTCAGTGATAGGGTACATACAAAGCACAGCAACATTGAAAGGGTATCTGAAAATTGTTACCCTTTACTTTCATAACCCCAGAAATAAAACAGTCTAGACAAACTCATGAATTGACTTCTATGCATTCTTTAGTCTTTGATTTCTTACCACCATTTTAACTATTTAAAAATGTAAATGATCATATCATTACATTTAAAATTACCTTGATCAAAATTTTTTAAGAAAAGCTAAATTTTTACTAACTTGATTTTTTTTTCTTCCTAAATATCAGCTTCTAAATGATACACCATCACATTTGTAAAAAAAAACCCAAAAAATATATAAATGAAAATTAATAACAACATTTTTTCAACTCTTTTTCTAAAAAAGTATCACTTGCACTTCAATCTTTAGAAAAAAATGTGGGTTTTTTTTAGTGGAAGTAAATTCCCCATTTCTATAGTGAAAGAAATTATTTGGTGTTGTGGTCACTCTTCTTTCTTCCTACCCACAAAACAGGCTGGAAGCACTGCTGGTAAAGTCTTTAGGTCAATTTGTTGTTCTCTGTTCTGTATCTTGCTAAGAATCTCTCTCTTTGAAGGTCCCAGTTTCTGTAGGATGCTCAAGTCCAAAGTGGTTTCACGAGAAGCTGCCAGAGGCCACATCCCCCAGTGTGAAGGGGACCAGGACACTTTGTCCCCTGTGCAGTGCAGCCAGGACCAGGAGAGCTGCTGGTGTGTCTTTGGCAATGGAGAGGAGGTGCCAGGGACACGAGTGAGCGGGGCAAGACCGGAATGTGCAAGTGAGTTCTTGCTTCAGGCATTTCACTTGTGAGCAAATCCAGGCCTGAAATTTAACCCAGATCCTAAATTTTTCCACTCCCTAGCTGAATTTAATTTTATTTCTTCAGAGCTTTCGAGATTTTTTTCTCCAGCAGCGTGCTTCTCTTTGTGTTGTAGCAGATTTCAGACCTACCTGGGCTGTCTGGTTTTCTTCAGGTGCTTTGTGAGGGAAAAAGGAGAATGGAATGAATCCTTGACTTTTCATAATTCATAAAATTGGTTGAATCAAACCATTTGAGCTATGAAACCCAGCTATAAGGCCATTCTGAAAAGCTTGCTGCAAACTTGAACCTGCTCCAGTCTGAGCTGGCTCTGGGATTAAAACCCATTCAGCTGACTAAAATAAAATTTGAAAAATGTATGCTTCTGCCATTCTTACTCCTGGCTTTTGACCAGAATTCTGAAAAAGATATGCCAAAACATTGCATATTCACAGAGTATTTCCTGAATGACCAGAGCTGTGGAGCACTGGAATTCACTCATGGTTTCCAGTGAGGTATCCAAATGGGAGACATTTGGATAAATTTAATTTGCAATGTCCTTTATGCATTTTCCCATCACTGAAAGGAAGCAAAATTAATTAAACTTTCTACAAGGCTATGCTCCAAAATATAATGAGTAGTGGAAAGTAGAAATGTAAATAGAAAACCTTCAACAGTTGTTTGCAGGACACTGCTGTTTTTATAGGTTTTTTGTTGGTGTTTTTTTAGTTGTTTGTTTTTGGGGGAGAAGGGTTGAAAAAATGTTAGGGAAACAAGACCACATAATTTGCTTCAGTTTCCTTTTGTGATTCTGCTGTATAAAGATCAACATAGGCTTGTGCTCACTGACCAAATAGAAGATGTGACAATAGAGGATTTGGTTTAGTGGTGGAGCTGACAGTGCTGGGTTAATAGCTGGACTCCATGATCATACAGGTCATTTCCAAACTTAATGATTCCACAATTCTGTAAAATACCTGAATGTGTCAACCCAATTGCCTGCAAGGTTTTTACCAACCAGCTAACTGCTCAGCCAACTCAGAAATAATTTTCTTTGCACTCTCTTGTATCAATAGAGAGTTCTGAGGATGGGATTTTATGAAAGCCAGAAGGAGACCCCGTGGTTGTATCTGCCCCATAGTTGTGGTGTTGTGTGGAAATGCCAGCTGAGCTCTGAGGAGATGAGCTCCAAAGTAGGGTGGTGTAGTCACCTGAGCCTTCCAAGGCAGGATTTTAGCTCTTCAGAGAAGCAGAGCTGACCATGAGTAGAGTGCTGCTGCCATCCTGTACTTTTCCTAGAGAAAATTGTGACTAATAGTGATTAATGACCTTTCTTTTTTAAATTGAGCTGAGAAAGAGAACTGCTTTGAAAGTATAGTGGAAACCTGCTTTTACTGAAAGCTATTTGTTGTTTTCTGCATAAAGATTGAAATAATTTTTAGTGGCTTCCCTGGATTTTGAAAGAGCAGTGGAACTTTTCATGATACACAACTTAGTTATTGTGTAAAAATAAAGAATCAAAAGTTAGTTTTCTGCTCAGCCTACCCAGCCTTATGCCTCTAGTCCTGGGAATTACTAATAATTGTTCAGGAAAAAGGAATACTATACTGCTACCTTGGAGAACTTGTCTCTCAGCAAAACAAGCTGTTGTGGTGGGAAAATATGACAAATTTCTCCTCCAGCATCAGAACAGACAGCTGTAACAGAAAGTAATAACTCAGAGTGCCTGGTACGTGCCAGGAGGTTTTCATTAGTTTAATCACTTCCATCAGAGGTAGAATCCAACTTCGTCCAGCTGACATGCACTGAAGAGAAAATGCCAAGTACCCTGGCAGTCCTCATGCATCTCCCATCCTCATGCCCACCTCCCATAACTCTGAGTAGAGACAGAGGAGAGACAGGTTTCCAGAGAAGGTCCTGGAGATGCTAATTTCCTTGTGGAAATCTTTGGAAACACCTGTGAAAGAAGTGTCAGTATCCAGCTGGATTCTGATTCACTCCTACAGGACCAAGAAACAGAACAATGACAAAATGGTGCAGGCTTGACAACAATAGTAACTGAAGTGGCATCTCTAGAGGGGTAAATGAGCAAGTTACTGATGGTGAATTGAAACCTCTGAACCACACCAGGAAACCACTGATGCCTTCTGTTTTGGGGGCTGGTATTTCCCTGGTTCCCACACCAAATCTCAATGGAACAGGCAGTAAGAGATGGTAGCACCATCCAGCTAAGACTGGATATGACTTGCTGGATATAGAAATGTGTTTGAGCAATTAAGAAACCACAGACTGATTTTTATGTACTCTGTATAAAGATTATATTATTGTAATTTAATGGCCAGGGTAAGTATTACTATCTCTTTTACAGAGATGTCTTCTGGTCTTAAAACCTTGGGAGATTTATTAGAAGTTTGTTAAGCAAGGATGCCAGGTTTCCACCTTCACTGAGAAAGAGTCTGGCTACAGAGTCAATGAGTGAAGAGAAGGAATGTAGTGGCCCCATTTACAGAGTTATTGCAAAAAAGTTGCTGTAAAGAAGACTTGGATAAAAATATGCATTTGGCAATTCAGAGAGGTAGATATGAAAGCTTTTTTTGTTGGCATTGAAATGCTCAGAGTTGGAAAACAAAGATGTACTGCACACACTGGATCCCAGATTCATCCTGCAATGTTTTAATACTTTAATTGAAAGTTTAATACAATGTTTTTAATACTTCAAATGAAGTTGCTGCTTAGTTATGGAATAAATCTTTATATCTCCATCAGAAGGGGAGAGGGAGGGTGCTCAGACATGAACCATCATCAATGTTTGCCTCCCTTCATTGATAAGGAAGTTTAGGATTGATCTGAGCATTGTAATTTGGAAAATTATATGAAAACATCTTTTTCTTTGTATTTATTTATAAGTGAGGAAGTTGGTTTTTTCTTCCTATGTTTTGTAGCTCTGGAACTAATAAGTATTTAACTATTACAGGATACATTTAGTAATTAAGTTGGTATTTGGCTAATATTGAGTGAAGCAGTTGGCTTGTACTGATTAGTAAAAATTAATTATTGCTGTAATTAATCTGCTATAATAGTCTGTTGCAGTGGGCTAGCAGGTCTTAATTACTTTACTTATACAGAGTGAGTTGACAGGGAAACTGTGCTCCAACTCTAGAGCTGTATACTACTCTATATATATATATATACATATGTATACATATATACATATATAAAATGTATATTCTGCCCTACTGGTCACTAGAAACATCTTGGTGCTACTGAAGGCACCACAGTCATGAGTTCCTGATCTCAAATGTTTCAAACTTCAGTCTAAGGGGAACTGAAATGAGGTTTATTTGCCTGTTTCCACTAGATATCTTCTGTAAAGGTTTGTTCTGCTGTTGGTTAGAAATCTCCTCCTCATTTCCTGCTGAGATTTATTCATGACTGTTCAAGATGTATCTGTTCCTAGAAACCACGCACGTCCCTTTCTGGACCTGGTTCATTACCCATCACAGTCAATATGTGTCTTTTCATCAGCTTCAGTAAACTGCACCAAGCTGACCTCAAATCAAAGCTGATGAGTGGGAGAGGCACAGGATGCTGCCTAGGTTTGAATCTGTGGACATGAGGGGTTTATGGACTGTCCTGGAAGTCATCATGGCACGCCTCTGACACGTATCCCCTTTCTCCCGTGCCTGCAGGTCCGCAGTGTGCTCTGCCTTTTGGTGCCTCAGCAGTTGCCAACGGGGCTGTACTTTGTGAGAACATCCCTGGGCAAGCTCCAAGCATCCAGCAGTGCCAGCTCATGTGTCACAGGGGCTTCCACAGTGCCACTGCCAACACCTCATCTCAGTGCGACGCGCGGCAGCGGCGCTGGGTCTCGGCTGCCCCTCTGCTCCAGGCCTGCCAGAGTATGTTTGATCTGATCTGATCTGATCTGATCTGATCTGATCTGATCTGATCTGATCTGATCTGATCTGATCTGATCTGATCTGATCTGATCTGATCTGATCTGATCTGATCTGATCTGATCTGATCTGATCTGACCTGCTGGGGCCTGGGGAGGGCTCAGAGCAGTGCAAAAATCAGCTTTTATCGCAGAACTACTGTGTGAATAACCACAGTTATAGGGGAGTTGCTAAGTTGAGTGCAGTAGATGTGTTCTGTCTTCTGCCATCTCCACCTCTGGCTCTTGGCTGGCCCCTGTGCCAGAAACTGCCCCTCTTTCCTGTAATAACAGAGCTATAAATAGCTATTCAATCTATATGCAGATTTTTCTTGTTAGTTAAAAGGTGCTGGCACCATAAGTGATTCTGATGGAACTACTCAGTCCTGGAAGAACAGATGAGTGCCAGATGTTTGAATTTGGCAGAACTTGACTGTTTATTTGCATAATCAAGTCACTGTTACTTCTGCATCTTTTTTGCAGCAGTCTGTTCTTAAGGATCATTGTATTTTTTGGCTGACTTCTGGTATTTTTCAAACCGTTTCGCTTTCAAGAAAAAAATGGCACTTTAAATCTTGGAAAAATTGGATGTCCATTCAGGGCTCATGTAATTGGATATTTACATTGGCCTTTTCAATTATTTTAAAAAGACATACATTCTGATCAAAATGGCAACTTGTAGCAGTGCTGAACTTTGAGAAATGCAGGTCTTCCTGCCAAATTTGCAGCTACTTTTCATTTCCAGAATAGGTTACATCCATTAATCAGTTTTCAGAATGGGTTAAACTCTTCTATTCCAAATGCAAATATTTTAAAACTTTCAATTTCAGACTGAAACTTTTGTCTGTTTGTGATTGTGTTTGTGAGGTTTCTGTAGCATGTTATGAAATAACTTCTGTGTTTGCCTGATGGCAGTGGGATAACTTTGTAGGGACAGAGGGGAGTGTGTGGCAATCTGCTATAAAGTTTATTGTAAACCAATGACTTCCCCCAGTAATTTGTGTTTGGAATAGAGCATGGTTTTAAGGAGGAAGAAAAAATTCCCAACACATCAGAAGGTGATTGAACAAACTTCACAATAATGGAGAATTCACCAAAACACTTTGTAATTTGTTCCAATAATTACCCTCAGTCCCAAAAATCATATTTCCTGTTCTTTGTGTATACATCTAAAGACTGTGGTTAAATCGGCTCTTTAAATACTGTCTGAGAAACTAAGCAGAGAGAGGGCTTTGTGCCTTGCAGGAAGAAGCAGGGGTTTGTGCCCTCTGCTCCCATCTGCCATTCTCCTTGGGAGCTCTCCAGGCTTTCTCATGCTCATTTTTGGGTGAGGGATGAGGAATTGTGCTCCAGCAGTGACACTTAAATGTGATGCAGGGCGGTCCTGAGAGGAGCTCAATGAGGGAGAGCTCTGCTGCTTGTCCAGCCTGGTGGGATAAGAGCCAGCTCCATTTGGAGGTGGAATGACAGCACAACTGTTGTGCTGAACCTGAGATAACAAACCCTCCATGAAGCCTGGGATCAGTGTTACTCCAGGGGAGATAAGAAATTTGCATATTTTTTTCTTGCTAAAAACTGATTAAATAGATTTTGATTTTCTGACTGATGAGCTCATGGATTTGTCATCAATTTGTGTGATTAGCATCACTTGGGTTTGCTATAAAAAATTCAGAAAGCTCTTGCAGACATCCATGGCAACACCATTAATCTGCAAATTTATTCTCTCCTAAAACTTACTCCCAGTGAGTTTGGCAAGGTGGGTTTCCAAAAGCCCATTTACATTAGTATTGATTGCTTTCACCATTTAATTCCTTTTTTAATAGAAGTGTTTTTATGATTGCATGTAAGAAAAGTGAAAATCGACAGGTCAATAATTCTTGTCTTTCTGTTTCTTTTCTAAGTATTGGAATAATGTCAGCTTTCATGTAGTTCTCTGGAACTTCCTGTTTGCTAAGGCTTATGAAAAATTATCAGTAATGATCCAGATTGTCCTTATCCTTCTGTGAGCTAGTGCTCCAGTGTAAAATATCTCTTCATTATTATATATATTCAAGTACTGGAATGGTCTGCCCGGGGAGGTGGTGGAGTCACCATCCCTGGATGTGTTTAAAAAAAGACTGGATGTGGCACTGGGTGCCATGGTTTAGTTGAGGTGTTAGGGCTGGGTTGGACTCAATGATCTTGGAGGTCTCTTCCAACCTTGCAATTCTGTGATTCTGAGTGATTCTGTGATATAAGTGTATCACTTGTTTTTTTTCTCTAATGCACAGCATTTATATTTATCAAGCTTGTGTCTTGCTGCTTGTTATTTACTACTGACACTTCTACTGTTTTCAACTAAAATAGGGGGAAGTGGGATGTTTTTGATGCAACAAGAGAATGTCAAATCAATGTTGTCTTTTCTCAAAGCAACCCTGAAGGTCAGGTTCCTCATTAGTGAGGTTACTAAGTGCCCTCTCTACTTCATTTTTAGAGCTCCAATTATTTCAGACAGTCCAAGCTCAAACACACTTTCAACTACGCCTGCCTCCTGAGAGTACTTGTAGTGCTGACTACTCTGGATTACTCCAGGCATTCCAGATATTTATTTTAGATGAATTGAAAGCTCGTGGTTTATGTCACCTCCAGGTAATTTAAATTCCTTATCTTCCATTGTTGGTGGATTTTGTTTGTTTTGTTTGGTCTTGTTTTCTTTGGTAGGGTTTTGTGTTGCATTAAAAATTAAAAAAAAAAAAAAAAGTGAAACACAACATAGACCTTTGCCTGTTTGAGAAATGTGGGAGAATGGAATATGCCATGAAATCTGTCAGGATTTGAAGCATTCTCATATGGATGAGTGGGAAAATAGGAGGTTTAGTCTTACACCACAGCATCAGATCTGTTTAATTCCAGCCATAAAAGTCATATCACACCAGCCCAATATTTGTTAAAAAATTGTTTTGATGGAAGAGAATATTTTGACTATTTGTATAGTGAGTATATGACTTGGTGAAATTATATTTTCTTGCTTCTGTTTTTATAGCCCCTTTTGACAGTGTTACTTTGAGTATAGTCCAGTGCAAATGAATAGGGCAAGGCAAGAACAAGAAAGTTCTCAGGTTGTCTAACTGTGATTTCACTTAATTCTGAATTTGAGGTAAATGCATTTGGAAAAACTGGCTCAGTTTCTGTGTGTGATGATTCCACTGTCTCTGTGGAATGCCTGAGCATGGATCGCCTGGGAGTGAACATCACGTGGAGGACTCAGCTGGAAAACATCCCAACAGCTTCTCTCCCTGACTTACATGATATTGGTAATTTTACTTTCTCTGATGTTTCTGTGGATTAAACCTCATTTGCTTTTAATCATTTTGCTTCCCTGCCTTTATAACACTGGTGTTGTGTTTTTGAGCTTTCAGTGTCGATATATTTCCCCTCTCAAGCTGTGACCACACTGTGGAAAGAAGCTAAAATTGAATGTTTCTTTCAGATAGGACTGCCTGTCCCAGCTGCCTTAACTAGGATTGCAAATTACTTTATCAGGAGTGAGCTGAACTGTCCCAGATGTTAATTTCCATTGGACAAGTCCTCAGTGGTGGAAAAGTGTTTATATTCATTGTATTCAGAGAAACACAATTCACATATTGTCAAAAACTTAACTAATTTCTTCCAAGATTTTTTCTTTTTTTTTTTCTTTTTTTAAAAATTTCCCCTCTTTTTCTGTGAGTTGCATTACCTTTGACACTAAAGAATGATCCTTACTTGTGACATTCTAGAGCAACTATACAGAGACTACTGACTGGCAGATGTTTGCTGTGCTTTCCACAAGAGTAAGGATGGTGTATGGAACTTCTTTCAAAGCAGTCAGTATTTTCCTTCAATATAAAAGATATTAAAACTATATCCCAAGTTCAAATGACCTCTGTGGGCATAACAAGAATAGTGGCCTGTATCAAGAATAATGTGGCCAGCAGGACCAGGGCAGTGATGGACCCCCATACTTGGCACTGGTGAGGCCACACCTCAAATCCTGTGCTCATTTTTGGATCCCTCAGTTCAAAAAGGATGTTGAGGTTCTGGAGTGGAGTTCTGGAAGAGTTCCCTTCCAGAGAAGGGCAATGGAGCTGGGGAAGGCTCTGGAGCTCAAGTCTGATGTGAAGCAGTTGAGGGAGCTGGGGTTGTTTAGCCTGGAGAAAAGGGGAGATCTTATTGCTCTCTACAGCTGGGAGAAAGGAGGTGGGAGTCATTCTTTTCTCCAGGTCTCAAGTGACAGGACAAGAGGAAATGGGCTCAGGTAGTCCCAGGGGAGGTTCAGATTAGATATTAGGAATTTTTTCATTGAGAGAATGGCCAGGCATTAGAATAAGTTGGGCAGGCAAGTGATGGAGTCATTGTCTCTGACAATGTTCAAGGAGCATCTGGGCGTGTCACTTGAGGATATCATTTAGGGGTGATTATGGTGCTGCTGGGTTGGTGGTTGGATTAGGTTATCTTGAAAGTCTCTCCCAGCCTTGGTGATTCTGTGTGACCTTTTCTCCAGTTTTACTGCTTTGGAATGGTATTCCCAGCATTAAAAGAAAATAGCTCTGTCTGTGTGTGTTCTTCTTTCTAACTTTGGGGCTTGCAGATATGTGTCCTACAGCAATTTTGGTTGACCAGAACTGAATTCAAAATCCTCCAGGACACAGATGGCAGCTGCAGTGGTCCTGTAGTTCCTGGCTCTACAGTTTGATATTGTTTGCATCTGTCCAGTAGTTCCACATTCTAAGGGAAACAAAACACAGAATAATAGAATGATTTGGCTTGGAAGGGACAAAACACAGAATAATAGAATGATTTGGCTTGGAAGGGACCTTTAAAGGTCATTTAGTCCAACACCTCTGCCATGGGCAGGGACGTCTTCAACTCAGTCAGGTTCCTCAGAGTCCCTTCCAATTTGACCTTGAACATTTCCAGGGGTGGGACATCTACTGCCTCTCTGGGAAGCTTGGTCAAGGGTTTCACCATCATCACTGTAAAAAAACTTCTTCCTTATATCTAATCTAAATTACATCTAATCTCAATTATATGCCCCTGTGAATATTGAAGCAGTTTGCAGAAAGTGAATCAAAATACATGTGTTTGGTTTTATATTCAATTTTTCTTTTGGAAGTGTTCCTCTTTGAGGGCATTACCTTTTTGACCCTCTCCACACTAAAAATTCCCTGTAGACAAAAAATAGCTTCTCAAGGGAATGATTGTAGGGTTTCAGAAGAGACAGTACCTGTTCTCTTTGTGCAGTCATGGCACCATCATGTCCCATTAAGTTCCAACTTCCATTACCTGCTGAGGCAGCTTTGGGGCCTTCTGTTTGAGGTGTCTTTGGGTGTATTAAACAGAGAGGGTAAAGTAAGACTGTAATTTTATAGACACTGTACAGATTAATTATGGTCTGCTGCTTGTTAACATGCTTGTATTTCTGCATCTGCCTCTGTTTTTAACTTCAACTTCATCAGTTTCTGCATTTTATATTTTGTTGTAATTTTTCCCTCTTTAGAAAATGCAATTGTTGGGGAAAATCTCATTGGAGCATTTATAAAAGAGATTAAGGATGGTGTTTTTCTGCTGCATTTGGATTCCAAGCAGTTCCTAGCAGATTCTGTCATTGATTTTCCTCGGGATGAAGAGTTTGATCTGTCTCCCCGTGTGCAGCTCGGATGTAGAAGTGGGTTTAGAAGAATTTCATCTCCTGGAAAAGCAGGCCCTAATTCACAAGGATGTGGTATGTCTCATTTTTAGCTTTCCATTCTTAGATGTTATCAGGAGCCAGTATAAAGCTGAAATGAGAAAGTCATCAGTGAACTTGTGTTTAAGGTTCATATTTGAAAGGTGTGAGGCACCAATTGAATGGGAGAGGTGGGAATTGGTGTTTTGCTTACTGTTCAGTCCTTGTCTTGAACCAATGATTTGGAAATAGGCATCATTACACTGACATTGTATAGAAAGTTTAGTAAACATTTTTGAGATTTTTGTAAACATTTTAGATCTGTCTGGTAATAGAAGGTCATTCTGTAATGCACATGACCCTTAATAAGAGGATCTCACAAAGATGATGTAGCCAAAGCTTCAGATAATGATACATTACCTGGAATAGAAACCTAGATGCAGAAATGCCAAAAGTCCTGAGATTGTGAATTTCTGGGCCAAATCCAGCCAGCTCAGATGGAAGCTTTTTTTGATGCTGGCCAACACCCAGACCTAACTCACTTCTGCCCTCTTTTCTTCTTCTTTCCCTCTGTTTAGTCTGCTTTCCTGGAACAGGCTGCCTTTCTTCCAGCATCCTGCTTAGGGCTGCCAAACCTGCCTTTTCCACAGCTCCCTGTGGCTGTGCCAACCTGTCCTTGGTACCAGCTCATGCTGCCAAAGTGCCTTTGCCTTAACAGCCCCACTCATTTCTATCAACACCAACCTTCCTTCCTGATTGGTTTTGTTGGCCCAGTTGTCCTCAATGAGTCCATGTCTCATTTATGCCAGTTTGGGATGTATTCACTGTACCTAGCCTTTTTTATCTAGGGAACAGAGGAGAGATGTACCACTTGTAGATATAAGATAACAGAAGCAGGTATTGGATAAGTTTTCTAATGGGAATGTTTTCAGATATTCATCACTTCATTGCTATGAAGCAAGTCAGAATATGTGAAAAAAACTTATCTCCCTGCTTGGTGTGGTGTTTCTCTTTAAGTTCAGAGAGTTTTCTAATGCCTGGGTAAGGTAATCAAGTGATGAGCCACTTTTGAACTGCTGCAGTTACCAGGCTGGACCTTAAAAAAATTCACTGCAGGTTCATCTCCATAGTCTGAAACACTTCAGATCTGGGTTCTTTAAACACATACAGAAAAAAATATTAATTCCTGCTGAGTACTGAGTCCACAACAACTTGCAGCTACTTAACAAGGTATAGTGTTGTATTGCTTAAAGGTATCATTATTTTTTAAGTAGAATCCATCACTCAGAGCCAAATTTACAAAGAGTTGGGTCTTTCTGCCAAGTACTGCCTGCCAAGCATAAAGGCCTCTAGGAAGCAGTGAATTAACTTGCCTTATGAATTAATTCATACATATTTGAACCAGCTAGCTGTGGAAAATGTCACTCAGTAAAACAGACATCACAGATATGTGGAAAGGAGACAGTTTCTGCTCCAGCCTTTGACAGAGATTTCATACTCTAAGCTGTCATCTGCTGCTGGACACTGGTTTCTGTTGCAGGATTGCATATTTTATTCTGAACAGGGAACTTAGGGATTCAGGTTCTGGTTTTTCTAACATATATACATATATATATATATATATAAAAATATGGATATATGGATATATCCTGCTCATTCATCTTGTCTGGATCTGTTTCCCCACTAATAATAGGGACAATTAGTAAGAAGCATCATCTGTGACTAGAGAAAACAAAGTTGTGTGAGGGTGGCAGAGATTCTTTATACTCTTCTCTTTCCTGCTCTGGCATGTTGTTGAAACAGAATTTATGTTTTCAGATCCTGATCACTGATTTGTTTGGTTTTATTTCACTGCCAATGTCATTCTTTTCCTTCAGGAAGTGTGGTCAGCTCAGCAGCAACAGATTTCTGGTGTTCTCAATAAGCTTAATATATTCATCTATGAACATGCCACTTACATGAATCTGCCTCTTTGTCTGTTGTATTTTCCTTACAGTCATCTGTTTATTTGCATCTGCTGTTGTGTTGTTTCATGTTTTCCTATCTGTAAAATGGCTGACATTTATGTTAGTTTTTCTTACATGGCATTTTTTCTTAGTCTCAGCCTTACACTGAGTTATGTTACGTCACAGGTATCTATGAATAAAATTCCTTAAGAGTTGGGGGTAACAATATAATTTTAGCTAAATTTGAATAGTAGAAAATGCACTTTCTTTTGCTAATGTATGAGTTAAAACTATGAGAGGACTGTCCAGGAGGACTTTTGGAACATAACCCTTCTCCCCCATTTATTTCAGGAGAAAACCTGAAGTAAATTGGCTTTGTCTTATTATACATTTTTAAGCTGGTTCTTTTTATTTAAAGAGCTTGACAATTCTATCAGAGTTGCTTTAAACATAACATAACCCAAATGAAAGGGCTACATTTATAGTTGATTGACAGCTTAAGACTTAATTCCTAATAATCTATATCAAGAATCTGATATCCCAAAGTTTTCCAGTATCCCTGGAGGGAAGAAGGAGCAGGGCAAGCATTGGGCAATGATCATTTAGAACAGGTTTTGAACTTGCTCAGTGTAGAGAGAGCTGAGGCTTTTGTGAAGGGCAGTATCCCTGTGGAATCACTTCAGTGAGCTGCTCCTGAGCCTGGATTTTGCAGCTTGTTCTCCTGGTACACAGAGGCCTGAGTCCAGTTAGAAGTGAGACCAGGTTCCAAATTTCATGTGCAGGAGCAAGGGGTTAAATTTATTTGGGTTTTTTTCCTTATAATTTAATTTTTTTTCTGTTTTAAAGTTACACATTTTGGTCCCACTGGTAACACTTAGCTCTGAGATTTTGGTTGAAGGTTGTTCTCTAGTTTCTTATGCTGTTAAAATGTATTAATGTTGATGCTTGGAAGAAGTACAATGTTTGTCTCACTTGAAGGGTCAAACTGAACCTACACCTGATTGTGTCAGCGTGGTCTGTAGCTGAAGTGAGAGGTCCCTCCAAGAGTTATAGAGTCTGTAAAACATGATTCTGCACCAACATTTTTTACTGTTCTTTGTGCCCTTCTGTCAATCCAACATGTGAAATGAAAGGCAATTTGTCTTGCTCAAAATGTGATAGGAGACACAGATGTTTCTTTCACATTGTGACTAAAACTACACAAGAAGGAGAATGCTTTGAAAAGCTTAATTTGTTTCTTTTTAAACTTTAATTACTTAATTAGCCTCTTCATTAATTGCATTTTGTCTTCAATTTAGACATTAATTTCTCATTTCACCTTAATTTCTGCTTCTGTTGTTCAATGAGTATTATGCTTTTTACATGTGTTGGAAATTGTCTTTAAAACATACCAGACACTTGTGTATTAGATGATGGGTTTTGAAAGGAGATTTTTGACTGATCCAGGATTTTTTACATTCTGTAATTGATTTTAGATATGTGTTTTACCCAGAGTAATTGCCTTCATGCATACTAGGAGGAAAATTTCAGTCTCACAGTTGTATCTTCCCAGACCTTCCCACCAGACTATTTACAGCAGATGAAGGAAGATATGATAATTTTCCTGCTAGCTGTCTTTTTAGTCTATTTTAATTTAGGTGCTCCCATGAGTTAAAGTAATTTACATTCTGGTGTGCTGGAGAGAACAGCAATTCATCATGTGGGTTGTAGTGAGAATGGCCAATATTCCATTACTGTTTCTCTCTCTTGGAAGTTTAAACTTCTGTCAGGATGCAGGACAAGAACAGAAATAAAGTTTTACACCTTGTCAAAGTCCCAAAATATACATTTGATGGTGTTTTGAAGGAAATCTACATCTGGGAAGCAGCTGTGAAATAACAAGCAGGGGTATTGTCCTGCAAATATGTCTGTGACTCTTCTGCTTTAATGTTCATTTGGATGCTCTGGAATACTGGAAGACAGTATTCCATGATATCTCAGAAGACAAAGAATTTTCTCAGAAATATGCAACATGTCAGCTGGAAATATTGCTCCTGATTATTTTGAAAATTATATGGATACAGGCTAAGAACATGGCTAAGAACACCTTTTATTTGTTTTGTGTTTGGGTTGTCATGTGCACAACTAGTGGCTTTTAATCCAGCCCTTACTGTTTAGTTTGGAAGTGCTTAACAAAAATTTCTTTACCAGAAATTCTGAATAAAAGTGTTACCATATGGTGGGTTTCTGTATGATGGTTTTGGAGTTTCTGCTCCTCAAAGCCTTCCTGTTTCTGTTTGTAGTGTTAGAAGTTACTCTTCTTGTAGCTTGTCTTTGTTTTCTTTCACAACTCATCCACCTGCATTATCTTATTACAAATGGATTTGACAGGTGGAAATCAGGCCTGGACTTGTCCTTTCCAAAGAGCTTCATGTGCTCTAATTCAAGAACAGATTTTGGGTGATCTGAGACAGCATATCACAGCCTATATTCCTGTCATTGATGAGTTTAATCATCACTTAAAGAGTGTTTACTTTGTTGTACCACTTAGAAATATATATATTAAGAGCTTGGAGCCTATGGCAAATCTATCAGCACTATAAATAAATAAATTTTTTAAAAAAATACACACACACACATTATTCATGTAGATATATATGCATATATATATATATATACCCACACATGTGTGCAAATGCCAGAACTGGTTGAATTCCAAATGAGTAATAAGGTGATTGTTCTCTTTGCAGTTGTTTGTCCTCCAGGCAGTTTTTTCCAGGATGATGAATGCATTCCCTGCCCTCTTGGCTACTATCAGGATCAGACAGGACATTCCTTCTGTATCAAGTGTCCTGTGGGCAAAACTACCAACTCCTATGGGGCAATCAGTGCTGATCACTGTAAGTTGAACTCATTTTTCCCATATCCTTTATTTTTGGCTTCAAATATCTAATGATTTTTTAAAAAAATTCGTCTCTAAGTTTAAAAAAAAAATTAATCCTCCCTCTGGGGGTTTTTGGATGGACGTGATCCCTTCTGCATACATTCAAAAACATTTTACAAAGTACAAACTGTCTGGTTTTCTGACCAAAAATGCATGAGAAACAAGTGGTCAGTCTCATGCAGGATGTTGTGGCTCCTCTAGACATGTTCATTGTCCTCAGGAATGGTATCTGAGTGCTCAGTATCAGTAAGAAACTTCTTATGAAGTTCATTTATTGTCACTTTTATGAATGCTAAAATAGTCTTGTTTTGTGCAGCTCTTTCCCCTGCAAATACAAACACTTCTCACAAAGCAACTATTGAAATGTTCACTAAAACTGGTGAATTCAGCTTAAATGATTTGGGTTTTATGCAGTTCTATACAGAAAATTAGTTATTAGGTCCAAATTCAGTTTTGTCTACAGAATTATCTTACATAAAATAAGATATAAATAAGAGTAACAAGAATGGGCTTCTTGGGAAGTGTCACTGTGTATATGGTCTACTTCATTCTCTTTCAAACTATTTGTTCTCTTAGGTGGGATATTTTATTGTAATGTATCCTATTTTTATTGTAATGTATCCCAACATCAATTAGCTTTTGCCTACGATTGTCATTCTTCTTTTCCATGTGTGTTCCCTGGGTAGGTATTGGACTTGTGTCCTTAAGAGTTTGCTCCTTAGGGTTTAAAAACCTGCACTTGCAATTTTCTTTACTAAAGCTGCTCCCTGCCTGGTTTCCACTTTATGTTTGTGCTGCACCTCGGTGCCAGCCCTCTCCGAAGGCCAGGTTACACGTTACCTTCCCACTTTCTTTCAGCTCCTGCTGTCTCCTTACAGAGTCTGAAGAGTTTTTCTGAATTAATTGGTGTGATAGCTTTTGTCATTGCTTACAACATTCCACAGATCCACTGCAGTAATCATTGAACAAACCTGTATGAAAGTACAGTTCCTTCTCTGCACTTTGCTTTACAGTACTGGAAATACATCCACAGAGATTTGATGCGTGACCAAGAATCCAAAAAACGTTTGAAACACAAATTGAAGTAGCAACAAAGCAGTGAGGCTCCCATGCTTCAGAGCATGAAATACTGTGCGAATTTTAGTTTAATTTTCAGTGAAATCTCTGCTGTGCTAAGGAGACTTTTGTCCCACAGCACTGAAACACTGTCCTACTGCATTGACAGGACCTGTGGGTGCACAGGAGGTTCCCTCTGAACATCAGAAAATGTTTTTTTGCTGTGAGAACAACAAAGCACTGGCTGGCCCAGGTTGCCCAGGGAAGTTGTGGAGTCCTTGGAGATGGGTAAAAGCCATCTGGAGAGGGTCCTGGGCAGCCAGCCCTTGGTGGCCCTGCCTGAGCAGGGGGCTCTGACCTTACGACCTGCAGAGGTCCTGTCCCGCCTCTGAATTCCATGAAACCCAGTGACAGCATTATCAAAGCACCTTTTTTGCTGCCCTTGCTGTCTTGTACCAGGTGTCACACCCTGCCAGAGCAATGAGCAGGGCCTGCAGTGTGATGGAGATGGCCAGTACAGACCTTCCCAGCAAGACCCTGCCACCAGGAGATCCCTCTGTGTCGACAGCTCTGGAGCAGCACTGGGCTGGACTGAAACAGAGGAGCTCCTCACAGATGACCAGTGCTTGGGTAAGTGGCAGAAGGATATTTTGGATATGCTTTGACCCCAATTGGGTGAAACTTCCTTAAGAGACTAATCACTCAACAGCTTATGGAGATTCACTGTCCCATAGTTATTCACTTTCCCATACTTGTGGCCTCCGCCTTAAGCCACATTCCTCCTTAGTTTTGCATTTCTTGACTACACTGGGGAAGTTATTTCTGGTAAGGAAAGAGAGAGAAGCAGGTTTCCTGCACTCTCAGATGGCTGCCAGCTTTTGATGTGTGCTGACCTTGTGCTCTCTGCTTGGAAACCCCAAAAAATAATGAGAGGTCTGATGAGAAAGAAGTAGAATTATTAATTTCTTTGTAAAATTATCCCTCATCTGTGTATTCATGTGAAATAGAATATTTTCAGCAATGACCTCACAGCCACAACATAACATCACCCCCTGGGTCCTTGCTGTAAGGTCAGATGACTTGGGGAACACATCCTAGCAGGCTGGAGCAGGTTACTTCTGCTTGAATACAGCTGCAAAATGCTGGTTTTCAAGGATGAAAAACTTGAAAAAACAAAGAAAGTCATCTATCAAACAGTCCCCAGACTGCCTGCAGTAAGGTCTAATTACGCCTCGCAGCCTCAAAGCTTTTGTTTTTGCCAGAAGTTTTTATTTGCTCATCATATGATTGGTATTGAATTTAATGGAATATTCTATCTGGAAACTGATGTCATGGTGCGCTTTGAATTAGACAATGTCTTATGACAAGTGTGATCAATGGAAGTAGTGTGAAAAGTAAAGTCCTCAGTTGTGAAGAGGTTACAAAACTATCTTCAAATAACTTTTTTTCCTCTGAGCATACTCAGAGACTGGTCACAGTTATGAACATGAGGTGAAAGCCTCTGTACCAATCATGGGGTAGTTGGGATGTTTCTCTGCAGAGAAGACTCAGGATCTAAATTCTCCTGTTACCATGAGCCTTTCTGCTTGGGCATTTCTGACTCTGTCCAGGATGGAGCAGTTGTCGATATTTGTGCTTGCTTTTGTGGGTCATGCTAGAAGATGTCACCACAAATATTTATGACTGTTGAAAATTCATTTATGACTGTTTAAAAACATAGCAATGATGTGTCATGGAATCACAGAATGGTTTGTGTTGGAAGGGACCTTAAAGACCATCTTGTTCCAGCACCCCTGTCATGGGCAAGGATGCCACCTAAAGATCAGGTTGCTCAGGGCCCCATGAACACCTAAGAAATCTGTTCACTTGCTTGGGATTTTAAAAAATAATTTTCTGGGGGTTTTTTGATTTTGTTTTGTTGTTGTTGTTGTTGTTGTTGTTGTTGTTGTTGTTGTTGTTGTTGTTGTTTGTTTGTTTGTTTGTTTTGTTTTGTTTTGTTTAAAGATCATGCTTCATTTCCAGAAAGCATAATGTAAAGTGAAGCTGTTTATCTCTGTTTTTGCTTTTTCTTCTGCTTTTTGCTTCTTCTGCCTCTTCTGCCTTAATTGAATTCAACCCATAGCAAGACAGTAGGGGCTGAAGGCTGATCTTGCTTGGACAAGAGGCAGGCAGTTGGGAAGGGTCACCAAAACCCAGCTGGCCTTTGGTTTTTGAGTCTTCAGACAGAAGAACTGCCTTGCATGAATGCAGAGGAAAAAGCTGTAATAACCATTGCTTTTTATTATCATTCTCTTTCTTGTAATATTTTAGGCCACTTAACATTTACACTTAACATTTATTACTCAACATTTATTTATATGGGGGTTGGGACTAGGTGATCTTGAAGGTCCTTTCCAACCTAATCCATTCTATGATTCTGTAATTACAGCAACACAAAGACCTAGAGTTTTGCTCTAGTAATAAGATAGAGAATTTCTGCTCTATCTGAATAAGCCTGTGAAATGATTTTATGACTGCAATTTTTTAACCTTTCTTTGTACTAAAAAACAAAATTCAAGAATTTTAAAAAGGCTGTTTTTCTATTATGTTTTGGTGTCTTCAGTTTACTGTTTCATTACACTCTCTATCTTCTCTCTACTTTTCTTCCATTTCATTGTATTCAATACATATGGTATTCAATATATATGGTATTCAATAATACAGGAGAAAAATAGAGAAAAAATATTTTCTCTTGAAAATGGATGGGCTGGGATGAAGCCAGAATTGGGGGGGGGCTGGAAATCAGAAGAAAAGAAAAACATTTGAGAGTGTAATTTTTAAAATTTGAATATGGAATAGAAATGAGGGCAGCTTTTAACCAGGCATCACTGCAAGTTGCAGAAGTTAGAAGAACTTCATACAGAAGTCATCTAAAGCTTGTATTTTTGTGCCCTGTATTTCTAGGAAAGAAAAAGCTTTCACTTCTGCTTGCACCCTATTTCTTGCTTGTCCCCATCCTAACTGGAATGCAAGGATTTTCTTGTGCTAAGCATTTGACAAACTCACGTGGATTTTTTCTTGAGCAGAAATGATGGTTTTATCAAAAGCACCTGCTGGCTCAGCCCTGACAGCAGAGTTTTGCTCCTGATTTAGCCCTGACTTTTTTGCTGTAAGAGTACAAATGATTATTTTAAGAACTTACTCCTGGCTTCTATTTTGTGGTTTATCCAGACATTTCAGGAAGAGAAGGCCGTGATCCTCTGGCTGGACTGCTGTGCCCATGAGCCCAGGGGAAAGGGGGGGCTGAGCTTCCAGCTCTGCCATGTGCAGACATCTCCCCCAGCTGGGATCAAATCAGAGCTCCTGATTTTACCTCTTTTAGTTTAGGCCTGGTGTTGGCTGCAAGGAGCCCAAGGTTTGCCTTCACCCGGGGCCTTCAGAGAAGTTTGGTCACCAAGATGATGCTGTCACCACGTTCTTCTCTTAACCACAGAATGGCTTGGGTTGGAAGGGATCTTAAAGATCCTCTACTTCCAACGCCCCTGCCATTGGCAGGGATAATGTGCTGTGCTCAAATGCACTGGGCATCAGCCCATGGGCACACTGAGCCCAAGCCCTGGGTGACACAGGCAGCAGCAGCCTCAGAAGGGTGGTGGTGGCACTGTGTGTCCTCTCACCAGTCTGTAATCCTCTGCAGGGCACAGACAGGGCCACACCCTCTGGAGCCTGGATTAGATCCCTCACCCCATTCAGGGACCTTTGGGGTGGGCATCTCTGGACCCCATGAGCTTTTCCCAGTGTGTGAGCAGTGCTGGGTGTGAGGCTCCTCACACCGAGCAGCTCCAGAGCAGGGGGAGCAATAAAAGGCTTGGGTCAGTAAAGAGACAGTCAGGTGTTAAAAGTGGAATGGAGGAGTAATAAAGCAGCCTGTTGGACATCCTATCTTGGATATAGCCTTGGGCCTGAAGTCACTGGGGATCAGGCTGCTGTGTTTCTGGATTTCCTGTCCAGCCAGGTGCTGTGGGAGCTGGCTCCTGTTTCTGGGACTGATTTGTAGAAAGTTGGTTCCCTCCTTGACTTAATAGTTGGTTCAACGCCATGAACAAGTAATGGGAGATAGCAAGTCTGCTGCTGGAAGAGAAGCATCACTGGAAAGTAAAATCCCAGCCCACTCCTGGCTAGTTGGTTTTTAAAACATTTTGTGACACTTTTAATTTCAAAGCAGAAATTTTACCCTCACGCCAGATGTCTCCAGCATTATCTGTAAGGTTATGGTACATCATTTAATGACCAAACCTCTTTCCCCACAGAATTCTTCAAGCTTAATTTCTACCTAAAGTCTTTGCCTGTGTGCAACATGGGAACTGATAACACTACTTGGGGTTTTTTGTTGTCTTTTGTTTTAGTGCTCAGAAAATTTGAAAAAGTTCCTGCCTCCAGCCTGATTTATGGATCAGAAGAAGCTCAAATTCTTCAGTCTCAGTCATTTGGGGGAGACCTGCAAAGTACATATTTTCAGTGCATTTCAGGTGAGAAAACTGAGAAAATCTGTAGAGACAATACTAACAATTGTGGAAAATAATAATATTTTCATACGATGAGTTTAAAGTTAAGTTCCTGCGTGAACAGTATGTTCTACAGTTCAGCACCAATTCACTGCAGATATTTACAACTTTTGGTGACCTTGGTTCAGGGAAGAGATTGATGTTTCTTTCAGAAAGAAGTCTTATGACTTTACATACTACTTTAGACAAGTCATCTGACTTTAAAGCCAGTTGATGTATTTTGCAATATGAATGAGAACTGAGATTTAAACCAGGAAACATTCATCAGACTGTGCAGACAAAAAAAGGATTACATGTTCAGGACATATGAAAAGCAAGTTTTACCTCTTCACAAATTACCTGATTGCTGCATAAAATAGGAATAATCACCCTTGCTTACGTCAGAAGGGTATTATAAGGAGTTATTCAGAGATTTTCCTCTGCCAAGTCTTGCAGTTTATATTGCATCTGGTTTAAATTGGTTCAGAATCATCTAAAACCCAGAGGAATCACCACACTGGTTTCACGGTGCTTTGAGTCAGTCTCACCTTGTGTCTCCTAAAGCTCAGGCTGTGAAAGGAGGCAGAGGGATGTGTTAAAACTAAAAACTTCCCAGCAGTAGTAACACAGATCTCCTGTTTGTAAGGTACAGACCAAAATTCTGACAAATCAGTGACTTTGTGTCACATGTCATGGTCTAGTTGGAGCAATCACCTCTCAGGCTAAGAACTGAATATGTGAAGCCTTTTATTAATAGAATGATTTTCCTGCATGAGCTCATCCTGGCTGTATACTGGAAAATTTCTTGCACCTTCCCCTGAAAATGGAGACCTTCAAAAGCAAGGCACTGAGCTGAGAGCCTGAGAGCAAACCTGGGGAGGAAATCATGGCCCTTTGCCAATCAATCTGATTCCATCTCTCTCA
Source organism: Dicaeum eximium (assembly GCA_013396995.1). Taxonomy (NCBI): domain Eukaryota; kingdom Metazoa; phylum Chordata; class Aves; order Passeriformes; family Dicaeidae; genus Dicaeum; species Dicaeum eximium. The sequence continues at coordinate 376,370 of VWZP01004030.1, read as the reverse complement.
TAGCTGTATTTCCTTTATAAGTTATTTAAATGGCAACACAACTAAAAAATATTACTGCTGAAGTTCTCATTGAGGGGTGAGGGTTAATCTTTCCCCCCCTAAGTCCCTGTAAGGTCAGATAGCTCAGCTTGCATTTCAGCTGATGTTTTGTTCTAAGTTGGTTGATTTTATACTAAAGATTTGGAAAGTGTTTTACCTGGGCTAGGAGCAGAGCTGTGGGAGTAAGTTAATGGTGAATGTGTAAGGGCAGAAGGATCTTCAGGCTCTCCTAAATGTGAAGGGGATTGCTCTTTCACCCTCACACTGGCCAGGGGATTGCTGCAGGGACAGCCAGCATGATTGAAGAATTTGGTGTTTCCCTCCTTCCTATCACTCTGATATTTGTCACAACCTCTTTGCCATGGGGTTACTGTATCAGGCAGATGTGATGTGCTGGCAAAGTGGTTCATGAGAGCCTTGCCTCAGGCAAAATTATCCAGCAGACTTTAAATATTTGGGTGTGTGGTCAGACCTGTCTCAGCTGTTTATATCATCAGATGATGAACAACTTTCTGCAATAAGTTTATTCAATTTAAAATCCTTAACTCTCTACTAAAATAGTTGAGTGCTAAAATTCATTTGGCTAATTAAAATTCATATCTGATAGACATATGGAAATCTACATAAGTGGCAACAAGCAGTGGAATTTGTGGCAACCATTTTGCAAATGAAGTGCTAGGAAATGTAAAATTTCTTTCCTTTTATTCCAGGCTGTGAGAGGGAAGATGCCTGTGGCTTTGCAACTGTATCTCCTGCTGGTACTGAAGTGCTCTGTGAATTATACAGCGCTGCTGAAACCAACTTCAACTGCACCACCTCTGGATTGGTAAGAATGATCATATCTCAAAATATATGTTTATCATAGTGCTGTGTGTTCAATGTAAGTAGACAAGATCACAGAAGAAAGGCAGGCTGTTTCCTGACCCCTTGGACATTGCTCTTCCCTATGGCAGTAACAAACCCCTGCAAGCTGGCAAAGAAGATACACCCAGGTGTTTCTAAAAATGACATCTGGATACCTCAGTGTTTGAAACATCACACAGCACTGTTGTCCCTAAAAAAGCACCTGCAGATAGGATATCAGGCTGGTTCAAAAAGAGGGTTAATCTGGATAGTCCAAACTAGAAGTAGCCAGGCTGGTAATCAGTTCACCTGAAACAATCATATTTTCTGAGTCCCTTCCTCCAGCCAGGGTTTGAACTGTGTGCTCTTTATCACTGTACTATTTTTCTATTCACTACTTTAAACAACAATGTGGCATTGAGGAGCTGAGATCTCAGTTTGATAGTGTGAAAATTGTCTGCATGAAAAAGAATAAAAAATGTCCCCATGGAGTTGTGCTGTGACACCCTTTGTGTTGCTCATTGCTTCCCATGAGTTTCTTAATAAAGAAAATGTATTTTAGGAGAGGAAACCCATTTGGTTGTATTTATTTTGCTTGTCTGTTTTCTGTCTCAGGTGCAAGGTGTCTTGGGGAACCCTGCTGCCACTGGCATCAGTGGCCTCAGCTGCTTGCTTCGTGTCAGGAACCCAGAGGGAGATGCACTGATGGTCTTTTTGAAGAGAGGTACCAGATGTGAATCACTCACCTAAATCTGACACTGTGTCCAAGCTGGTAGTAACTTCTGTAGGGTATCATGACTAAATCTGGGAGCATCTTTGTTTAAGAAGACACAATACATTAAAGAGGTCAACATTTAGTGACAGTCCAGAAGGTTCAACAAATCTTGCTTTCATATCTTGTTCCCTAGAAATTTGGAATACTTTTGTAAGCCATTTTGATGATTTTTGCCAGCAACTAGTCCCATAAAAACTCAAAATCTACCCAATGCATTTTCCTATTCTATTGTGTTCTGACTCCTCTTAACTAAGCAGTTTGTTATTTGAATCCATAAGGCATTATTAGTGACCAGCCTGTACATAATTTAAGTTCACTTTACTTTTGATTGTGAATCGTTCTAGTAATACACCAGCCAAGAAGTGAACTGCTCTCCCTGAATCCCAAAACATTTCAGCTGATCTAATGAATGCATGAGACAAATTTTATTAATTCATTAATTAATTTATTTATTGATTGATGTCCTGAGTGTGGCTGATAGCACCACATCCATTGTGTGTCCAGCTTTAAGTGTCATGCCAAACTGGAAGCAAGATAACCAGGTGCTGCAGGGTTTGAATAAAACTCTCTGCTCTTACCATGTTCTTTGTACATGTGTTCTTTGTTCTGTCCAAACCTCTGAGTCACTATTAATTAATATTAATAAAAATAAAATATCTAAATCTCACCTGAAAATAAATCAAGTCCCCTGAGCTTGTTGTGATTGGTATAATCTTGTTAATAACAGATCTATTCTCGTTTTCTAGATCCAAAATTCTAAGAATCATGCCCTCCTATTTAGCAGAAGTCTTAATTGCAGATGCAGTCATGCTGGCCAAATGACACATTTTACTTTTTAAATGAGATAAATTTGTTTCTGGGAGTTACTAACAGTGTAACTGAGTGCTTGAAGGTGGAATATTTCCAACCTTACTGCACAGATCAGTTTAGGAGCTCTTTGCTGGCAGTACATTATAACCAGCTACTCAGGAGTAATGGCACCACATCATTTGGTGAGCTTATCTTGCTTCTGAAACTCAAAGTCCAGAAAAAGACTTCTAAAACTGAATTTTGGTCATAAAACTTTCAACCAACTCCAGTCTGCAGGCAATTCAAAACCCTTCCCTGAGCTCCCCTTGAGCTGCTTTCCCTTTCTGTCTACCCAGGACAGGAATTCAGCTCCTCTGGACTCAAGGCCTTTGAGAGGACTGGCTTCCAGAACGTTCTGTCTGGCGTGTACCGCTCCATGGTGCTCCCTGCCGCCGGCACATCCCAGACGGATGCTCGGCTGCTCTGCAGGCAGGAGTGCAGCCGGGATTCCTGCTGCGATGGATTCATCCTGAGCCAGCTCCTGCTGGATGGAGGTACTGCCTGCCTGCACAGGAAGAGTTCTGCAGCAGGAAATTAGTGCTAAATGAGTAGAAGTCATTGCTGGACTCAGTACACCCCCTTTGCATCCTACCTGTGTGAGCAGCCTGTCTCTACATCACTGACATTTTTTGGTGTTGTGAAGGTTTGATTACTGCTCTGGATCTGGTCTGGAGCAGTAAAGACCTGAGGCAGCAACCTGCTCTTCGATCAAAATGGACATTTTGAAGGGAAGAGCCTGACAGAGTTCCAGCATTCCCAGGGCAATGCTCTTGGGAACATGCTGTGACTCCTGGGGCTGCTCTGTGCAGGGCCAGGAATTGGACTGAGTGATCCTTGTGGGTCTCTTCCAACTCAGCCTGTTCTCTGTGTGTGTGACATCTCCACCTGGATGAGATGAATTATTCTGAAAACACCTCTCTCCATGCATAACACAGCTTGGTTACCAGAAGTTGGTGCCTTTCAGCTGATGCAGTAACTAAGAAGGTGCCTCCAGACAGAGTTCTTGTGGTGCAAATTAAAATCTGCTTCCTTTTAAGAGCAGGAAAAAGGATGCTAAACAGAATTATGTTATATTATTGCTCACAGAAATGCTAAAATCTCCCAGGACTGGATGTCTATCTAGGAGAGCAAGTGGTAGTGGGATGGATGGAGTCTGGCAGAGGTGGGGCTTTGGCACAACCAGATTTTTGCCAACAAGTTCAAGCACTTTATGCCAGGGCTTACTTTTTGTGGTTTGGTTCCAAGCTCACATGGTATTGACTTTCCCCTGGAGATGCATTTCCAGTAGGAAATGTGAAGTTTTAAATGACATGCCTTGAGGATTTAAAGACAAACTCTATCAACAGCCAGGAGTTGGACTTGATTCTTGTGGGTCTTTTCCAAGTCAGGATATTCTTTCATTCTGTGAAATCCAGGCATGTGCTAATGGCTGCTATGTGACAAGCACTGCTCCAGTTTGGAGTGAAACCTGATCCTAGATTTAAGAAAATCTGTGAAAATCTGTTACAAATTATCTGTGAAAGTTTTCAAGAAAATATTTCCAGAAAATTATTCTCTGTTTTGACATTTTTTTTTTTAATCAAACTATTCTAGATGATCTTGTAAAGTCCATTTCTCTATGCATTTACCATCAAATTTTGGGTTCTCTCTACTTGTGAGTGTAGAAGGTGAATATCTATTTGGTTGGGGTGACTATTTGGATCAGTTCTACAGGTAAATGCATTACTTGGATTGGCATTTTGCTTAAAAAGAAAGAAAAAATAAGGAAAAGGTAACATATTCAATATCTCATGTACCCAGTCCATAAAACAAACTAGAGAAGGCATTGTAAGACCTAAGAAATGCCTGAGCTGTGACACCAGGTGCAAAGCAAGAGCTGAGTATTGTCTAGAAGTTATGGTAGCAGATTGATGCCAAAAGATGTGGCCTTAAACACTCTGGTTCCCCAACTCACATCACAGTGCTGGGGGAGACTCAGGCCTGGGATGGCTGAAATCAGACACCAGTTCAGGAAAACATTGCAGGAAAAATATACGGAAAGGAAATATAAGGAAAAATATACAAGTGCTTTTTTTTTTGGTTCAGAACCTGAGATTTTAAGACCATCAAAGGATTGGATGTGTTTCTGTGGTACTATGAGGTGCTGAGAACATTGTTGGGTATTATCAGATAATACCCAACAATTAATAGTAATATTTTATTAAGTGATAATAGTATGTGCCTGAAATCCCTGAAAAAACAGGCTACAAGTGTTTAGTTTGGGTATGAGTGACTAACCTTAGCACTCAAATTTGAACATAGGATTCTAATATGCTTATTGGGTTTGTTTTTTTTTTGGTTTTTTTTTTTGGTAGCAATACTGAAGGGTCTCTCTCTCAGTGACACAGATTCAGTTGGCACTAAGAGGGGGGGCTTGGGTAGGTGCAAAGCATCAGTGCAGTGATGCAGCTGTGTCTTTTCCTGCCCCAGGTACCATTCTGTGCAGTTTGCTGAGCTCCCCAGATGTGCTGATCTGCAATGCCAAGGGCTGGAATCCAACACCAGCCTCAGCCATGGGGCAGATGTGTGATGGTGTGAGCTATGATGAGAAGCAGGAGAGGTTTTCCTTCACCCTGGGAGGACAAGTGTTCAGTGGAAGTATGTCAGTGAATTTCCTGAATTTTCATTAGTTCTCCTTAATTGTTGCATGGACTCTGTCTTATTCCAGCCTGCTCTTGTACTCCAATGTTTTTTTCAAGTAAATCCATATCACAAGAGAATAAGAATTCTCTGACTGGATGTACTGCTAGACAGATAGACCTCTCACATTTTCCACATGAATGTTAATGAAAGCGGAGACTGTGTTTAATGTGTCACTCTGTAATACTTGCAGCATTTAATTCAGGCAGATCCAAGCCAAAAATCTGAAAGAAAGGTAAAGTCTGGAGCAAAGATAAAAAGGGAGATGCCCAGACCTACGTGGTAAAAGCAATGATAGGAAAATTGAGTAAAGTTTGGCACCCTGGACCCGGACTAGCCCTGTGACACCTGGGACCTTCTTCCTTAGACTTTTATATTGTAATGAAGATGAGGCACAGTTTAGTGGTGTGTTTTCTATGCAATTTCTGAGTATTTAAAAATATGGTTAATTTAAACAGCTATTCTAACAAAATTTTTTTTCTTTATTAGCTTCTCAGTTGATAGAAGAGGCAGGAAGAAATTTCACTACCTATCAGGAAATTTACCTGTGGAGAGGTAAGTTATCTCACAGAATTTCTTACAAAAACTTATGATGAACTATAGGGTGTGGCAGATGTCTATCCTATAATGGAAATATCACTGTCATTTCATTTCATGCTATCCAAATTAAGACACAACTCAGAAGGCTATTTTGGCAGGGATGTGTAATCTGGAGTAATTCCTCTACTGCCAGTTTAATGAAATGTGGATAAATTCTTGTGTCTGAGAACATAATTTATAACTTTTAATAACCTTGAAAATTATATCATGAAGACACCTGCCTTTGTCCCACCAATGTCCAAGTACCATAATAATTTGGCACTTTATGGCTAATTACATGGGTTATATTTATTAGCAGAATAACTGTATTTTTTTCTTTCTGAATCTCACCATGTACGTGGCAGGACCTGCACAAATGATTTGTCATAATTCTTTGTAAGTGCACAAAGTCTTCAGAGCACTGATGCTCAACACAGAGTGACTGTGGATATGGCATTTGCTTTTGTCATCCAAACAATGCATTTTGGTTTAGGTGTTCCCCAGAGCTATACAGAACTGGTCTTACTCATTCTTGATTCAATGTTTGGAAGAACTACCAAAGGAATTTTCCTGAGTGTTGCACTTTATATATTTGTTCAGTTTTGGGAACTGATGATTATTTTGTCTTGTGAAAGAAAGATAAAGGGAATTACTCTGCTCTTTGATTCCTGTTTCATTCCAGACTCTGATATGGTCACCCGGATGAAAACCTCTTTGTGTGAGGCTCCTGCTTTGAAGACAAAGGATGATCTTGGGTTATCAGGTATTAGAGCGAGGAGGGGATGCAGAATTTACCCAGAAAATATCATATATTGCTATATATATGTTCATTATTGTATAAGTATTGTAAAGGTCAGAGGATTTCTCTGAAGTAGGAAGTCTGATACAGGTTTTGAGAAAGATGTTCAACATGTAGGCCTGGCTTTATGATTCTTGCCAGCACAGGCTGGAAATTAAAGTGTTAAAATGTTCAATGTGAAACTTGTTCTTTCAGACTTACTGAGCTGAAGAGGCACAGGAAAAATTATTTGACTGAGAAAAAAAATTCATATAAACCCAGGAATGAAATTCTTGGCCTGGGTACCTGGGTATCTTTACTGCTCCTGACAGTATGATTGTAAATACAGGCCATAGAGAAACCCAGGCTTAAACTGCAATCACAAGTGTTTCTTCCATGCATGGTGGCAGTGAGTCACCTGTGAACTTCTCTTAGCTCCTTTGTTACTCCAGGGTTTGCTCTTTGTTATATAAAGTCATGTATAGGTCCAAAATAATTTGTAGGAAGTTACTGGCGTTCCTTTGGGCCTTCAGCACCATAATCCTAAAGGAAAGTGAGCAGTGGAGTTTGCCAAGAGCACCTTGATTCATTTTTAATGAATTATAATCTTTGCTGAGGAGTCTTGATGAATGTCTGAGCACATGATTTAATATGTGCAAAATCCTAAAATTAATTGAATTGCTGATTTTGCTTATAGAATTTGAAAGGGAAGTAAACAAAACTAATTAAAAAACTAAAAATCCCCATTTACCTAGCAGAGCTCCTATACACTTAGGGGTATTTTAAAGTCTAGACCTAAAAAGAGAGAGAAAAAATGCACTTACTATGGTGGCTGAAATTCTCTTGCATTTACCTGCCAAGGCATGAGTGCAGCCCTCAGGGTTCTTCATTTACCTTGCTGGGGCTGATGATATCATTAAAACCTGCAGTTATGCAAGGAATGCAGCTTTTACCTCCATCCCTAAATCTTAGTCTTGACACCAGCTGTTTAAGAGAAACTGAAGGTTGAGACTTGAGAGGTAACAGGAATTACAGGTTACCTTTTTTAGGAAGTCATGAATACATCTGGGAAAATGTCTACAGAGCTATTATCACTTGATAATCATTTGTAAAACACAGGGTAAAATATCTTTTCCAGTTTCTGATAGGAAATCCAAAGCTACAGTGCATTTTCAGCATGTCAGTAGGTGCCTCAGCACTTCAACAGCAACTATCAACATGTCTTTACTTCTCCTTGTTTTCTTTGTGGTCTGATTATTTCACTGCATGTAAGATTAAGTAACACAATATCTCACAATATTGGAATTGGGGAGGAGACCTGCTGATGACATTTGATAAATAAGAAAGTGTTTATGAAGAAATTTGTAAGAGATCAGTGAAGAGTGTCCATTTCTTTTAATACTGGACCCTTATTTAAGGGGAAAGATTTGGAAACAAGAAAATAGCTGTGATTGATTGTTTCAGGGGGAGCTCAGGGGATATAAATCATTGCACACATGTCTAAAGGTCACAGGCAGGTGACAGAAATGAGTTATTTAGTGTGGTCTGTGGGAGCATAAATTCACAGAAATGAGCTTAAATGACTGAAATAAGTATTAAGCTTGTCAAGAAAACTTTTAAGACGGAGTGTAAAAGCTTCTCAAAGGAATATAAGAAAACCGCTGTATTTGGAATTAACAAAACTACATCAATTAAGGAATTGCAAACATCCTCTGAATTGTCATACTTACATCCTCTGAATTCTCATACTTCACTGTCAGGATATTGTGTTGCATGACAGAGTAGAGTAAACCCTCTAATTTCTAGGAGCAGGAATTTTCATCTTTTGGAAACAGTCTGGCAGTGCTACTTTGTGCAGTGCAGCTCAGTGAGGAGGCACTGCCTACCGGAGAGTCACTGTGGGTGGACAGTTCTGTTATTAAAAGCAGGTTTTGGTGTATTCTAGCCCTACAAAATAATTGCAGCTGTTTTATTGTGAAAGGCAGAATTATATATATAAATAAATTTAATTCATTCCAGATCTTAGTTAATTTTTCTGTGGGATTCCTTGTTTGTTTGTATCTCAGATTCCACAAGGGATCTTTTCTACCTAATGGACAACAGCCAGATACAAAGTGAGCAGAACTATTCTCTGCCTTACCAGGAGTACTGGATCTTCAGGCAGAAGTACTCAGCTGAGGAAGCTCTGCTTTGGTGTCTCACACGTAAGAAATCATGGAGACTGTTATTCTGTAGGGGATAATAACTAACTAAAATCTTTTAATAGGTGTTATAAAAATGATGAGTAGAAACTCTAGACTTTGAGATTTTTTTGTAGACAGCTCCTAAAATTTTCATGGAAATTGCCAATGGGATCACCAGTTTATTCCTTACAGTCTTTGCCTGCCATGGCAGAAAGGGTGCCCATAATTCACCATCAGGATGCCCCTGTCATGGGCAAGAGAATTCAAAGGTACAGCTTGGGCAATGCCCTGCTGTTCTTGAAGTGTACCACTCCAAATAGAGAGGGGGCACAGTGGTAAAAGAAGGTAAAATGCAGATAATTTGGGTTAATGATAAATTACATTTTAATGCAGTAAATGGAGGAGAGTTTCTAGCTCTACCAGAAAGTCACAACTAAGAGCACTAAACAGTGCACAGACATCACTGTAAAAGGTCAGTAGAGCTATTCCTGTTTAAAATTAAGCATTGACACATGTGTTTACAGGAGCCATTACCATGGTAATTAAGAAATGGGTTTGACAGATTTGGTTCTTTTCTGAAGGTGTGCTCTTACCCTGGCACAAACTTCAGAACAAATTGCTACAAGCAAATGTCTTGAACAGTTTGGAAAGTTAGGAAAGTTATGTTTAATTTTGTGTGATGCTTGAATGCTTAAGAAAAAAATTTTTGTAAAAACTTAGGAACACATTGTAGACGTTATTGTCCTTTTTATTTGTTAGAGACCACGACTGGTGCAGAATTCTCTTATGATTTTATGATTTGAATATCAGATTTACTAAAAAAGAAAGAGATCTTTATGAATTAAAATATTAAAGGGAGATCAATACACTGGAGTAAGGCTTGTCACAGCTGGGAATTTCTCTTCCCAATAAGCTGTGCTGTAACTCCTTTACTGTGCTCTCCAGGTGAACCTGCTCTTCAGTGCCACCAGAGCCAGAATGTGTCCCTCTTTCTCTTGCACTTTCAATTGATTAAATTAATTAATTTGCACGATTAGTAGGATAATATTGAAATTCTCACTTTTAGTTGTTTGCTGATGGATAGCTTTGCTCTGAAAACATGGAGAAGAGCAGAGAGGGAAGGGAACCCTTGTGTGTGTAACTGTTCATGACTTTTCTTCCCAGGTTGTGCCCAAGAGGAAGAGTTTTGTCGAATGGCAGACCTGCAAAATGCCACAGACAAATACTTTGTGTGTACCCTCTATCCAGAGGCACAGATTTGTGACAGCAGCATCAACCAAATACCAGGAAACTGTGCAACTGTGCTACCCTGGCAACCACAGACACTCTACCATAAAATAGGCAAGTTTTGGTATTTGGATGTACAATGCCTGCTCTAACCCTGGTAATGCAAGCCAGTGTTTTGGCTCTGATTCTGAGATAAAAAATCTGCATGTATAAATGAGTCTTGGGATGTGATGGTGCAAGGGAGGGTCAGGCTGTCTGGGATATGGTTTTTAATTTTCAGTTCAGAATGGAAAGATATTAACCATGAATTTCCCTCTGTCCACCTCAGCCATTCCCAAGTCAGAGAGGCCAAGTGGATCTCAAATTTGTCTATCAGTTTTTAGCCCTTTTTATACTATGGGTGAAATAGGAATGTCACTGGAATGTCACAATCTACCATTAAAATGTCTATGATAGCTGAATAATGCAAAACTTGAAAGCACTGAGTGTAATTTTTATTTTTTTAAATTATTTTTTAGCAAATGCAGAGCTATAGATTTTAATTTTAACCTTTGCTCTTTGAATATTTGGGAAATTCAATGTTTTTCTCACAGGGCACGTGTAAGGAAGCTGTGATAACATCAAACTATCTTTTAATCGACGGGAGCTCAGCACAGAAGCGTGGACTGGACCCTGCCACTTGATTACTTGGCCAGTATTTGTATACAGCAAAGTTAAACTGATTATTCCAATTGTGTTTGTCTTTTTCCTTCCAGTCACTCTTAAAAGTTCTGTGAAGAGCTTCTACACACGTGTGCCATTCCAGAAAGTAACAGAAATCTCAGTGAGGAATAAGACTGACATGAGCAGAAAAGCTGCTTCAGATGGGTAGGACATGAATGTTCCTTTGTTCTCCCTGGAATTTTAACCATGTCTGGAATTCCAAGGCTGTGTTATGCAGAGAAAGTAAATCAGAAGTATTGATCCAAGAATTGCATGGTTTGAGAGTATTCAATCAAGAAAGATAGCATATGTTTTAAAAGAGATTTATAATTGAGTTATAAATAATAATCTATATAATTATTAATTATAGACATGAAAATTGTTACTTATAATGCTACTAATTACTAGTTGGCCAGTTAAATCTCTTAGCAATGATACACCAAATCAATTTAGGCTGATATTTTTAGGGCAGCTAATAATCTAAATTGATAGATGTAGGTGTATACTAATCACGCATAATTTCATCTACATATGGAAAATGTGTGGAAGTGTGTATGTATGCTGGTTCTTCAGCCTTATTGTGAAAGACATCTCTACATGTTCTCAGTGTCTAATGATACCATGGACAATGTTTTTTCCTTTCCTAGGTTTTTTGAGTGTGAGCGTTGGTGTGATGCTGACCCCTGTTGCACAGGATTTGGCTTTTTTAATGACTCCCAGCTGTCAGGTATCCCCCCCGTTTTTATTTTTAAAATAACTTCAGTCTTTCTTCATGATCGAAAATTTACCCTTTTTTTTTGCCCTGAAGTGCACTTTAAAAGCCCTTTCAGATCTCATGCACCTCTCTTCAGCATCTTTTGGAGTAACCATAACCATTCCTAGGAGTTCAGCCCAATAACACATTCCACATTTCAGAAATCATTAAGAAAACTTCATGAGAATGAGTCCTTGACAGGCTGCAATTCCAACAGCATGAAATTCAAACTGATAAAACTCCATTTTTTTTCTAATTCATCAACCTCTCTTCAAAAGTGTCCCTTGGCTTCTTTTAGCCATTTTCCCCCCTTTTATGTTGTTTCATTTTTTAAAGCCTAAAGGATTCTGAAACCTAAATATTACTGAAATTAGGTGCATGCAAGCACATAATGTATGTGGATAGTCTGGGGCAGTTTAGCCTTTTGGCTTTCTTGGTTGAATGACCTCAGCTCCCACATTTTAGTCTTCTGCTTGAGGAAGAAAGTCTTCAGCTGGTGTTTGAAATTGGATACCACCCAGCTCAAAGTCAATGAAATAGATTTTAATATGTTATTACAAATTCAGATTTAGGTCACTGAAATGTATAACTTTGTTTTTGGTGGAGTCATGAGGTCATTAGGATTCCCTGAGGTCATTAGGATGTGCTGTTTTTATAACGCATTTTGGAATCTGAAACACTTCAGAAATAACATTTTAATTCCTTTTTTTGTTAAGCAGACAAAATTTTCACTTGGTCAACAATAAGTAGCTTATAAAATTAATCCAGTGTAGTTTAGATAAGAAATAATGTGCAAATAAAAAATAATTCACAGTTTTCATGCCTCCTTATGATCATGTGAAATTTGAAGTCTTGACTGACTTTGACTTTGAGTTTTGTTAAATACTTCTAAAATGAATAAAAAATTTTAAGGCACACAGCATGCAAAATGGACCCATTTTTAGTTTATCTGATTAATATTTAATATCTATGACATTTCAGACATTGAGTCCTGGCACTTATATAGTCAAGAGAACTTTCAGTAGTGATTTTACCATGAGCTGAAATCTTCAATGAAACTGTGTTTTAAACTCTACATATTTTTCAGGAACAAAATTATTTACACTAGGGCTTTGAAAGAATTTTTGTGTTGATGTAAGTAGGGGACATGTTTCAACATACATGCAGATTTTTAATTACATTAACATGAAAGGGCTGCTTGCTCAAAGAGTCATGACCTTTGCTCAGTGAAAGTCCCTGTGACTTTGGATTATAATGGATTTTAATGCTGGTACCCACCTTCCCTCACAATCAATTCAATGGGATTTTTCAGCACTAGTTTCAATTACTTGGCTCACTTCAAGTATTTCCTTCCTTTGATTTCTAAGCCAGTTGAATTTCATTTAACACTTAGTGGAACCATGCTGTGCTCTTTTTCCTCACAACACTATCTAGAAAAGGAAAATTTTCCTCCTTATTTCTATAACCATGTGCAATCCTCGTCAGGTGGAAAGATCGTGTGTGTGACTCTGAACAGCCTTGGAATCCAGACGTGTGCTGAGGAAAGAAGAAGTGCTTGGCACATTTCAGATTGCAGTTCACCAGATGCTGAAGTCAAAGTACACCCATTTGGCTGGTACCAAAAGCCTGGTAAGTGGTGCAGGACCTTTCTTATGGGTTTCTGCACTTGGAAGTTTACTTAGTTTCTGTGTATAAAAATTCCAGCTTCCAGCTGTAGGACACATTTGCATGGACCACAAGTAGACAAGGCAAACAAGTATGTACAAAGGGAAGAAATGTGCAATTTAATATCCATTTTAATAGAAAAGGAATAGCAATAACTCAAATATGTATCATTTAATTTCTTAGATTCTATTGGAAACTTGTGGCCAATGTCAGAATTCAAATATATTTTGCCTCACTGCACAGTCCTGGTCAGGAAATCATTCTTTGTTTCTCACTCCTGGGCTTATGGTTTCACCATCCATGTGGATGCATAACCTCAAAAGGTTTGGGTTTGCTACAGAATTTAAAATTCACTTCTGGTTGTTTTGGTAAAGAAAGGACCAAGACCAAATTCCAAAGTAGAGCTATATTTTTCAAGTAGCAAGAAACCATCAGGTGTTTAAACAGAAGAGCAATTATGAGATATTGTGGTTTTTTCTCAGGAGGAATCAAAACCACTCCTAGTCAAGATGGATTTTATTATCTGTGGAGAAACAAAAACTTCATTTCTTTGTTGAAAACTTTAAATGAGTTTCCCATTTGTCACACTTCTTTTGGGCATGTCTAGTTCTGCTTTGTTAAGCTCTGATTTCACATAACTGAAAGAATAAGGAAAACAATTGCCTGCCTGAGTTTGTCTCCCTTTAGGGAGGACAGCCTATTTCTTCACATAGACACAACTCCAGAGCAGAGAGCCCCCATGGGGGCAGGTCTGGTTATGTTGACAGAATCAGGGAAAAATTTTTAATAAGGAATACTTTTTTCTGCTTTTATACTGGATTATACCCTTAGTTCTGCAGAGTAGAGAAGGGCTGATAGCTGAGAGGAGAAAGGGACACAAAGCATGGATGTATATTGTCCAGGGAATGTGGTAGAAAGGTAATCCAGTTAAAGCTGTGTAGAGATGGATCAGATATTGTGGCAATACATTGTATTTTACAGTGTTGATAAATAAAACCTTCATTCACACTATAAGTGTCTGAAATAGGAACTCAGTGTTGAGCTTTTCAAGTCTTTCACTGTCCCTGTGCCCACAGAACCATCCGTGTCCTCTTGTGGGGAGCCCTTGTTAAAGGGTAGTGACAGCATGGAAGCATTCTGGAGGCATTCTGGAGGCATTCTGGAAGCTGGGAAGGGCTGGGCTGAGGGTCCAGCACTGAGAGGAAGGAGGAACACCCTGATAAAGCAATGGCAGCATCCCCCTGATGGCAGGGGGAGTTGAGGTGCAGACAGGGGTAAGGATGAAGGAGAAAGGTGGAGCAAAGAGGGGACAGCAGAAATACACTTCCATTTCTTGGAATTGTTTTCCACTTATTGGCAAAGAACCAACAAAAAATAAATGCTGTTTCTCACATGACAGACAGATGAAGAGGATGATGAAGATGATGAAGAGGAGCCTGGGGTATATGCAAAGCAGGGAATGTTAAGAGAGACAGTGACACTTCTTTATGCATTGAGGGAGCTACAGATGTGTTTCCACCATAACACAGCAAGACACAGATGTTTATGCAAATGGAGATATTTACAGACAAAAATTTGTATCGGTTCTGCTGGTGTGTTGAAGGTCTGAGAACCAGGAAAAGGAACAAAAGGGTTCTGAGGCTGAAAAGGAAAATGAGTAAAATCTGAAGGAGTGATTTACTGTAGGCAGTGGGATATTAGCATGATACAGGGTCTTTGGCTGTATTCCAGACTTGTTTGAGGAAGGTACTTCTCTCTCTGTGTTTCAGAACAGGCTAAATTGATGCTTAAGCTGTTTGCTGCACAGCTCTGCTCAGGAGCTATTTGATTTTGTATAGTCAGAGCTACAGCTCAGTCAAAAAGAAATGTAGAGTAGCATTTGAAAGAGTTTTGGATAGGCCCAATGCTTTACTGCTGTGAACAGGAAAACCTCTGAGTTTTTAGAAATTTCTATCAGTCACATGCATGGGAAATACCAGAAGAATTTAACAGAAAATCTGATCTGTCTTCATCTTCTGTAGGAATGGTCATTTATTATGTCTTAGTTAGGAGAAATTAGGAGAATTTATTATTGGTTTGACTAGCCACAGTGTTTTACAAAATATGAATGCACAGGGAAAACTTAATTTTTATTATTTTTGATGACAAAATATTTATGGGAAGTATTAGCAAATGAACAGTTTTTACATGGAAATGAATATGAAGTTTTGCGTATGATGAATTCTTATTTGAACTTCAATTTGGAAAGTATTGTGCTGGAAAATGTCTTGTTTCTAATTCACATTTCTGAGAAATTCCAGTTTGCTGGAAGCAGAGAGAATCTGGTGTCTCTCCTGGTGTGGAAACCTGAATACAGAGAGGGGCATAGAAAGAAACACAGAAATAATGAAATGAGTTGTTAATCTCAAAAAGCGTTCGTAGAAATATTTATAAATACAGAAATTTAGGGAAGTCTGGTTTCATGTCCAAGCTCAAAAGGATTAGATAGCAAAGCAGCCTTGCATCCTTACTCTTGGTGTTTGTGGGGAGAAGATGCAACATCCAGATCCCAGAAGCAATGCTGGAAATATTGAGTATCAATTGCATTTTAAGCCTTCAAGTATTATTGTTTTCAATCGTGTTGTTGTTTTCCTGCTTTTAGCTGACTTGAAGAGCGCCATTCCCAACCTGTGTCCACCTGTCAGTTTACCTTTCAGGCCAGAAAGTGGTAAGTGTATTTATGAACTGAACAAAAACAAAACCAAACACCTCCCCCCCAACAAAAAAAAAAAAAAAAAAAAAAACAAANAAAAATCCCCCCATCCTCCATTGCTCATTTAGGTTCATTTAGGTGTTTACTCATTTTTCATTAATTGTGTATCATTTAAAAGAAAGAACTGTCATGTCCACAATGCTGACCTAATTTCTCACATCCACTGCCACATGAAGTCAATGAGACAAAATATTTGGCAGGACTGATGAAGAAAATGTATTTATGAGCATGGATTGCACATCACTTTCCAGATACAATGAATCTTATGGTACTCGCATGCAAAGTGGGCGGATCTTCTTAGTAAATGAAACGTAACTGCTGTCTTTCAGGGCTTTGTGTCTATTGCCCCCTAAAAATGTATGCAAATTGTCAGCAGCTACAGACTTCCCTGAAGTGTCCTTTCCAGAAATACACTGCATACTGCAAAATGCTGTGTGTAACAGAAAAGAAGAGGGTGGACTTGTCATTAGAAAACTCAATTAAAGCCTCCAGTTATACTGAAACTGAGAAGTCACTTCCATCTTCCATTTGATTTTCTGTTTGGTCTGAACAAATATTAAATCTGATTGAATCTGTCTTTCTTTAAACCATATGCAACTGAGCATGCAGGAGACTTGATATTTGCAAAGAATTTTCAATACTCAGTGTCTTATCATCACATCCATAACCACCAGTCATGATCAACTTTGGTCTATTTTTAGTAGAATTTGTGCTTTTTAAATGGTCATTTTAATGCAATAGAAGGAAAATTCCTATCTTTGTAGGTAAGCAGAAATAATTTTTGTGTGAAACTCTTTGAGGAGGTGGTGGGGTAGGCCTGGCGTGTACGTTGGCAATTCAACTCCTTTGCAAACTGTTTTTCCCATGGGATGTGGAAAACAACTTCACTAAAGCTTTCTTCCTCCCAGAGTGAAGCTTGGTAGTAATTTTATCATCTTCCTTTTATGCTGACCTTTTAGTGACCTAAGCAGCACGTAAGAAAATCAGGAAATTAGGTCTTTCTGCCGTTTCCTTTTGACTCTAAAGGCTACCCAGAACAGTAGCCCCATAAGTGAGGTGCTCATCTTTTGTAACAGCCCTGATCTATCACACCCATTTCTCATCTTTTGTAACAGCCCTGATCTATCACACCCATGTCCAGGTCATCCTTCCAAATGCAGAGCAGCTAGGGATATCACTGCTTTGCAGAGATCTGGTTAAGCAACCCAAGCCAGCAGAGCGTCCCACGAGGATGCAGGATTCTGGGATAGAGTGGTTTTCCTGGGGACTGAGAGTGGTTAGGAGAAATAACTTAATTACATAGCACAATGAGGCTGGAAGTTTAATTAGCACTGGTTTATTGGACACTTTGGGGCTCTGACACCATGGGAGCAACACATTCAAAATGCAACTGGACACCATCTGTCCTTATGCTCTGCCTCATTTTGATAGTAAAAGTACAAGACTGGTTATTTAGGTCTGTTGTCTGGGCTGTGTTGTCAGAGGTTTTAGAAAATTTTCAAAAACATTGTTTCTGAACACTTTATGATTGTATGTTATATTAATATATGCTATAGAAGATGAATTGTTTTAGAGCTGGGCATCACAAAAGCTAGCATTTAGTGAATTTTGTACATTGTGGTAATGCTGGTACATGGGGAAAAAAAATTACTGTGTCTGCTCTGTGGTAGCCAGATGGTGAGTGTGAGAAAATGTCACTACTTAAAGGGCACTGCCATGAGTAGATATGTGTGTGTGTGAATGTAAGCATATCTATACATATAAAAAAGTATAAATTTTTCCATTGAAAGATCAGAAAAATACCTAAATTTGCATGCTTTGCCAGAAGGCTCTGCGAAATTGTGAATTTAATGTTATGTCCAATCAAGAGCCTGAGTTAACTGGAGCTCTATTAAGGCCTACATTTAATTGAAGGTTAATGCACTGACTGCCTCATTTCCTAGTCAGCCAGTTTGCAGTGCTCAGGACAGAGTGCCCAGCACTTTGCTTTCTCCCATCTGCAGTCAGGTGCTGCTCCATTCAAAATCTGTGGTGTTTGCAGCCCCAATGTGTTGTGAAGAACCCAGACTTATTTTCAGCCTTGTGGAAAGTAGATGCTTTGCCTGTTTTACTCATTGATCTTCTCAACAGAGAGGGTAAAGGCATTGTAGGACCATAAAACAACAGGAAGATCTCAACAGGTTTTTACAAGTACATGGATAGAAAAAGGCAGGGTAGTGAAAATGTGGGGCTGCTGAATGGGGCAGGAGACCTGATGACAAAGGAGATGGAAAAGGTGCCTTCTTCACCTCAGTCTTTCCTGGCAAGTCCAGCCTTCAGGATATTCAGACCAGTGGAAGACTGTAGGAAGAAAGTTTTAGCCCTAGAGAAGGAGGATCAGGTCAGGGACCAAGCTGGACATAACAAATCCAGGAATGCAGAGGGAGCTGGTTAATGTCATTCTGAGGCCACTCTTAAATACCTTTAAAGGTGATGGGGGAGATATTTATTTTCCTTCTATTCCCTGGTCTGGGCTTTTGAAGAAGTTCCTCAGCAGTAATCACCTTAAAAGGTCTAGACCTTTTAATCTGCAGTGACAAAAATAATTTTCAGGAGCAACTTCTTTTCATGTCTTGTCATAGAGCAGCCTGCAGCCACTAGGGAGATGCAAGAAAAGACCCTTCCCTATGTCAGGCCAGCCCTGGGAGAGACACAGCAAAAGGAGAGGGTCAGGGTTCTTCCTGGTTTTGTCTTGTACCAGAATGTTCATCCAGCAGCCCATTGCAGCCCTGTGATTTCTCTCAAAAGCCTGAGGCTCCAGTGGGCTTTTCCCAAATCATTGCCCCTACAGACAACAGTGCTGTCTGTTTCTAACATTCACTAGATATCCCATTAACCTGTGGAAAAGAGGAATTAGTGCTCTGTAGTGCCTGTAGCCCACTACTCTCTAGCAGGAGGGAGGTGAACTGCACAATGTCTTTTACCTGGATTCTCATTGATTTGTTGTTGCCTCAGCAAGTTTTGCCTCCTTGCAAAAGCCTTTCTGCTGCAAGGCTAAAGTCTGCAATTCATCTCATCTCCAGGCTGGAGTGTGTTCAACTGGATGTGTGGTTTCCATCTTTAACTCAATGAACACTTCCATTTACTTCTGAACATCTATTGCATGGAGCAGAGCATGCTCCTGCTGGTCTGTTGTGATTTCCACAGTTTCTGTGATCTGAGAAGTGGTGCTTGAAAAATTGACAGCCTGAAGTGACTGGGAAAGTCCAACCTGTTACGTTTGGAGCATTTTTTCCCCTGTAGAAGTTCATGTGTTGTGATGACACTGAGTATGGAACCATCTGTGGGGAGTTTCAGGTACAATCTGTGACCTTTAACAATGGGAGAGCAGATGTTAGTTTTAGACTGCCCATGCTGAAAATGCTCATATGTCATCCTGCAGCCTTGGTTTACTTAGGCTGGTATTTAAACAACTCTGCTCAGTTGTGTGAACATGGTGGAATGTCTTATAAAGAGAAAACAGCCAGGTTTCATAATTAGGTTTGAGGTGGAACTTCCTGCAGCCAGCTGTAAGCTAGGGGAGATAAGAAAATGTTTTTTTAAATTATATAATTTTGTATTATTTTCCAAATATGCAACACTGTTATTCAAACTGTTTATGCACAAGGGTTTGAGTTTTGAAAATTTTTATGTGTTTGTAAATTAGTCTGAAAGAAGCAAAACAATCCATGAGACATATTACCTGAAGTTATAGAAGGAATATTTGTGCTTGAGGCAGACTGGAGAGCCTGAAAATACTCCTGTGTGTGTGAGAGGAACAACCTTGATGACTTTTGACTTTGTTACAAGATTTATTAATTGTGTACAGTAGTTCTCTAAACTTTAATGAATATTTTTGTCTTCAGTTCTAACTAGAACATGTCTATCTAAGATTTGGCAGCTGTTGGGGGCAGTGGCCCTTACAGGGTGGCTCCTGCATGGCCCTGTGGATCACATACAGATCATGTGGGCTCTGTTCCCTCTCCATGCAAATTGAGTAATTAATTGAGAAACCACCAAGGCATGTGGATGTAATCCCTTCCTGTTGCTGCCTCCTCTGGTCCCCTGGTGATTTATAGCCATTCTCTTGGGGCAGGACTGAGAAGAGCAGTGGCTACAGGGCATTCCAACATGGGAATAAATTTCCCATCGGGCTCTGTCTGCATGTGGGATATTTCCATTCTCAAGAGAGATGCTGATGGTAGGACAAGTGCTGATGTAGCTGACTTTGGTGATTAATAGTATCATTTATCTTCCTGTTTTCCCACAGTGTTGAGTATTTGTCAGAGATAGCCTTGGTGTGAAACAAAGACAGCTTTATTTTATCCATTTTTGGGAACTGATTTGCCCAGCTCCCACACAGCAAATTTGATCTCTGACGTGGAATTCCTCTATCTTTGGTTTTTAGTCTGATTTTTATTGTTTGTAAATATGAGGATTTTAGCCTTTTGAAAACAGTTTATTTTAAACCTGGATAAATACCTAGTACATTTTTAATATCCCCTTACTATATCATTTGCTATAATTGGCACCCCTAAAGGAGACAGAAAGGTTGTATTTAACAGGAACATAGTGAGATTGCTCCCTGCTAAAGGCCATAAATACACAGTTGTTATTTTTGAGACTTGTCTGAGGTGTGATTACAGTTCTTATGCAGCAGTTTAAAGAAAATCATTCATTTTGAATTATACAAATCTCTATGGATGAACAAAAACAAGAAGTAGTTCTATTTTAGGAAGAGTATATTTTCTGCAGGTCCACTCTGAGTTGATGATTTGCTGGCTTTGAAGATTGTTGGTATACAGACAGGTTAGCAGTCTGTTGAAAAAAAAAACCTCTGAAAACTAGGGCTATAAAGCACTGAGTTCAGTCTGTAAGCATGTTTTGGGTTTGAGTCAGGGGTATTAAATAGGGCTCATAAATTTCAGAATTAAGATCAGAATTTGTTTTTCAAACATAAATCAGGCATACTGAACCCAGAGGTCTGATTTATGTACCTCCTTAACCTCATATTGACCTCCTCAACTTCACAAGTTTTCTTTTAAATTTAACTTGTTATATTAATGCACTTCTGTATCTCTGTTTCCTTAGATCAAGTGTTAAATTTTGCAGCAAACTCATAATTGATGCCTCTTTTCTTCCACTGAAGTCAGTGATGAAACTTTTGTTGACTTTATGGCAAGGATTTTATAATATCATTGCCAGGAAATCTATTCCAGTCTTGTGATCTTGTGACTGGAGTGGAAACATAGTAAGGCCAGTGTGAGTCTTTTTTGCAAATCCAGTCTTAAACCCTGCCTACCCAAATAGAACATCTGGAAGAGAGAGGCTCTCTATATGGGACATCTATAATTTTGAAATAAGAGTTACAGGGATGGCTGGATTCAGAGGGCTGTAATTATCCAATGAAAGCCTTTGTCAAAATATGGGTTGGAAGGTCAGCTCTTAACCTATATATAAATCAGAAATGTCTTCCAGCCCATCAGGTGCACTGTGCTTTGCCAGTAGCACAGGGCCAGGCTGTAGCTCTGCCTTGTGAGAGCAGTTTCCACATGAGGCAGGTTTAGATCAGCCTGGAAAGTTGTGTTTGGCTCACGGAATGGAGTGGGTGTGCATGGCTGTGGGCGTTGCTGGATCTGCTTTCAGGAGAAGGGAAGAACCCAGTAATGTCCAAAATCTCTTCAGCAGCTCACTGCTGGCTGTCAGTGTCCACAGTGGTGCCATGCACAGCTCTGGGTTAAAGAGGTTTGCTCTGTTGTTAAAATAAGCATTAATGTTTCTGTGTCTCTCTGCATCTGGGGTCGGCTGGGCAGAAAAAGAGAAAAGGAAAAAACTGGGAGTCTCAGCATTTAAGTCTGTCCTGAGATCATGAATGTTTCATCCAGGACAGAGGATGAAAAAAAAGCAAAACTGCCTAAACCCCAACCCACCCCAAAGAACCTCCCATGTCAGAGGTGGCAAGGGTCACTTGTGTGAGATTTGGGGCAATGAAGAATTGGTTTAGATAGGAATGTACGAGCTGTGGATGTTTGCATCATGAGTGGTCACTCTTCCATGCCTAGCACTGTTACACGAGTGATATTGGGGATACATGAAGACAACATTGACTCCCTGATTCAGAAGGCATAAAAGGCATTTATTAATACAAATCCAAACTTCTTATAGAGAGCACAGTGAACCTAAGACCTGATTGGTCTTTAGGAAACTTCCTTCACACTATTGGTCAAGAAAGGGATAACTCCTTCTTGTAAACATCTTTCACAACACCAGGCACAGGGGATAAGATGATAATTGTTTTAATTCTTTCTCTGAGCTTTCCCAGGCCGAGCCTGGGAGAAGCTCTGTCTCTCTGTTACCAGAGACTGTGAGAAAACCACATAGCACGGGCTGCAAAGTGCCCAGTGTGCCTCATATATGTATATAAAAGGTATGCTCCTGTCTTGACTCTATCCCACATAAAGGGATAAAATATATTTCTAATGTAGAAGTAGAAAATTTAGCTTGTGAAATAGGTATAGGAGACAAAATTCAAGCATCAGAGGTATAAATCCAAAACATTTATTTTGTTTTTGTGGATTCATTTTGAATTTACTCCCTGAGAGAGCAAGAAGCCCTCTGAATGTTTGGCCTGTGGGAAATGGAGACAAATGAGGATGGTGAAGCTTGCTCGAGGTCACTTGGTGAGTCAGGGAAGCTGTGGGAAGAGAGTCTGGGGAAATATCTTCCAAAACCACTGGTGCACCCAGACTTTTTGTGTTACAGTGGAATCCAGACAAGGCTCTCTTTTGAAAGAACCACAGCTGTTAATCTGAAGCTTTGTGTTTGAACCTAGTAGTAGGACCTCAGCTGCTGGTACTGCAGGCAGCACAGGATGGCAACATTGCTCTTAGGTAAAAACAAACTTTGAGTCATATTGATAAAATGAAATCTTTTCTTGTTCTTCAGAAAAAAAAAAAAAAAAAACCAAACCAAAAAAACCAAAACACAAACTGAAAACATAATATGGTAAGATTCAATCTGGAAAAGAAAGATCTGGGGGATCTAGTAATGCAGGCAGAAAATCTCTGGAGAGGTGGTAGTGGTTAATTCTCCATCACTTAAAATTAATGTCTATTTTTAAGTATCTTTCTAAGTGAGTTCCACAAACTGTCACCCTAGATGTAGAGGCTGAGGTTTTCTAACATAGTTCATGCAACAACTCATAGTGGATGTTTTTAAAAAAGAGAAACCATTACATATGAAAAATAGTCATTTCTACATGACTAAAATCACTCTGTTCCTCTAAAATAATTGAATAGTCAGTCTTTAAAGGGAAGAAAAAATCCAGTGCAGTGAGTCTGTCACACAAGTCAAGCTGTGACTGCAGGGTCACTGCTCCTGACTGATTCAGATCCCCTCTGATGTAGCACTGGTGATGACTTTGCCTCTCTGTGACTCAAGTAAGCTCATGGTGTTAACATAAAACAGGGCAACACCAAATTAACCTTTATTTCTACTTAGCTGGAGACTTTCAGCCTCTTTCTCTTAGAAAAGTTGCTCATGACTATAAGAGGAATGGAATGATTTTGGCTGTAAAGGACCCATGGAGCCCAGTCCTGCTTTATTGCCTCTAGTTCAAAACCTGAGCTTTGTGAAGTTCCATGGAATGCAGAAGGTCAGTTCATCCCTCCATCAGGTGTTCTCTTCAGCAAGGGGAATGGCAAAGGAGCCAAGCCCTAATGCACCAGCCTTGGTAATGGTGGTAGCACATTGGTTTTTTCAGCTTGTCCTTTGTGAGATAACTCATGCTTGGGGTTTACACTTCCTAGGAAGGATTTACCCTGCAAAAGAAAAGACCTTTTACGTCATGGTAGACTCCTGAATTGTGGCAGTAACTCTGTGTTGTCATCAATTATACAAAAGTTATGAAATCAAATTTAGTCATTGCTATTCCCTGTCTATTTGCTCAAGGAAGGATGCAACCAGCCTTGTCTGTGGTGTGTTTTGGGTCTTGGGTTTTCATCAACTGGACAAGTGTGTCCACACAGGACTGTCAAGGTGATTCTATGGACCCCAGACCTCAGCCTCAGGTCTGATGTTGGGTGCTGTGGTCAAAATGTCTTTCTGAGAGGGGGAGAAAGGAAACTTTGGCCATCTTTGCCAGTCACTGATTTCTCAGTAGAATAAAAGAAATGTTTATTGAAATGAGTTTTGCGTCTGTGTGGGTCAATGAACTCAAGGGCAAGACCTGTTCACTAGGAATAGCAAAGGAACAGCTGACTCTGCCCTGTCCTCACCCTACCATTACATGGAGAGGGCAGCACCAACCTACTCTTTAGGACTCAGTGGCCACGGCAGGACCTTCTCCTTTTAAAATATACTGAACTTCTGAAAGGAACTAAAATAATTAAAGGCCCATTCTGTCCCAAACCTTCTTTTTTGTCTTCTGTGTGCAAAATTGAGAGTTCTCAGATATTTTTATCTGTGTATGAGAAAAGAATGTTTGTGGTATTTTTTTAAAATATAGTTTGAGACAGAAGGACAATTCTTGAGGAATACTAGAGTTAGTGCATATATGTATATGCATGCACACATAAGTGCATGGATGTTAAATGTATATATGGGAATATACATATATGTGATATACATGATTATATTTACACATATGCACATATTTGTGTATATATATGCCTATGAAATCGAGTGAAATCTTAATTATGTAGAAGTTACATGACATTAAAACTGGTCATAGAATTTAATATAATTCTGTCCACTAAATCAAATTAAAATAATCAAATTAACCTCCATTTACTTACCAAGAAGTTAGTGGCTGTACCTGTTCAGGAACTTGTGTGCAAGCATTAGAACCCCATGCCCTTTAATGTAACTAGGGCTGTTCAGAAACCTTTTATTTAAATCAGTTGGATTTACCTTCAAACCTGGATAAAAATGCTCTGGATTTGCTTATTTCCTTACTAAATACCTTTGTAAACCAATTAATATCTGACCTCTGAACATGGGATTGGACCTTCAAGTCAATTAAAGGCCTTTGAATATTTAATTTATTCTCAGTTGATGCAAAGGAAGATGATACTTGTTCATTGAGGAACTCCCCAATGCTTTTAACTCTATATTAGTTTCCTCTGAAATTTTTACTGCTCCTTCTAGCCATATTATTTTTTATGGTTTATTTTACAGAGTATGTGGATACATGGCAACCCTTAAATGTGTCATCTGTTCTCATGGATTCATCCATCTCAAATTTTGAAGTTGTGCATGTTAGCAGAGATATATCTAATGACTTCTCCACTGCCAGAGATTTTTGCCTATCTGGTAAGAAATGGTCATTCACAGCTTTACAGAAAATACTGACTTGTGAGCCTGAAAATCAAGAGCAGCTTTCCCACTTCTGACATAGATAAACTGATTTTACTTGTCTTTAAAGACTATCCCAGTGTTTTCTCATCTGAGAGAGGGGGTCTGAAGTAGTTTAGCTGAAGAGATATAACACACCACAGTAATTAGGTAATTTTGACACCTCTTGGGCACAGAGATCTCTTACTTCTCCAGGCATTGTACAGCTGGGAGAATATTACAGCAAATAATTAAAGCAATGATGTCTTTATTTTCTAGAGAACCACTCCTATTTTCTAAACCCACCTGCCAGCACCTAAAGCAATCTGTGGCAGTGGTGTGTGAGGGAGGGTTAACTGAGGGCTAGGAGGAAGCAGGGATTGAGCTGTAGTTACAGCAAAGAGAATTGCTGTAATAGCCTGACTAGACAGAAAAGAGTCCTTTAATTTCACATGACAGGAAAATCCTCAATGCCACAGAATGGTAGAAATAAGAGAAAGTTCCCACTTACTGGGGACTGCTGGAATTCAGATGAGGTTATCAGCACTTTACTTGATGATTTTTTCTTCTTCTAAAACCTGTGATAATAATTTTTGCTGCATTATTCTATTTTAAAGCCAATATAACCTTCTGTCCTTTGGCTATTTTGGAGAATGTTCTGGGCATTTGAGGACATTTATGTCCCATTTCTCTGAATTACATCATATCCTCGTTGCTTCACCTGTTGTAAAACCTTTCTTTTAAGAACAGTGTAACACTGTCATGCAAAATACTGCAAGGACACTTTTTTGACCTGCTCTTTTTCTTCATGCTTCACCTCACAGCTTGTTCAAAGAACCAGTCATGTACAGTGGTTACCCTGGAAATCCAGCCTTCAGCCATAAGGTGCATTTTCTACCCTGACACACAGATATGCACACATGGCCTGCAGGGGCACAGCTGCTGGGTTTTACTCAAAGAACCTGCTACCTACATCTACAGGAGACAAGGTAAGAACAGGGCAAAGCTGTGCAGGAAGGACCTCAGCTGTGGTGGCCTGTGCACAATTCTTGTGAATGGAGGGCTGAGGAATTCCTCACCTCATAAGGCAATTTGGATGTCTCCTTGACACTTGTCCATGGCTGTTTCAGAGGAGTTACAGCCAAGAGGATGGGGAAAATGTCCCCAAATACTTTCTAAAAATGCATCAAATCATAGTGTTACCCTCTGGTGTTTATGTCTAGTCTAGTTTATGAAGGATGTTTTGAAAGTTCAGAATAGTAAAACCAAACAACAACAGTAATGCAAGTCCAGCTCTTAGCTTTTCATCTGCAGAAGATGCTTTGATATGCTTTTCCTTTTAAGCTTGGAGAATAACACTAGGAGTGTTGAAAAGCCACTGTCAATTGAAAGTACTAAGGACAATCTCTAGAGAAAACAAAAAAGACAAACATATCTCTGCTCCCTAAACAGGATGAAACAATACTTTAAATAAATGAAAAATATTTAAGAGAGAAAAAGAAGTTGACAGACAGTGTAGATAAGTAAAAATTCTGTGGTTTGGTTGCATACTTGTTTGAAAGTGTAAGCTTTGTTGGGTTTATTCCCCTTGATTTTTAAAGAAATTGCTTTCTTTTTATGTAATACCGGTTATTTTATTTATTAATGGTAATTACAACCCAGGTAACAATAAGGGGGAAGGGAAGAAAATTTGCCTTTTCACTGAAATTCTGTGGCATCAATGAGAACCTTCTAGGTTGAAAGTCAATGAGAGAAAAAGCAGTTTATCATTGCCAAGTAAAACAAAATCAGAAACTGAGACATAAAAGTAGACTTAAGTGTTTATTGTTCATTACAGGTTTGGTTTTAGTCCCATGACTTTGAATTTGGTTCCTGACAATTAAATAAATTGTTTTAGGAGAAAAATAGTAGGAGGTGTCACTTTGCTGTGTTTTAATGAACTATTTTATAGGAAAACGGTAACAGTAAATAGTAAATTTATCCATATTTCATTTAAAGAAGTGGACATTTAAAGTTTAATTTAAAGTTTAATTTCAAGTTTAATTTAAAGTTTAAAGTTTAAGTTTAAAACTATGGGAAATGGTACTAATTTTCATTTCTGAAATGGTCCTAACTTGAAAAAACAAATTATTTTTCCTCTGCTCACCCTCTGATAGATTTACTCCTGCCCATTTCTGAATCGGATTCAACCCCAAGAGTGAACATCCCATCCCACGGATCTCTGGTGGGCAGATCCCAGGTGATCCAGGTTGGCTCAGAATGGAGATACATCAGCCAGTTCCTGGGGGTCCCTTACGCTGCCCCTCCCCTTGGAGAGAGGCGCTTCCGTGCCCCGGAGCCGTCTGTGTGGGTGGAAACCTGGAATGCCACCGTGGCTGGGTAAGAGACCCCCTGAGCACCTGCAGGGGTGTCCAGCCAGGGCTGGGAAAGCTGCTGGAGTGGTGACAGCAATATTCATGTCCTTTCTTGCAAAGCAAACTAAAGAGTACATACAGAATGCATTCAGAGTAGATACAAGTCTGAGACTTTGATTAGCAAAGAGAATAATTTCTCCGTCTGTATGTTAAAGCGTGCAAGCACGTCGAGAGAAAAGGCAAATTTCTGTACACTCCATTGCCTTGAATCTCTGCATAACTCCCCACCAACTGTCTGCTCTCAGTCCATTTTTATTCTGAACAGTATTTTTACAGGTATTTTGTCATTATTGTATTTATACAAATACATCTTGCTCCTGCTGAGCCATACATTTATACACATTTAATCCAGGCAGGCTCTCCAACACTGATGCAACCAGAAGCTGTGGGCCTCATATAGAAATTCTCTGCCAGTAGTGTCAAAGAGATCAGGCTGAAGGGCCCAGAAAATCAATCTCTTCTGTCCAAAACCTATTAAAAGGCAAATACTTGGGGAGTTGAAGGTATATTTGGCCTTTGGTGATCCCATCCTTCAGGATGCACCTGAGCTGTGGAGGTGGGAAGCCACAGCCTTGAGTACATTGCAGGGATCTGGTGGGATGTGACTTTTTTGTTTCCTCTGTGGTGTTATTTTGGCACACACAGCACCAGCTCTTGGTGCCTGAGCCACAGTGAAGTGTCTTGTAGGGCTTAGTTAGACCCACCTGCCTCTGTGATCTCCCCTGGAAGTCCTGGGGTTTCAATGAGCAGCCTGGCTGAGATTTTCAAAGCAATTTGGGAACCTTTGTCCATCTGTTCCTGTCTTTTGAATCCAGAGTGCTTGCTTAGTCCAATGAAGAATTTGGCCATTATCTTATATTATTCATTTAGGGTTAAAAAATTTATTTGAGTTTACACTTGGGGAATTGGAGAACCTCACTAAATGTATAGAAACTGTTGATTTTTTTAGGATTCTATATATTCTATATTGATGTTGCTAAATATTTATATACAAGAAATTCACATGAGCACAGTGCCATTACTGATAGAAGAGAAATATTTATTTATCAGCTTGGACTTGATAAAAGACTTAAAAAACTTTAAAAACCGAACCCAACCAAAACCACCAGCCAGCTATTGGAGTCTCCAGCTCCTGGAAGAGCTGTGGACTTGCTTCAGCAGGTGGCAGCCTTTCTCCTGGGAGCTGGAGAAGAAAAGCTGCGAGCACAGGTGATGATCTCTGCTGCCCTGTGGAAAGCTGTATGATCAATAGTGTAATACTTAGTGACCTGGCAGGTTTCCTACCTGGGAATTTGTTTTTTTTTCTGCCAAAAATGACTTCAGCAGTTTTTTGTTTTGGTGATGATGTGCTTCACAATGTCAGTGTGAAAGTTATTGAGTGATATCACCATCCTAGGAATCTTCCTCTTATGGAAAAAAAAATTGTAGCATTCCATTAAGTCTGGTACTTTTCCTTGTAGTTTTCTAATAATTTCTTTACACCTTTAGGATGAAATTTTACAAGGGCATTAAAAATGATTATTTAGAAATAATTCTATGAGCTATTACCATATTTCCCAAAGCCTCTTTTGGCTTCTACTCTCATAAATTGTGAGTTTTTTCCATAACTCATTGTGTGGTAAAGCTGTGAAACAGAAGGAGCTGGCTTCAAAGTAGATTATCACTGAACAGCAAAAATCATCCACGTGATTCAAGCTTGATATGCTTGAGCAGATGAATCTCATTCAGATGATGGCCAGAAAATAGTTTTCTCTGTGTGTTGGCTACTGAATTCTCATTGAAATGGTACTTTTAACCTTAACTGACACTGTTAATGGTCTGCTCTGATGCTTAGAACAAAGAAATTTTTAAAATACATTAAAGTTTTGAAGTGACAAAATTTTCCCACAGATCATGAAAAATTAAATTAAACACAATGAAATGTAGCCAACAGACCACTGGGGGAAAAAAATATCAAAATTTACATAGCCCACAGATTATTAGAAATTGAAATAAATATCAGCATTTCAGCAAAGGAGTGGATTTTGTAGGTGTGCAGGGTAGACTGTGCCTGTGGCCCTCAGTCCTGCTCTCTTTACAGCTGGTGCTGATTTTGTATAGTTTATGTAAAGTGTGGGTTTTTTGAAAGCATATTTTCAAGTTTTAAGCTTTTTAAAATGAGGCAGGGTTTCTGAGGAGGGGTTCTAGGCACACAAGTGCAATGCATTATGTCTGTATACAAACCCACATAGCTGTTGCTAACATAGGTGGGCACAGTTTTAAATGAGATCAAGATTTACAGATTTAAAGATTTTATTAACCTAGTGCACAAATTATAAGGGAGTAGCAGCAGTGTAAGAAGAGTACAAGCCTTTTTTTTGTAACTTTCTCAATCTGTGTCTCTAGGGCAGCGTGTTGGCAGCCAGGAGATGGAGAGGCCCCACCAGAGTCTGTCAGTGAAGACTGTCTGTATCTGCACATCTTTGTTCCTGCCACCACTGTACGTAAGAGATGTCATTAAAATTGATTTTTTTTTTTGTAGCTGAGGATTGTCTCTTTCTGAAGTGCTTTTAATTGGCATGAATGGCTGTTCTGCCTGTGTTGTTCACAAAGCCTGCAAAGTTAAATTAGGCACTCTGGTGTCTTTACTGGTACAAGAATATTCCCTACAGGCCTTGTGTGAGCAGTGTTGGGTGACTGGGAGGACAGCTTACTAAAAAGCTAGAAATAAGAGAGAGACAGAGAGGGAAACAAAACACCAGAAGAAGGTGACAGCAAAGGAGGAGAAATTAAGGACAGAGATGGCAGTGTTCCTGCAAGCAGACCATCTGTCCAGGAGGCAATAATGCAATACAATACATCAATATTTACCAGCAGAAAGGGAGCTCCTGATGCTTTTTTTCACCCTCATCTTTACTGTTGCCCTGTTGACATCTGTGGGAGATCTATTGGGAAATGAGAGAGGCAAGCAATGCTAGATTTGTGGCCAGCTCACAGAGCTTAAAAATAGATGTTTCAAAAATGACTGGGCTGCTGGGACAATATGAGGAATTGTCATTTGAAAGTTCTTGATTTTCTCATTCTAAATGGATATAAAAGAAATCTGCAAGTTAAAGCCAAGCTAGAATGATTGGCCAGCCCCTGTGGGGCTGGGGATGGAGATGCTGAATAGCATGTGAATCCCATTGAAGAGTGGGCCCAGAGACAGGAACTTTTTCTTTCACCAGTACTGGCAATTTTCAGAAGGTGATGGTAGTTGTAATAGAAATTTATGAATGTGTCATAGTGCATGTCTGGAAAGAGCTGGTTTAGCAATCTGACAGCAGCACAGAGAGTCCCTTGCAGGCCCATTTTAATCATCAGAGGGACCAGCAGTCTGCCTTCTCCCAGCAGCACCAGGCTGTCATTTTGCCTTGAGCTCAGTCACCACTTATTGAAAACATCAGGTCACTGTCCCAGGCAGTTTGCCATCTATGCTTAAGAGCTGCTTTCAAGATAGTTTATTTGAAAGCATTGTCATTTCCACCAGACTAAATAGGCTTGTCTTTTCTCCTTCTCAGTCCTGTGAACTGAATCTCTCTTGTCTTTTGTAGACATGTAAGGTAGAAGTAGGTCCAGTCAAGAAAATCAGTTTCACATGCATAGTCTAGTCCAGGAGAGAACTAAAATTTCTGGTTTTGCAGAAGTAACTGGTAACAGAAGGCATTGAATTTTCCTGTCTCTTTTTGTGGCAAGCTCTATTTTTTACTCACATGCAGAGAGACAGTTATATATTTTCAGCCTGTGGAAAGTTAAATTAGCTAGTAAATATGGAATATAAAATCTCCCAGAGAGCAGTGAATGCAGAGGTCATTCAGGAGCATTTTGAGCCTCAAAAAAAGCACAGTGCAGGGACTGCTGCCTGTCACCAAAGGACTCGCAAAGTGTCAAGCAGTGAAGAAGGTGAATGACATAATTTTGCTTCCATAGCTACATGTAGCACAGTTGAACTGGCACTTCTGACTTTTTTCCACCTATAATCATCACCACCTGTCACACTAACTCAGCAAAGCTGTATTTTACCTTTATTTAGAAAGAGTTCAATTGTAAGATCAAGACTTAAAAATCTCCATTAAACAGGAATAGAAACCCTTTCTCTTCTTACTCCATTTCCTGCACATTCCCATCCTTAGTGCATTGTCCCCATTGCACTCAATTCTTTACAGAGCAATATTGTACAGTAGTAAAAGCACTGAAGGTTGCCTGTCTTGGTCGAGTTTAAATGAGTTTAAATCTGTCCCTGTCAAGTAGCTCATCAAGTGTTTTACAGAAGGACTGAGCAGGGATGTTGGACCAGATGGCCCCAACAGTGTTCCCTTCCACAGTTAACCATTCTGTCATTCTGTGAAGATGCTTGTGAGTATTATGAAGCTTCTCAGACTTCCCACTGACTTGCAGCATCCCGGTGGCTGCTGAACTTCAGTACCCATCATTAGGGTTTGCACATGGGACCTGAGCCCCTGCAGTCATGAGACCTTGATGGAGCTGCTGGACTTCCATTGCTTGGTGCAGAAAAAGAAATGGGAATGCTGCATCCAGACACTTGGCTCTGTGCACATTCCCAGTGCTAAATCTTCCCCTGAGTTACTCCATATCTGTTGCAGTTGTAAACAGCTTTGGTTTGCCATTTCCAAATTTTACTGCCCATCTTTGCCCTTCGCAAGCTTTTTATTGTTTAAAGATACTCAGAATAATGTAATATGCAACTTGCAGGGCAGCTGGAGGTCATGGTGCTATGGAGACTGTGGATGTGTGGGAAATGCTTAGTATGAGCCTCAGGTTTAACCACACTGAGCTGGGGGATGGAGCAGGCTCAATATAAATGTTAATACTATTTTAGCTGACACAACTCAATGTGGTTGTATTTCAGAATGAATTTCCATGTGAAAACAGATAATTTCATTTTTTTTTCTTCACGCCCATCTCTCTCTGTCTTGCATGCAGTGCAGAAATGGGAACCAGGGACAAAGCACTGCAAGTTAGGCAGTTTCAATTCAAGAGGAGTTCACGGGAAAAAAACAACTGTCTCAATGCTTGCAATGTCTTGTGTTTTCTTGGCAGCATTGTTATGTTCACAAGAAGCCCCTGAACTGATTCATCAGAGACATAAGTGAGGAGTGCACACAATTGTGAGCAAATTAAGGGCAGCTGAGGGTAGTTTGCCTGCTAACCTGTAATTTTGCAGGGTGCTGCAGCCATCGCTGCTCTGCTGCTTCTCCTATACATTTGTGTTTTTGCTGGAGACATTCTTTTCCAGAACAGATGTGATTGCTGTGTTTAGCTCAGCTCCATCCATAAAATAACAGCAACAGAGCCCATTCCCCACTAGGTGCAGGGAAAACCCACCCCAGGTGTACTTTGATGCTGGTACAGGAAAGGAAAAAACCAAACCAACCTCCCCCCTTATGTTCACTGAAGGATGTTTCTATTGAGTGTCTGTAACCTGCTGGTAAGTGCTGAGGTGTCCTGGGGCTGTTCTGCCTTTTTTCCTGTTGATGCAGCAGCAGCCTGGCTGCAGCCCTGCTGTGTGTGCAGAGAGGGTCCATCCCTGGTGCTGCTTTGGGAAAAAGCTTCTGTTTCTGTGCAAAATCAGGTGGCTCTGCCAGGAATGTTAACATGGGTGCAGACTGGGACCCCTTGCCATCCCAGGAATCCTGTTGGGCTCTTTTGGGGCAGAGTCCATCTGTACTTTGTCAAATGTGAGTCTCTCCTCTGCAGAGACAAAGTCCTCTCTGAAGGATCCCTCTGTGTATCTGGTAGGGGAAAATTTCCATGGGGACTGAAGGAGCATGGAGTGTTATCAATATCAAGTGACATTTTTGAGACCAGGCAGTTTGTGAGTGCTGAAGATGAGAGCAGGAAGCAGCTGTGCACAGCTAGGAGTTAGTCTCACTCAAGATGGAGCAACCCAACAGGCCTTTTCCTTCTCCTGTTTCCCACTTGTTTGAACTTTTCCTGCTTGTTTGTGTAAAGCAGATGTGCTCTAGCAAAGACAAGCACACCACATGATCAGTGGCCAAGGCAGCAGGAGCTGGCTAGAGGAGACTTTGGCTGGTGGAATACAGTGGTTCTGTTAAATCTACTTTATACTGGAGATAGTGCCCTCTTTATGATATACAGGTCATTGCAGACAATTTGTGGACAATTGTGGACAACACCCTTTAAATTCCAGACAGGCAGATATTCCCTCTCTATGGTCACTCTTAAAGAGCTATAATGGCTTAGATAATGTTCATGAGGAAGCTGCTTGTGTTCTCAGCAGTGACCTACCAAAGCAGTTGGCAACAGGAATATTAATCTGGTCATTGTCATGGCAGGTCAAAAACATGTCAGTGTTGCTGTTCTTCCACAATGGAGGGAGTTACAATGCTGAGGAGGGAAAGACAGCCCTGGATGGATCATACCTGGCTGCCATCGGTAACGTCATCGTCGTGACGGCAAACTACCGCGTCGGTGTCTTTGGCTTCCTGAGCACTGGTAAGTCATGGATTTCCAGAGCAAACACAATTAGGCATTCTGTAACTCTTCTCTTACTGAATTTTATTTTTTCAAGTTATTTTTTAACCCAAGTAACCTATATCTTTTACAGTTTGGTTTTTTTTTTCAATAATTGTGGAAAAAAATGGCCAGGAAGTAGTGAAGACTTGATCTGAAGAGAAAGGGAGAGGTTGGGGGAACAGGGACAGCAGCAAAGCAAACCTAATATCTATATCAAAGCACTGGCTAGACTTGTGCTTACAGATGAGATTCTGTATATTGAATTTTGCAGAGACATGTGAAGATAGGTTAGTATCAAAATTCCTGCTAATTCCAGTGGCCTACCATTGTGGGTGGAGTTTTCAATGATTCCAACTTCCAACCTAACAATTCAGCCTGACTTCTCTGAAGGACTTGGCACATTTAGTCTGGATCTGTACTGGCCTGGATGTGACTGAACATTTGCATGTTCTGTGTTGCAACCCTTCCCCATGTTCCAGTGTAAAGGAGTTTTGTTCTCCTATTCCCTCCTAATACCAATTGCCATTAAAAATTATACAAATTCTCATTACAAACAGGACTTTGTCTTGTATAAAGAGGTATGAAAACACACATTCAATCTTCCTAAATCTTTGGGGTAGTGCCATCTGGTCTTGAGGATTTTTTTTTTTTTAATTTTGCCTTTTTTTAGACTTGCCTTTTCAAGCAAGTAGGGAACACTTCTTACTACCACCTTTCACTTCTGCCTGGTGCAGGGGAACTTAAGGCAGAGAGCCATTGAGAGAAAATGCAACAGCTGCAAGTGCAGGTCTGTCTCTTTCAGTCTGATGGCAATCCTTGGTCTCTTTAGTGGGCATTTTAATACATTTATAGCTTTTAGGATGTCATATTTGCCATGTTTCCAAATATCTGACCTACATACTTGGCCTCACGATACTTTTGAGTGTTCACTGCTAGCGATGTTGGGTGGATTTCACCTAGTTTGAGGTTATAGCTGCAGTTGTTGGTTATTTTTTCTCTTAGTTTACTGTTTTGTTCAAAGCTCACTCACAGCAAAGTCTCTTTCATTCTGTAAATAGAGAGCTGTCACTACAAGATCTTTACTTACTTAGGTAAGAATTTGGTTGTTGCCCCATGTCTCAGGGGTCACCAGTTGTTGCCATTGCAGTCCATCTGGGGTGAATCAACACTCTTTGATTCCAATATCAGAAGGCTTATATTATTTATTAAAATGACTCAATTGTTCAGAAGAATTTGGGCTATTTCTGCCCACGTACAGAGCTAACATCTTGCTCCTTCCAGCTCCATACCCAAACTCTCAAGAATGCCAGAAAATGTTTACAAAGTCAGAGAGATAGCAATTATTTATATCATAGGTTGAGAAAAGAAAACCACATCTCCCATATTGGGAGACAGGGCACAGGAATGCATTTTGTCCTTGAAACACAAACACAAGGATTTGAAATCTGCAGAGAAAAAGAGCTTTCCCATGGAAGAAAAAACTCAGCAAGCTTGCATCCAAGAAACTTATAAAATGTCCAGTGACATTTGGTTATGGGTGTATCTGGAGAAAAAAAAAATCACTGTTTTCATCAGTGCAGACCCAATGTTTATGTAAGCAATACCATCGTTTTGTTTTGTCTAGAGCCAAATGCAGTGGGGATATGTGCTGTGGGAGCTTCCAGTACACAGCACTGCCCACACATTACCACCTCCCTCCTTCAGCCCTGTGAACCTCACCTTGGTTTCTTCCTAGGTGGAAAACGCTGGCTGGGCTGAATATGATGCAGCAGTATTTATATGATGATGTCTAATTTAGGGATCAGGAAAATTATTTGGTCTCTGTTTCACAGAGTTTTGCCTGCATGTCCCAAAATGTCAATACATGGGCTTGGTGTGCATGGTTGACATTCCTTCAAAGCTTCAGATAGAGGTGGTTCATTACAAGCAGGGACTTTTGGGGAACCTTCTCCTGCTCCTCTGTACTGTAGAGCTGTGGTCAGGGAAAAGTTCAGTCTTTCCTGGCTTCTTCCTCTTTGGGAAGTCTGTGGTGTGTATTTGGGAAAATCATACCACCCTGGACTCACAAAATATCTGAAGTTGAAAAGAATTCACAAGAATCATTGAAGTCCAGTTCTTGGCCCTGCACAGGACAGCCCAGGAATCCCACCATATCCCTGAGGATGCTGTCCAAACACACCTTGAACTGTGTCAGGCTTGGTGCTGTGACAACAAATGGGTGATTCTTTAAGTCATTAACCATTAACATTCCAGTCTCCTGCACCTGGTCCTTTGGAACTTTTGCCATTGGTCTCAAAAGGAGCAGGAGTTCACCCTTAGGGCTTTGCAGCCGGACTGTTAGAAGGGCCCACAGTTAGAAATAAAAGTTATGAACTTGTGAGTAATATTAGTTGGATTGTGCAACTAAGCAAAGTGCTGAATCCTCTCAAGTTGATTTGTTATAAATTACAGGACTAGAAAGGAAGGACTTAATGGATTTTTAAGGAATTTAAGGGTAGTGAAGACAGAAGATTTCTTTTTCTTTGGATGGAGTTTTTGTTAGTTCTACAGGTCTTCTGGTCTCTCAGTGGCAGAGCTTTTGCAAAAAGTGAAAGAGCTCTCTTCTAAACATAAAATATGTTTAATTTAATTTTCTATCACCCAGTAATGTTGCAAAAAGTGATGCACATTCTTACCAATGCCTTCACTTCTTCCCTTGTGTCCAGAAAAATTAAGGTGAATTGCCAATGGTATGGATGGCAAGACTATGGAGAAGACAGTCATGGTTTTAGGTTTTATTCTTTTAAGATTCCATGAAGTCATAGAAACCAGAATTGTTTTCATGCTTTAATTTAGCGCTGTTGTTCTTCTTCTGTTTAGTAATAATAGAAGGAAGCACATGAGGACTCTGGTTTCTTTTCAGCTTCCTGTAGTCCTCAGGAATGTGATCTTTTCTTACAAAAAGGCAATGGAAAAGATTCCTGGCAGACATATTTCTTTCAGTCTAACTCCTGTGAAGGTCCATGCATGCATCTGTTTTCCAGTGTGGTACATTTCACAACCCAGTTGTGGTTTTTGTCAGGGAGAAAGGAACTGGTTATGTTTCCCTCTTAGGTCTTTTTTTTTTAGTATAGTGAAAGCAAGGCAGATTGTGTGGCTAAAACATTTACATGGATATACACATAAAAATTTTTTCACCAAAGGAATTGTAAAACATTGGAACAGGCTACCCAGGGCAGTGGTCACCATCCCAGGAAATATTTAAAAACATGTAGATGTGGCACTTGGGGACATGGTTTAGTGGTACACCTGGCAGTTCTGGGTTAACATTTGGGCTCAATGATCTTAAGGGGGATCACTGAGTGATTCTATGATTTCACTTCCTTTGGTGTGGTTTTAATGGGGATGGAACAAGACCTTAGAATGAGATTTCCTTTTTAAAGAGTGGGTTTATTGCTGGATTGAGAACTCTGGGAACTGGTCATGGTATGCAGAACAAACTAAAATAAACCAAAAAACAAATCGCAAAACCAAAAAACTAAGCAGGGAAAATATTTCCTCCATTGCTTCACTGGTGTGGCTTGGGCTGATCATCTGAACAATGGCTATGGGTCACATTTTTTTGGGCCATTCAGTTTTTGGCTGCCCTGCTGAAAGGCTGTTCCTAACAATGGCTGTTGTAGTGTGGGCATCTCTAAGATCTGCAAGGTTGCCATTAATCTGTTCTCCTCTATATTTATTCTGTGTAAACTGGTGTGTTTGATACCTCTGTAATTCACTACAGCAGTGTAAAGGATGCCCACTTTAACTGCTCTTTGCCCAAGACCTGTCCACAAAGTGCATCTTTTTATTACACTCTCTGTTAATTTTAATTCACTAGTTTCTGAACCTACCCTTATTTTAAACTTGTTCTATTTGGTCTTGGCAATGGAAGAAACAAATAGTTTCAGCTGTTTTTCTATTCACGGCTTTTCTGTTTTATCCTGTGGGTTTTTGGTTTTTTCCAAGCTTTAAATGTGAAGAATTTTAAAACTTTGAAAATGAATGGCTCATTGTGGATTGAAAAGAATAATAATTTTCTATTTCTTTTTTACAAACCATGGAGGAATTACTTATTTCTGCTTTTGTTGACATAAAATCAAGCTTATCTACATGGTTGCATCATCAGATGCTTTCAGCATTAGTTTCTAATTAAAGTATCAGGTTACCACTTTCTGGTGTTCAAAAGGAGGGGCCATACTTGGGCATGAGAAGTACATGATTAATTATTTGTTTGGTTTTATGTTTACAAATATATATATATATATTTATATATAAATCAGATTTCTATTGGATAGACATAGGACAATCTCAAAGAATATAGACAGAAATATTATAAATTTTAAAATAATATCTGGAAGAGTGTAAAGAAATTCAAGATGTTGTGATTTATGATTGTTCAGGCAGGGCAAGTGTAAGAGGTATGTAGGAAGGAAACATTCAATCAAGTGTACTCCAGGAAAACAGTAATTCATGTAGATCCCTTCCAACTTGAGAATTTGGCAAACACATAGGTGTTTTTGTTTGTTTTAAATTCATTTTAAGATAGAGCTACTTATGTAGAAAAAGAATCTTATGGCTAAATCTGTGGATATTTGGGTCTGGATTAATCTCCTGCCATGAGGTGTCCTAACGAAGCTTAGGAGTTCAAGTGTTATTCTTCTATCACTGGGACAAAGCAGCACCCCCAGGGCTGTGAAAGTGGAGTGTTAAAAACTGAAACGGAGTCACTGTGTAAAGTGATTACCTTGGAAGTGACCACCTCACACTTTTAAACTCTGCTATCGGTTTTGCCAAGTTCCAGCTGCAAGAGCTGCAGAAATATGACACGTACTCCAAACTCCAAAGTTTATAGTTTTGTTCTCAGCCCTGTTGTGTTTCCTATGCCAGGTTCTGCTGAGGTGAGTGGGAACGCCGGCCTTTGGGACCAGCTGGCAGCTCTGAGGTGGGTGCAGCAGAACATCGGCAGCTTTGGGGGCGATCCCAGCCGCGTGTCCCTGGGAGCCGAGCGCGGCGGGGCCGATGTCACCAGCGCTCACCTGCTCTCAGACACAGCGGGTACAGACCTCTTCAGGAGGCTGCTGTTGATGGTAAGTTCCATTCCTGCTTCAGCTTCACCTGCGTTGTGACAGGATGCTGCTACAGAGATGAGGATGCTGCAGTGTGTGGGTGCTGGTTTTATTTCACCCGTACCTTGACAGGGCTGTCATTGCTGCAGTTATTTTTCATCTCACCTGTGACTGTTATCACCAGGAGCTGGATGCTTCACCAGGATGTACAAGAGATGCACTTTGGTGCTTGATTTACTCATAGTAAGAATCCAGTTTTCGTCACTGCGGTTTTTTGTGTATTATATAAATAACCTTGTTTCATAACCTGTAGGTACAACAGCTTAGTTTCCATTGCATAAATATGGTGCTGGTCAGCAGCTTTTAGACTCTGAAAGTGATGAGCAAACTCTCACATGTTAAAGTATCCAGTCTTTTTATCGGATCTTATGGCAGATTTCATTCAAAAATTAAAAACAAGTTTCAGAGAGAAGAAATCAATTTACAGATGGGCTTGTTTCCTGTCAGCTTAGACCATTTTCTCAGTCACTCCAAGTAATCCATATCCTTACAGCCTTTCCTGTGTTGAGTCTCAGGACTCTGGTACCAGTTTTGCCAGCATCAATAATGCCATTTATCTTCACAGCCTCAGATATGCCTACTGTGCTCTGGAATGGGGCTTAATCACCAGAGGAAGTTTATATATCCAGCAGAAATGCTACTTCGACAAAATTAGCTCTGCTAGCAGTGTTGCCTTGGAACAGTGAGCAGTGGAACAGAATTCTTGGTTCAGGAAGCTGAGGGCCCAATTAAACAAAATGTTGCCTTGAAAATAATGACATCTTAATTCAGTATCTAATTATTCTTCACTGTGCCCTTGCTTCAGGAAACATAACTTGCTTTTGCATCCCTGTGGCTCAATAACTGTTTTTTAATTGCATCGCTCTAGTGGGGAAGGCAAGGGAAGTTTTTGAAAATTGTTGCTCATTAATTGGGGTTTTTTGTGTCATTATCAGATAATTCCTCACACAGTTCCTAGATTTTTAGTCAGCTCTTGACATAGAATTTAATTTGCTAGGAGACCCAGAGTCCTTTTCTCTCAGCTTCCTCTTGCTTTGAAGTCATAAACGCTTTATGGACATGGCTGAGGATGGGGCCCTGTGAAAACTGTGGCAGGACACAGCTGAGCCACTTAGGGAAGGGAAATGCAAGGACCTCTTTGCTTATTGTTGCTTCTGTAGAGCAGTTCCACATTGTATATTTTCTTTTATAAAAAATGTTTAAACTCATTCTTTCTCCTACAACAGAACACTGAATAATGGAAAACAGTGGCAAGTGCAATGAGCAGAGAGGTGTTGCAATTCTTCCCACTTTTCTAGTGTTTATGTCAATTTTTTCCTGGGACTGTGCAGACCACTGTCTTGGCAAAAGCAGCATCTCCACCAAGCTCAGAGTGGTGTTAATTTCAGATTTCAGAGTAGTCTTAATTATTTATCCTGACAGCCTCACAGTTAGTTTTCTTGTGAAATACACTGACACAATGAAAAGCAAGCAACAGTAGCAGTAGCTTGGAGCTTAAAAATATACTTGATCTCTTTTTTTTTCTTCCTGTCATGCCAAAGCTTGTTTTTTACTTACATCTTTTGTAAAGAGATATGTCTTGTTTTTGTTCAAAGACACCAAAATCATTGAGTACTTTTAATTTTACTGTAAAAAGGGAAGTGCACACATTAGAATCATGAAACTGAAAATATCTACCAGATATACCTTTCCTGAGGGAAAATCTCTTAATGAAGCAATAGAGCTTTTCTGCAAAAGTCAGCTTTGTTCTCCTTGTTTCTGTGTTTGTTATGCATGATAAAACCCTGCTGTTCCTGAGCATGCAGAGAGGAGTGGTGCATTAAACTTTCTTTACTAGAAAATGTGCACCTGAAATAGCAAAATGCTTTTGAGTTTCCTGTGTCTACCCTATAATAGCTTTTGTTTGGAACAAATCTGAAAACAGATTAAACAAAATCAGTGCAAAGCTATCACGTGGACTTTTTAGAATTTATTTCGTCTTCCAGTGGTATGATTAGAAATGTTATCAGTGATTGTGGTCTTATTTTAAATGGTTTAAGAGCATTAGCCTGACATTTGACTTCATTTCCTGATCACTCGATTAATTTACCAGTGCAATTTTGATGTAGATGTGGATCAATGGTGTGGATTGCAGGGGCTGCAGAGGGCAGCTGTGTTGGGTGTCCTCCCCAGGCATTCCTGGTCAGTGCCAAGGGCAGCTTCCAGCCTTCTTCCTCCACCCAGTGCAAGGGAAGACACCAGGTCCCTTCTGGCCATGGAAGCAGATCAGACAGCAGTGGGAAGAGAAGGTTTATTGCTCTTCTACTGCAGTCAGGTGCAGAGCTCTCTGACATGGACCCTAAATATCCCTGATCCTGGTATTTAGCTACTCTTTAGATCCCCTCTCTTTCCCTCTTCTTCCCTCTCTTTTTCCCTCCCTTTACCAGTCTCACTCCCTCTCAAACAAATCAACCACTGCTCTTGCCTACTTTTTTTCATTATACCAGTTATGCTACTTCCCTACCCAATTTTTGTACTTCTGATACCATTTCATATATAATGTTAGATTTGTGTAAATTCACCTGGGGGCTGTCATACCTTGCGAGCTCGTGTTTCCCAAAAGGTCCCCAATAAAGTCTCAATTAATTGTAAAAATGGCCAGACCTTACACAATTTCCTCATGACCATCTGTGAAATCCAGCCATCCCTATGGTACATTTAATTAGGTTTTGTCACTTTATCATGTCATTGCTGTGAGGATGAGTGTCTGCATAGGTCACCCAGGGAGGTTGTGGAGTCTCCATCCCTGGAGTTATTCCAAAGACATCTGAACATGATTCTGGGCAAATGGCTCAAGGTGGCTCTGGTGGAACAGGGAGGGGCTGGAGCAGAGGATGCCTGGGGGTCCTTTCCATGCTGAACTGGTCCATGATTGTGGAACCTGTCAATGGCAGAACATCTTACCCCTTCTCACAGAGTGTGTCCGAGTGCTGCCAGCTGTGTGGGCTCTGGGATTCTTTTGTCCCCTTCCATCCAAGATACCTTCTGGCACTGGCATTGCAAGGCTGGCTGATTGTACTAGTTGCACACCAGGTTTCCCATTTTCTAAAAGCAGCACAAAGTAACTACTGAATTTTATTTTAATGAATAAATACAAGTCATGACTTAGAAATCTGAAATGCTCCCCATATACATTTGCAGTCACCATAAATGTGTTGATTATCAGTAACAGTAGTTAGATTATACAAATGCCAAGAGTTCCTGAGTGTGTTTTGCTTTTTGGAGTTCAATGTTTACCAGCCAAATTACATTCATCCTTTAAGTCCTGAAATATGTTTAAACAGGCTGTGAAATATGTTGATCTCTGAACCTTTCTTGCTAGCACAAATGACCTGATACAAGATCTAAAGAGCACATAGGTTTGTCCTAAGAGCTGTTTAGAGATTACATATATATGTGTATATATATATATATATGTATAACCTCTCCAATTCTCCATTTCTCCAAATCTTCATTATTCTAATCTGTGCAAAAAAGGTACAAGAGAATATTGGATTGAAATTATCTCAGCTTGAGAGCATAGGCTGCAGCATTTTACACAAAAGGAGTGGTTGCTAGGTTTAGAAAGCAATCACAAGCAAGTTCAAAGGAAAATTGGAACTTGCTCTTTTATCACTTAGAAAAGGGTACAGTACATATCTGTAAAAAAAATAGTTGACATTTCAGAAAACCCTCTATCCTTAAGTGATTTGATGGAAAGTGTAATTACTATTTGACATAACTCTCATCAGACAAGAAATTAGGAAAAATGTCTAACATCCACTGTTACTGATTTGTTCCCTTAGTTTAATTATTTTTAAAGCTGCTATTAATATAAATATTATACATAAATATGTGGCTGACTTCAGAAGTCAAAGTTAAAATATCTCCCTGTACACATAAAAGGTTACACCTTTGCAAGCCAACCTTTGCAGTTAGGCACAATGTCATCATATCTTCCTTTTCAATTAAACCCCTCTTTGTTCTCTGTTTATCTGCTTTACTATGAGCAATTGAGTTACATGTTTGGAGATGCCTGAACTCCCATCTCAGGTGTAAGCAGGAACTGCATTTCTTGGTGAATTAAGCCTGTTCTTAATTTTGTGACTATTTTATGACACTGCAGGCCATTGCCAGCAAGTGAATTAAATGCTCCTTGTGAAGTCAGTGATTTTAATTTTTTCTCCTTAAAGATAGGTATGGAGTCACTATAATCAGGTGTTTCTTGGATGCTGGATGTTAGATACTTTCTTGGGGTTATTGAAGTCTCTCTGACCCATTCTCAATGGCAATGGGTAAGTCTATCTTGAGAAGAAAAATGCTCCTTTTTTCAGTGTAGATAGATTCTGTGAAGAAGGTTTTCAGCCTTGTGGAGAATACCAGAGTAGGACTTAATTTAGGTTCTTGACCTGCAGTTAGTCCTGCCCTATGCAGTCACCTCTGTACAATGCTGG
This sequence comes from Dicaeum eximium, assembly GCA_013396995.1. Lineage (NCBI taxonomy): Eukaryota > Metazoa > Chordata > Aves > Passeriformes > Dicaeidae > Dicaeum > Dicaeum eximium. The sequence continues at coordinate 332,645 of VWZP01004030.1, read as the reverse complement.
GCATTGCCCCTGCTGAAGAGTCACCTGCACCATTTGGCTTTTGACTTAAGAGTCTATCTCAGTTTATCCTGCTTGTGAACCAGTTCTGGTGCACTGGGGACATTCCCAGCATATGCCATGGCTGAGATAGCACCCTTGGGAAGGTCTCTGGTTAACAGTCAGATGAGGAAATGCAGAAGCATTGCTGGTGTTTGGTCACCAGCTCAGCTGATTGTATTTCTCAGCTGTTGAAGGATGGCAGGACCACAGGATGCTCTGGTTTCCCTTCTAAGTCGTCAGTTTGTGGCTTTTTCCTGTTTGTCTCATATTTGGTCGTCATAGTACGTAGGTGGCAAGTGAAGGGCACTCTTAGGTTTGCACCCTGTGTATATGAGAGATTGGGATTTCTTCTTCCTGGCACTTGCAAAGGAAGTGTTGTCATCCTCAGTTAGGGAGAGGTAGGAAGCGATGCTTTCCCTCAGGCCATAGCTGAGGCAAGAGTCATCCATTGCTGCCAGGGTGCTTTTGGTATCTTCAGTCACCTCCAGCCTTTAAAAGAACAAAATTTTGTTACAATTTCAGCTACTTGGACTGAGCCTCTTGGGATACTATTAACAGTTGTTAAACCTGATAATGTTTTTTTTTTTTTGTTGTATAAAAACATTTCTGCCTCGTAAATCACTGAGCACTTCTGTCACTTAGCATTTCTCAAAAGAACACTACAACACTAAATATTTTTTGGCACTTGAAAAGGAAGTATTGTCTATATTCTCTTCTTAATCTGTAGGAAAAATGACCTCAATACTGCACAAAATTTTCTTGCCTTCATAAGCACATGAATGTTTTGTGAAGGAAGAGTAGTGGAGGAAAATTTACTCTTCAAAAGTAAAAGGTGCTTTTGTTTCTGAGGGTGGTTGTTTCCTCAGCTTCTGAAACCTGACCTACTTTCTCTTGTGGCAGTTGTGATATTAGAAATCTCATGAATTGGGCTGTGTGTTGAGAGAGACACAACAGGAAAGGTTTATTTGTGGACCATGTGTTCATTGCACCTGTGCTGCTGCCTGGGTGAGTGAAGAAAGGGGAGGCACTGCTGCTGCCATGGCTCCCCTGTGAGCCTGCACATCCGTGGGGATGGACCAGCAGTGCTGGGTGTCACTGGCCTTTGTGGCCCAGCTCCTACTCCTGCCCCTTAGTGAAAGGACTCAGGAGTCCCAAAGAAACTGGATCACATGGATAGCTGGATAGGAGAAATGATGGAATGCTAACAATATTTCCTCTCAAAGTTAAACCTAGATTATCAGTTAGAGAGCTGGGCATTCAGTTTTCATGGGTGAGCTGGATGTCAGATTGTCCAAGCTTTAGAACTGCTTTCAGAAGGAAATAAATAGCTATGTCTCCTGTGTTACAAGTATATACAGGGCTGGGAAACACCCCTGTTGTTTCTGGCATCCTGTGTTGTGTGTGGTACCTGTGAATGTTTCTCCAGTTGAAATTTTTATTCCGCATCACCACAGGAGGAACTGGATTCATCACGGTGTTGTTGTTAGTGCACTGGGTAAGACAAGGTGTTGTGAGGACACAGCAGAGACCATCAGCAACTTCTGAACAGGGAAATGAACAGACAGACAGTTAATATTTTACTTAAGCAATCATTTGAGCATTTACATGCTCAAATAAACAGTTTTGGACTCAGCAGCAGCAGGCAAAAATTTGTGTTCTCAGCAAGGACACAGTAACACAGGCTTAATTTTTTCCTTTCCTCATACCTTTGCCTTTTAATTTTTCGTTGGGTTTATTTCATACAGTATAAGTGAGGAACTAAGACACAGAAAGACAAAGTGACTTGCTCAAAGACTAGAAGGAATTTTGTGACAGAGCCAAAACTTAAACCCAGTTTTTCTGAGCCCTCACTGAGTTGTGTTTTGCTTCCTGTTGTCTCAGCCATGCAAACAGAGTGTAAAAAAGATCAGATTGGATTGTGTGTGCACCTACTCTTCTGTGGAACATGACTGTGGAATGAATCAAGGTTCACATGTCACCTTCATCAATGTTTCTGTGCTCTACCCTCTTCTTGCTCCACTAGGAACACCACAGATATTCTTCTGCCCAAGCAGAGAACATCATGTCTAAATGCATGTGTTCTACAACTCTGAGTCTTATTTCAGAGTAAGATTCCCTATCTTCTCATGGTGAGGGAAGGAGGAGTTCTAAATCTAACTGTGTCTCCTCTTACACCTATAGTCAAGTAAAAATGTTAATTGTTACAAGTTTTGGGTTCACTCTGTCCAAATTCTTACTCCTCTCTTTATATCATTGGACTTGAAAGTTTCATTTGCTTATTTTGAATGTGAATTACTTTTCTCCTCAGTTTATCAGTGTATTCTTTGGCCAGCACACTTTTTCTTTTACCTGTGAAATACTTAGTTATGGTAACTTCACATTTTAAAAATTACAGAATACCCATTGCTTGTTAAAGCACAGAACCCATTGTTCTCTTGTAACTTTTAGGCAATTAGGTTTTTGCAATTTTCTTCCTCATTTTGGAATGTTCTCATTATGATGCAGGGTAACTACAGCCACTTAATTGTGTTGTTTTTCAAGTTACCTTTCTGACACAGGTTAAATTGCCATCAGTCTGGAAAACTGTCATTGAAAAAGGTGTCATCCACTGATATTAGTAACAGAGACAGCTGACTCTGCAATTGAGCTGACAGCTTGAGCCTCTTGATACAAGTTCTGCTGATAAATTCCTGCCATACGCTTCTTCTAAAGTGATGGGGAAGAAGCTTACAACATTTCTGAAAATTTTCTGCTGCAGATAAGGTTGTGTGCTGTGGTGGTTCTTCAAGGAAACATGAATAGAGAAGCTGGTGTTGCATGTCCTAAAGCTATCTGCCTGCCTGAATGGCAAATAAAGGAATGGCAGACATTCCTCATGTTGGCGAACAGAGTCAGCGAGGAGTTGCAATCTGTCTTGAACCCAGATCTATGGGTACATGGCTTCTGTACAGCTGTGAACCTTTTTTATGCTCACACTTTGACTTTAGGTGTGTTCTGAGAGGGTCTGGGCATCCCTGACCTGTGCTGACCTCCAAACTGTGTTTGGAAGTTCTCTAGGGAACTGCTAGACCCCGGTGTTTGGCTCAAACAGTGTTATTGACGTGGCTACACAATATCCTACACAATATCATACAAAACACCAATACAGACAGAGCCTATCTGGCCTTATTTAGCTGAGTTCTTGTATTTATTTCAGTTATACTGTTAAGGGCAGCATATTTTTATTTAGGATGAAAAAGAAAGTAAAATATATAAACCAAAACTTTTTCCATGGCTTGTTCTGTGACAGTATTTGCAAGGCTTAGACATAGGCAAAACTTCTTGCTCTGGACCTTTGATACATAGTTTTGCCACAGTTGCTAGTGGAAAATAGGTTTTTTCTGCACTTATTTTTACCTGAGTAGTGATTGACAAGGTCTTCAAGGCACTGGAAGGTTTGTCGTGGAGAGATGTAATACCAATTATTCGGGAGGCGGAAGATCCTGTAATGTTTCACCTGCCTGTGCCTCACTGACAGGGAATATAGCCCTGGAGAGAGAGAGAAGAACTAATTACACTAAAGTAGGGCTAGTTCTATCTGTAGCAGAACAGGGTGTCTGTAAGATGTGGTGCCATTACTGAGAACATCTCAGAAATAGCTGAAAAAACCCGAGTGGCCATCTTACATATCTTATTATACTTTATATATATACACACATAAATATAATAAAGGGTATAACATGACATGAGGTTTTGGTTGAATTTAAATTTCTGGTGTGCTTTTCCTTTGTTATTGCTGGCATGGGAGCCTCTGAAATGATGTAAAGGAAATAGGCCTGTACAGAGTTGTTTGCCTTCCACTGAATAGGGAGGTCAGACTCACAGGCTGGTACTCTTCTATGTACAGCTTTGAATAATGTAGTAGCTGAGACTTGGTAATGCAGTCATGGTAGGAGATGGCCACTTGGGCTTTTCTGTTTCTTTGTTTAGAACTGTTCTGCAGCATTTATTGGCAAGGAGTGAATGCCAATCCTAAATTTCTTTGAATTTAGTATAGATATCAAGAAAGTAATTGGCCTGTGGTATGCAAGAGGTCAGAAGAGATGATGTGGTACTGCCTTTTATCTGTAGTATCATGATATTAGAGTGTGTTCTGGTGCTTCAGAAAAGGAAGACAGCACGTTGCAGTGGGAGATTTGTTCAGCCTGGAGAAGAGCAGACTGAAGGGAGATCTCACTGCTGCCTTCAGTTTCCTCACGAGGGGCAGCAGAGGGGCAGACACTGATCTCTCTGGTACCCAGTGAAAGGACCAGAGGGAATGGCCTCAAGTTGTGTCAGGGGAGGTTTAAGTTGAATAGCAGGAAAAGGTTCTTCACCCAGAGGGTGGCTGGGCACAGAACAGGCTCCCCAGGGGAGTGGTCACAGCGCCAGCCTGACAGAGTTCAAGAAGGATTTGGACAATGCTCTCAGGCACATGGTCAGATTGTTGTGCAGGGTGAAGGATTGGACTCAGTGATCCCTGTAGATCCCTTACAACTCAGGACATTCTATGATTCTGTTTCTATGTCCCCATTGATGAAAATAAGAGTTTAAAGCTGGTACAGTATAATTCCCATGTAGCAAAAGAAAGAAAAGACAACTGAAGGCCAGTAATTTTTAAAAATAAATAAAAGACCTCCCTTGTTTGTATAGTAAACACACTTATCCACCATCCCCACTACTTGGTGGGCATTTTCCAACTTCTTGAATCAATCTTTTGTGGACAAAGGCAAAGCTATGACGTTTCCTTCATTGAAAGTCCCACTGCCTAATAAGGTCTGCATGCAACCAAAGCAAAAAATAGTGTTTAAACAACTGTGTCTTGTTTGTGCTGATGCCTGTGGAACTTTCCATGGCCATCAATAACCCTGGTTCCAGTAGGTGACTGGTAAAGGCTGGCACTCTGCACTGGGTGCCTTTGCCTTCCCTATACCTTTTCTGGTTTTGCACTGATCCATATGAAGCAGGCAGGGAGTGAATTAAAGAGCTGTAAAACTGTTAATGCCTGAGATCAAGAGGGAAAAATCTGTATGGTCTCACCTTTCCTAGTTTCACTCTCTCTGATCATGAAGGAGCCGACCTTGGTGTTGGGGAGCTGTAGAAGTTCCTCTGCTTTTTCTCTTCCCAGCCCTTCAAATAACCAGCTGTGAAACAGGAAAAAACAAATTCTGAAATTTGGACACCAGTGAAACAGTGAGCAGCATGTGGCTGTGAAAGTGCTGCAATAGCCAGGAAAAGTGACTGCAAAAATAACACTGTGGCTTTCTCTGGTTATTCTCTCAACTATGTTCAGGCATGTTTCCCCAGTTTATGGAGAAAATTTTGCTGGTTTTGAGTTCCATTAACCTTTGAGAGGTTAAGAGAAGAGTAATAAGGTTTAGATTTATTAGGGAAAACAAAACTTTTTGAGCTGGTTTGGTCTGTATTGCTGGGGACAGATTCATGTGTTACATTGACAACATTTGTGGCATTAGTAAAATCTCTCTTTCATTTAAACCACTTTTGTTAACCCCAAATTGTATCATAAATAAACCCCAAATAAGTTACAATTATTTTGTTTCCTCTGGGGAACAGTCCAACCATTTAAGTTAATGGGACTTATGGATAAGAGAAAGTGGAATTAGTCCCATAAATTTTCACCATAACTTGGTGCACTGCTGTGTTTTGCTACAGCCAGTGTCTCACCATGCATCTGGGCTTGCTCAGCTGTTGTAGAGTTACTGGCATTCTATTTTGAAGTTGTTCCCATGTGTTTGATCCAGTCTGCTGTCACTGAAGTTTCAGACAGCAGCTTCCATTACCCCACATCTGTCCCCTGCCTCTGGGAAAGCATCACTGTTTCAGGAGGATGTAAAAGCATGCTAAAATTTAAGCACTTCCATAGTTCACAGTGACATTCACAGTTCATAGCCTTAGAATTTAACAGATATTAAAACATTTGCCACAAAACTTTTAAGAGTGTGCTTTAATGTTTTGGGGGTTTTTTGTGGTTCATTTCTTTTTTGTTGTTTGTTTTGTGTTGGGTTTTTTTTCCTTGAGTGGTGTCTATGGCAACAAGAAATGTCTGAAATTTCCTTAGTTCTTCCAGTGAGAAAGTTTACATTCTTGAATGACTTATTAGCATTTCTATTTGTTCCTTTTGGCCTGTTTTCCATGAGCAAACCTAGCTAAAATTTTACTCTAAGTAAATATTAAAAATCCATTCTAAATAGGCTCTCATCATCAATGTCTTCAAGTTAGAGATCAGTCCATGCAGCAGATGTATATTAAATATCTTATATGTGATTTGAGGTGGTTTTGGCTCTTTCCAGCATTTAAAAAAGGATTTTCCTTTTCACTTAGTCTAAATTTATATGTGGATTTGAGGTTCTCAGTTTTAAAAATATGTATTTTAAACTGTCAGTAAATAAAATTTCTGTCTGTCAAATCACTATTGGCATTATTTGGAATATGGCTCAGAGGAATCAGAGGAGAATATGTAAAAATGTGGTATTGAAAGGCTGTGGAAATGCATTTACTTACCCATGATAAACCTTTGCTACATATTTTCCTGGAATATAGTTTTCTCGACCTGTTGTGAGGGAATGGACTCTCCACCAGCCTCCTTCACTGTGTGAAAGCAAGAGAAGGGATATTTTCGTCATTTGGAACTTAGTGAAGATGTACAGATTAGCCTCCAACCTTCTGTGTGTGCTTCTGAAGCTATATATTCAGAAAGGAACCCAGTTTGGTTTCATTTAAGGTTGTTCCATTTCTAAACCTACTTGAGAATTAAATTTGGACACAGCAATAAGCTACATTTGTTCCATTTAAATTACGTAAGTAATAAAATATTTTTTCTGTAGTTGAAAGAAGAAGGATAAATACTCAGTGGTTAAACCATGCTGTGCTCTGCCTTCCCACAGCTAGACTTGTACTGGTGTCCAAGATATTCAGTTTACAGCTGAGTGTGTTGTGTCTGGACAGCCCTGTAACACCAGGGTAGAGGTTCCTGGGAAATGGAGCCTGTCTACTTGGGAACAGGCTGCCAGTCCAACAGAACCTGCTTTGTGGTTTGTTCTTCCCCTTGTCTTCCATGAGCTGCAGACCAGACCCCAATAAAAAAGACCTTGTAGCTGAAGCTGCAGGCATATGTATTTCTCCCAATATATCTTAAGTTATTGCTGTGATACTGAATTCTGGCTTTGACTCTTGAATCCCTTTAGGAATAAAGGGTACCAAGAATTTTCACAGAGGTGCTGCAGAGCTTTAGTTGTAGTGCAAGAAGGATGATGACTGATGGGTTCTCTGAACCTTCACTTTAAGAGTTTGAATCCGAGTAACTGTGTCTTGTGTTTGAATGCTGGTTTTGTGGATGCTCATATAAATGCTCCCAAAATAATGTCTACACTGCAGATCAGAGTCTCAGTGTGTGTCAGAACAGCTGAGTTGAAATCACTTAGGTTAAATGTCATGAGTTACAGCTTCTAGGACCATGGTCCAGAATGTCTGTGCTGAGGGAAAGAGGGAAGTATCTACTGCTCAGAGCTGGAAATTTCAGGGCCCCAAAAGTTTTGGGCTTGGTTTTCCAGATGAACTGAATTTATCTGTAAGAATTTTAGGTTATTTTGGTCCTCTTTTCCCCAGAACTCTCCTAGACAGAGCCAAGAATTGCAATAAGGAAAAAAACCACCAAAACTGAGAGATTTGTCATCTCTCTCCCTCCAAACTTTAATATTACTAACCCTGAAAAATCCCTATGATGATTAAAATCCCAAAGCAGCACATCTCTCCTATGGCAGGAGCTACAGAAATGATGTATATTGGGGTGAGTCTTGGAGGACTTTTGGTTTGACTACTGCCAGCCAAATGCAGTTCATCTGATAATGAAAGGTACCTGACCAGTTGGAGAGTGAGAAACTGTGCCAATGATGCTTATATAGTTCTGCCAGCCCAGAGCAGTCACAAATATCTGTGAGGAATTGCATTTCCTATGGAGGTTCCATATGTCCTGTCCCTGGCAGGATTGTGGGGCTGATTACCACTGTACATCATTACTTTGGTAGAAGGCTGAAAAACTGCTGTTGTAAAAGCAGCTGAAAAGCTGCTGCTTATTCTGACTCCTCTTTGGTGACTCCTCATCATTTGTGCTCTGGTCATACAAAGCTACTCTTCTTTCTTACTGTATTTTACTTCTTTGAATGATTTCAGAAAAAGAATTATAGCTTATGAGCAGGAAGAGGCTGCAGGCAAACAATTCCTACTGACATCAGCACGTAGCCCAGCGGGGGAGAACAGGTCCTTCATCAGGACACTGTGGTTTGCATAGAGCATTGGACTGTCTTGTCTTCTGTGAACAAGCTCATGATTCGAAATAGGAAGAGGAAAATACCCATCAAGGCTTGCTTTGGATCTAATTTATCCATCAGGAGAAGCCCTTGGACACTGCACAACAGACAAACATGTCAAAAACCTCTGCTGCCAAAGCCCATTCCTTTAGAAGTTGTTCCTGCAGTAGATTATACTTCCCACACGTGTACATATAGTATGCCACATATATATATATATATATAATATATATATAAATACACATATAATTCCCATTGATGTGGGCATAGGCAGTCCTGTGGTGGTGTGAGGACCTGGAGCTGATGAAATCTGAGTGAGGCCTTAAGCTGGAATTTCCAGGCTCAAGCAGTTGTTGTACCATGTCATGTGTGTTCTGCAAACTGCAGCAAGGTTTCTACTACTAGAAGCTAGCAGAGAAGAATCCCCCTGGTTTAGAGGAGCTCTCCATCAGCAGAAAATTTATCTGGTGGTATTGTCTGAGTCTTGAGACCCTTAGGTTCAGGGAGGAAGAGAAAGCACTGTGTCAGCAGAACATAAGTGCAGCCATTCTGGGTCAGACCAAAGGTCCACTAAGGCCTGGGTCTTGTGACTGGCAGAGGCCACTGCAGGTCTTGGTGGCCTGGAGAAGGTTCTGAGAATTCATCAGTCATCTGTGATGCTTCTCTTGAGTACTTCTCTCCTCCAGCCATTTGACTATCTGGTTGAGAATTTTTTTACATTATTTTAGAAGTCCTCCAAGGATTCCTCTGCTATTAATGTGTCTGGTCTCCCTTGAATCCATCTGCTCGACCAGCTGCAAAAATGAAAGCTTTCATTTCATTTTGAGCAGTGCAAATAGTGGCTGTGGGGCTGTGTAACTTCCAGGAGGTCACTGTGTGCTGATACAAGCTGTGCCCAGAAGAACATCAGGGCTGCTGACTTCCATTTTTCTGTATGTGTGCTCATCCTTGTGTCTGCCAATCTTGCACTATGGTTAAGGTCAGTCTGAGCTAGTCCTCTTACTCCTACTTACTTCTGGAGCTCTTGAATCTTTTGAATGGAACTGGCTGAGAAATCTCACTTTTTTCCCTAAATTTCCCTAAATTGCAGAATTGATTAAAAATAGAAAAATAAATACCCCCCACACACACACTTTTAATTTTTTTTTACATTTGCCTTAAATTGGGATGAAATTCTAAGACAATCATAATGCAATTGTTAGATTAAAAAGAGCAAGAGAGAAAATGACAGACACACTTGACGTAAAGAAATTCAGAATGATTTTCCTTTTCTATGTGATTCAAACTATTTTGGCTCTTACTCTGTTTTCCATTACATTTGGGGAATACTTTCTCATAATCGTTTTTCAAAGCAGAATTGTTCTGAGTCTTATTTTAGAATAGACTCTGAATCCAGCTTGAGAAACCTAAGAGAAATCTATGGATCAAAGGACAATCTGTAATCTCAAATCCTAAAACTACACAGAAATTTACACTATGGCTAAGCATCCTTCCTTGAAAATTCTGAATGCAGTTCTGATGCAGCTGAACTGCATCCACTTTGGGCCAGGTGCATAAAACAGAGCTTTGCTTCAGTTGTTATAAAACCTAATTTAGGAATAAATTGATCAACTTACTCTGATAGCACACGTAGCTTTTCCCCTACATGAAATATAGGTTGGCTTATGTCTGCTGAAGGATAGTCATAGAGAACAGCAAGGAAGTCACTCTCCTGACCTGTGAAAGAAGAAGGAAAAGGTCACTTAAAACAAAGGTAGAGCTCTTTGAAATGGATTTTTCTTTATGTATGATAGATTTTATGTAGTAGGTCAAATGGGGAAAAAAAAATCTCTGAAATGTCACTTAATAAACATAAGGAGTTAAAAAAGAACCTATATATTTATAAGAGGACTGTGAAGATACTAGAAATGAAAAAAGTAATGTGATTAATTGTAAGCAACTAAATTTAGACCACTTTTTCTAGCACTTACCATATTTAAAGGACATATTAACTTTGAAACTAAAAAAATTAGTAATTATTTATAGTATTCGGAAGTTACAAAATTTGATTAATGCCACTGTCTCTAATTGCCACCAGCTACACTTTTGTAGCATTATATTTAAGAAAAGGAAGATGAATGTTGAATTGTTTCATAATTTTACAGCACTGATACTTTTCAATTATATGAAGTTAGTTTAGATCAAGGTCAGTGACAGTGTGGCCATTATTGCCCATTTCCACCACTTTTTAAAGGAGCTTGATGATCAGCCAGTGCACTTTGTTCTCACCATTGCATGGAGACTGTACTAGAGCGTCAGTGAAAGAAAGCAGGGATGAATCTGGGACTTGCACCCTGTGAAGGGCATGATGAGTCTTCTGGGTTTCTGAAGGATGGAGCACTTTACACAAGACTGGGACTATCTAACATGAAATGCTTCTCATCCTGCTGGAACTGGTGTGCCCAGTAAATGCTGACAGCTGGGAGGTTTACAAATATGTCATGCCGGGTGTTTTGGGCTCATTGTCGCAAGTGCTGGCAAGAGGGATTGTGCCACACACTGCCTGCATTTCTCCTAGAAGCAGCTCCCCCCCTCTGCACATCTCAGCACCCTCCATGATCTCACAGGGAGACAGAGCTTCCCTCTGCCCCCCCCAGGATCAGCACCCTGATCCTTGGGAGCACCATCTAGCACTACATTTGAAGAGGTTGTTTGATCTCCGTACTTCCCACTCTGTGCAGCCCAACATGTGCAAAAATGGGTGTGAATTCAGGGTAGGAAAGAAAGAAATTGGATAGAGAGATAGAAGCACTTCTGTATCTTGTCAGTCTTTTTCTCATTTCATATGGATTTGTTGCCAATTCCTCTTTAAGGAAGACAGCTTTTGAGGGAAATCTAGGTGCAACACCCTGAATGAATGCTCTGTGGTTTTTGCTATGTGTCTCAGGGCCTTAGAAACAACTCACAGAGATGATGGTAATGGTAAAAGGCTGAAAGAACCATGAAGAAAAGAAGCACAACAGGTTACACAGAGAAGTTGTGGATACCCCATCCCTGGAAGTGTTCAAGGCCAGGTTGGATCGGGTCTGAGCAACTTGATGGCATCCCTGCCTATATCAGTGAGAATGGTATTAGATGATCTTTAAGATCCCTTCCAGCCTAAACCATTCTATGATTATTTTGAGAGTATGTTTGATATTGATATTGTCATGATTTTTTTTTTAGTTGATTAGTGTTACTGACTTAAACAGGACTAGTCCAGTACAGCCAACCACTGTGATTAGTCTAATATATATATATATATTATTATACACTTAATTCAACCCTGTTGAAGAAATTCTGTGCTAAGCCTTTGATGGCTTCCTTGTTCAGCACAGAAAATCTAGTGGTACCTTCCCGTCTATGAAGCTACTTAGTACCTAAGGCTAATAACACCTAAGCGTTGGCACTGAGTCTTTTTTGACAAATCAAAATCTTTACCCAGGGCCACTAGAAGAAATACAGGCCAAAAGGTGCATTTTAAAAATAGCAAAATGAAGATAAAGTGCCATCACTTAATTTCTCGTTACAGGTTCTAAAACATCATGTAATGCTACATTGAACATAATTATTTTTAGATTAATGCCTTCAGCAATGCTTTTTTAAAAAAATTATGCTGTTTATTTATAAATATTCTGCTTCCATAGTGAAAGAGTGGAAAAGAAGTTATTTTCTGCTCTCCTTCCTTGTGCACTGTCATTTGCATTTCATTATGCACTGTGGGGTAGGTGACTTTTTGTCTACTCTAGCAAGACCTGTGTTACTTTGCTTACACTTTCATATTTATATTAATTTTTGTTTCAATTTTGCATGTAATTTGTAGTTCTGAAAAGGAAGGAATATATCACAGTGTTATTTTCCACATCCATGCAAATGTTACCTCTTAAACTACAAAGTTATATTAAAGTGTAAGGGAAGGAATGAACCCCCTCCTTCTTCACATCATTTTGATTGGTATCTAAGTCAAACCTCAGTGGGTTTTTTGGTCATGCAAAATACCCCACCACACTGTACAACATTTCACAGAACCCACACCAGCTCCTCACAAACACAAAAGCCTGGAAACAGGAACGAAACAAATTACACGTTTTCTCCACGCCTAAATTTCACAGTGATCTGATAGATTTGAGCTGATGAACTCCCCACACTTTCAAGATGCAAAAGAAAAAAGATTTGTCTGAGTTTATCTAACACAAACTCTCCTCCACAGTGCAAGGGTAGGTTACATCTGAAATGGAACAACCCAAAAGTTAGAGTGGAAAGATCGAAGCACAATCATTTCCACTGCATCAGGTGTTAACTGGGTGGTTTTTTGGGAGTAGGAAATGAATGTGAAATGCATGCTAATTTTAGATGCCTTCACACCCACGTGTCTTGCAAAATGTGAGGCTGAATATTGTATTCTTCAAATTATTCACTGGGAATGGACTAAGAAGCATTATTAGAGAGTAGGAAGAGCATAGGCAGAGCATCCAGATCCAGGTCATCACCCTCAAAAATCTGCTGTGCTGGGCACTGACGTGGTCCATGTCTGGAGTGGGGATGAACTGCTTGGAGTTCAACTCCATGCATCATCCAGCTCTACTGGCCAGCAGAAATATTATGATTTATGGCATGGGGTGCACCAGAGAGGGTGAAGGAGGGCACTCATCTGGGAAACTGTGCAGCACCACAAGGAGTGGCTGCAGAGTCACACTTTGGTACCCAAGCTGGATCTAAACCAGCCAGCCTGGGAACTGAGATTTGTGCAGGTGCAGCCCAAAAGGATTAACCCTTGATTAAAGGTCCTAAAGGAGAACAAGGCTCACAACCCTTGATGACCCCTTGCTGCTCTGCTTACTCTGTCATCAGTCTCTGGGTTGTGCCAGGATTGTATGGGCAGATGGGGTGCAGTTATCTTTGGGGTCCAAAGGCCTCCTTGGGAAATGCAGATTATCCACTGCTCCCTTTCTCAGGGCCAAGACTGGCACACTGGTGCTGAGGAAAGCACAAGGTTTTGCTTTCAGTGCAAGCCTTTAGTCCTGCCTTCAGTGCAAGCCTTCAGTGCTGCCTTCAGGCAACACAGGGGGCTCATAGGGGTCAGATGAGCACTGCAGATCAAGTCTTCAGTTGTCTATTTTCTTCCCCCTTTTTGTTGGAAACTATTTCGTTCCTTCCCTTCTGTTTCAGTCCTTCATTTTATTCAGTCTGAATGGCCTGAAATGAGCCAGTGTCAAACCTACTTCTAATAACTATTTCAACTATTGAAAGTCCATGGATTGGATCCTCCCCCTCTGTTAAATCAAGTATGTTCCTGTCCTGGTGGAAATCTGTGTTTTGTGATGTGGAGTTTGATCTGCTCAGGAAGGCAAACAAATACAAACTCACTGGATGAACCCCAACACAGATTTTGGTACCAGATTCATTTTTAGAAGTATTTTTTCATTGGATTTGGATGACAGCACTGATGTTTGTATTCCCAACTTTCATTAGCAACATCTAAGCCATTATGAAAGATACTGGTCTGACCCAGACTAAGAGATGGATGGATCCAAAGACCCATTCAGGCTGATAAATCCTAGAATCATAGAACAGTTTCAGTTGGAAGGGACCTTTAAAGGTCATCTAGTCCAATCCTCTGAAATGAGTGACATCTTCGACATCTTCAACTGGATCAAGTTGCTCAGAGCCCCGACCACCTTGACCTTGAAAGTTCCTAGAGGTGGGACATCTACAACCTCTGTGGGCAACCTGGTCTAGTGTTGCACCACCCCCATGATAAAAAAAATTCTTTCTGATATCTAGCCTAAATCTACCCTATCTTAGCTTAAAACCATTATCCTTTGTGGTATCACAACAAGCCCTACTAAAAGTCCATCCCCATCTTTCTTATAAGTCCTCTTTAAATATTGAGAACTGCAGTAAGGTCTCCCTGGAGCCTTCTCTTCTTCAGGCTGAATAAATCCAACTCTCTTAAGCTTTTCTCATAGGTGTTCCATCACTGATAATTTTTGTGACAAACCCCCTGCCTTTGGATGATTAAACATGGGTATCTGGTACAATTTCAGCTGTGAGAGTGTCTGAAACATTCCTACAGCCTTGGCAGGTGCTACTGCAACTACAGGAGATTTGTTCTCCTCCTAGGTGGTAGCAGGAGGTCAGGTAGGACTAACAACACTCCTTTCTAGATATGCTAGATGTGTAGGAAAGTTCAAGTAGATTGAGTCCTGAATTCCTAAATAGATATTTCCCCCTTATATCTACCGTGCTATCAATGTTTGCAGAGTTATCTTTTAGGGGTATGTTAAAATTCCATCACAGGAAGGGTTGCAGTTGTTTTTAGCCCTGCTAAATCCTGACTTTAGGCACGTGTAGGACCAATACAAACTTGGTTACAGCCATGGCCAGCTCATCAGTGAGGTCCTCCTTTGAGTGAATGCATGTCTCTGTTTTGGTGTTTATATTTGTGGTATTTGTGGTGGTGTTTGTGTCAGCAGTTGTTGGGAATATCAGCATAAGGCATTCTTCACAAAAAAAGGAGAAAAATTTAGTGATATGCTGAGTAGTTTTTGGTCTCTTCTATGTTAGGACCTAGGGCTACAAGGCTGCCCATCTCAGTGAGATCCTAACCATACTAAGAGCAGGACTGGGTTTCCTTGCAGCAAAAGTCAAACCAGGCTGATTCCTTATCATTATAATAATGAGCAGCCCAATCAGCAAATCTTTCATGGAAAGACTCCAAAATTAAAAACAAAGCAAAACAAAAACAAAAAAACCAACCAACCAACCAAACAACCCACCAAAACAAAACAAAGACAGAAACAAAACCAAAAACAAACCCCCCAAAACAAACAAACAAACAACTTACTTAGAAAAACCCACCTCAAACCCAAAGAAAAAAAACAAAACTGCTTTCTCCTCTTCACCTTAGGGGAGTGATTTCTTGCAGCTCTTGTGCCAGCTGCCTGTATTAGTGCATCAGGAGGGCTGAGGCACTTCTCACCCACTCACTCAGTTTGTAGTAGCTAATCACCAAATCCCTCTTCCTTTCCCCCTCCAATGCATGACCTCTACCAGCCTACAGAGGTGGCAGAGAGGGATTTACAACCTGATTTATTCATGTGTGCTTGCAGATGTGTTATATTCTTCTTTGGCAGCTTGCCCTGTGAAACTTGCATTCCTCTATAGCCTTTATTGATAAATCTGGTGACAGTTTGGCTCTGTGCTACTTTTAATGCAATTGTCTGACAGTGGATGGACATGAGGTTCAATGCAATACATCATTAAAACTTTTAACCTTAAATGAAGGAACCCCAAATTTCAAGAATAAATTTGTGTAAAATATCACATGCAATTATGTCAAAACACAGCATTCTTGGTTTCTGAATTAGCATTTCACTGCTTTCTGATTTGGAAGGAACGTCTTCCAAGGACCACCAGCAAATAATATGTTTAACATTTGGGGTTTTTAATTAAAGTGCTTCTTGGAAAATGAGCTAAAACGTAGCTAAATATAATCACTGTCTGGTGGGTGCCCTCCTTCTCCCACAGCACCATGCACTTGCCTGCTCTTGCCAGGCGGGTGAGGGCAGACACATGGCTGAGTCTGTCATGTATCCAGAACGTCTTTTTCTCTCTTGCAGGGAATGAAAGGAGCACTTACCCGTTTGGCTCAGCATGTTTGTTTCCTCAGATGCTCTTGGAGTTTTCACAGTATTTCCCATTGTGCTCGCTAATTCTGTCAAAGTTCTTCAGAGCTAAATCAAAGCAGACATTGAAACTTAACATCACAATAACACCTGCTGTGCCAACAGATGAGAAATGACCCAGTTTGGGCGGCTCCAATTTCGTGCAGTTTTGCTTTTGAGAACTCTGGTGTCAAATTCATGCAAGAGTTTTACATACTTGCTAAACTCTCACCACTTTTGTGCTTTTATCAGGGGAATAGCAGAAAACCACAGCTAGGGAAGTTGCTCAGAAGAACATGATGTAGTAAAAGTTTCCATTACCAGTACCTCAGCACTATAGGAAGTAACTGCAGAGCTGTGCCCATAGGGGCATTTCCTATACAAAATATTTTTTCAGCATTTGGGGTTCTGAGGCTACAAAGGACCTAATTAGACTGATGTCCCTGGTTTTCTGCACTGTGTGTATATTATGTTGGTTTACTACTGAACACAACAAACACAGCTTGGTAGGTTTGGGCTTTTTTCTGATGCAATCGTGCCCTCAGCAAACGTGGGCAATTTTTTTTTTAAGTAACACCTTGCCCAAAAAAATGTTTGATTTCAAATCAGTCCTTCTGCATAAAGCCAGCAGTACAAATTCTTCAGACACCTGTCTTAAAAAGTTTTGGTGGATGTACAAGAAACAGTGTCAGACAATTGTGGAACTAAATACTGTGAGAGGAGCAGTTGCTTCTCATAACTTTGCTGCAGCCATCCTAATTCTCTCTGACAGAGGATGGAGAGATAAATATTTTGAATGTGGAAGGTGCATCATGCTATAGTATATTTTCAGAGGCAGAAGACAAAAAGCTGTATCTATTTATAAACTGTACATTAAATCAAAATAACACCACCAGCTGATGGGTAATTATTTTTTAAAAATATATTTCTGTCCATTGCCCTGTGAAAATGATGACAGGAGCTCTAGTAGGAGCTCTAGACAGGAGCTCTTGTGTGAGTATTCTGCACCTTGTGGCCTTTTCTAGCTTGAATATTTTAAAGATGATTACTGGCTTTGGTGTGCTGCTCTTCACTTTCACATGCTATAGCCTGATGAGGGTCAGGTGGATAAATGCCCAACCTGACAAGTAGAACCAATGACATCAGCAAAGCTTTATTGCTAATTGTCTTTTGGAATAAGATTGGCAGAACTTCAGTATGTTGATTAATACCATACATTTTTAAAGCTTTACAGACAGTTTAGGAAGACATCCTACAGAATAAAATGCCATTCAAAGGAAAGGAAATTCATCCCTTATCGAATGCAAGGAGCTCAGTGCTAGAACAGATGGTAGTGCACAGTTTGACTCTCCCTCATCTGCTTTCCAAGCTTCTTAGAGCTGTTCCCAAAGGCTGTTTGCTAGAATTCTCTATTTCACTGGCCAAATGGCACATTACCCCTTCTCTTTATGCACTCAGAACTGGCTTGTGGCACATCTGGAGGGTGCAGCTGTGCCAGTGTCTTTCTGACAAGCATCTGAAACCTACTTTCACAAGAACAAAAATGTGTTTCCTGATAGGAGAAGTCTAGAAGATGAATAAAACAGCACCCTTAAATTTAAATAAACAACTTGGGTATTCATGTTTTAAAAAAAGGTCTCTAAATAGAAAACAAAACAACAAAAAAATATCTTTCTCCATGTAAATTCACCTAAATTTCTAAACCTGAAATCAGAATTCACTTTTTCAGGCAATGTCTGCTTTAATATCATAATTTTCTTATCTAATTATGTGTATTTTTCTGCAAGACCCAATTTTAAGTTGTTGAACATTTTTCTTACTTGTATCCCATAAAGAACAAGAGGTAAGCCCATAGGAGTAGTGCAGCCAGTATTTTGGCTACAGATATTGTAGATGTTCATGGCTCATCTTCAAATTAGCCAGAAAAATTTCCTGGGCACAGCAACAGAGAGCTCAACAGGGCTGAAAATGTCAGCCAGGAGAGTGAGATAAATACCTGGACTGATAACCTCTGCTGAGCTCGCTACTCTGGCAGATGCATTTTTGCAGTAATTTGAAAGGAAAACTCACATCTTGCTCAGTGTGTAGAATCCAAGCTGTAATTACCAAAAATGTTGTGCAATTCCAGGTAGATGGCAAGAATGACAGCATAAACATCTTATGTCAATCTATAAATTGGGTACATGCAATTGATATTTAGAGGAGAATTGCTTGAATTTTGTGTCCCAAAAGTCAGGGGCGGGGGGGAGAGTCCTACCTCTAAGTACCACTTTATCCTGGGTTTTGCTACTTGAGGGCTGGGAAATCCTACAAGTGTCAGGCTTGTGACCAGTGGCCTTTTTCCTACTCCTAATGTCAGGTGTGCCTGAGTCTCTTTGGAGAGTGATACGTAGTATTTCTGCATGGCGAAAGACTTCTGAAAATCTTACTTCAGCTTTCAATCTTTCTGAAAGCGTGGCACATTTTACCAAGGTGCTTACATTTTTCAAGGTGGTGTTTAAGGATCTAAACTCTAAATGCTGCATTAGAAATACCTGAAGTGTTTCTCCAGGGTTGCTTTTATGTCGTTTGCAATTAAACCACAGTCAAGTCCAGAGGGATTAAATACTGGACAACAGGCGAGTTCCTACTTTGTGTTTTTGCAGAGCACAGCCTGGCTCCTTCTGCCATACCAGGCATTGTTGTTCTCAAAGGACCTCTGAAGTCATCAGGGCATAAGGTGCAGCTCCGTGCTGCTGCCTTAGATGTGGAATAACCTGACTTGTGGAAAATGCAAACGTTATAAAGCACTTCCAGTGCAGTGAAGAGCGGTGACGTCTCGGGCTTTGCCGTCATTAACGCGGCAGTTCGCTCTTTCTCGTGGCATTTTCCGTGCTCTTTTACTGTCACTACCATGGGTAGCATAAAGTAGTGAAAGGGACAGAGAGTTCAAGATGCTTTCCAGATTTACTGCAGAAGTTCTCACTAAAAATAAAAAAATGAAAGACTCTGACCCTTGCTGTTAATTCACTTAACCAAAGTGACTAAAAGGAAAATGAGACATCAGACTAGGTTTTACTACTAAGGACACTTGTCATTATGCACATGGGCAGACTAAAGGTTCCTATAGTCCAGTCAAAGGTGATGGAGTGAATGTTCTGAGGTATGACTCAACCTTCAGATGTTGAAAATGGGACATGGAAGTTTTGGTTGAAATAGGGCAGGCAAAAGCTGTTTCTACTTGTTTGCTGGCAATGGCATAACACTGTTTCTAGAATAAGAATGTACAAATTAGTCATATTTCTAAAACAATGGTGTGCTTTACTCTCGAGTGATAGAACTTGATGGCTTAAGTAGCTTGTGCTTGTGTTGAGTTATTGTCAGCACAATACAAATCCATTCCATCGCTGCATGGTAAATTCCTATGTGGTTTTCTGAAATTTTGAGATACTCTGCAAAACTAGGCTTACTGGAAGCTTTAAAGATCTCATGAACTAATTCTTTTCATTGAAATCAATAAAGAACAGTAACATCTTTATAGATTATAATCTTCTTAAATAGCAAATTTGCTACAGGCACTGCATTTCACTTGACCTTATTGAATCATAGAGTAATTTGGGTTGGAAGGGACATTTAAAGGCCACCTAGTCCAACCCTCCCTCCATGGACAGGGATATTTGCAACTACATCAGGTTGCTCAGTGCCTTGTCCAACCTGGCTTTGAATGTTTACAAGGATGGGGCATCTAACACCTCTCTGGGCAGCCTGTGTTTCACCCCCCTCATTGCAAAACTTTGTTCCTTATATCTAAACTGGACGACAGAGTTTGGGATACAAGTAGAAGTGCCATCCTTCCATTGCAGAAGCAGATAATTATGCCAGATCCAAAGAAAATAATTCACTGAGGGAGATGTAGGAAGAACTAAAGGGAAATTAAAGACTCTAAACCCACTGTGTCTTATCTACCCCAAGTGCAGCTGCTGTTCAGCTCAGAGGAACCGCTGGGCTGCTGGGAACCAAAATCTACCTGCAGCTCTCCTGCTCAACAGACACCTCCTTGGGCTTCCATGAAAATTTGGTTTTAACTATTAAGATCACATTTGCAGTGCTCCAAGCTCTTCCTCTCCCCTTTCCACTTTTGCACCTAATGCCCATGGAGAGGTGGTCACATGGCTGTTTGCACACACAGCTCTTAGGGCTTAGGGATCCCTGCTGCCAAGAGGAACGCGAGGAAACATCCGCAGTCCCAGTCCTGCTTTGTGTCCTATGTATCAGAATTCTCAGCAGATATGAATTTCCACCTGTCAAGACTGGAATCCCACTGACCTACATCGTGTGACTCCAAAATCTGGGGTACAATTTTCCCCTTCCGTTCCTGTGTGCAGCACATGTAGCAATAACTTCCCCTTGCAGAATTTGTTCTCTGAGAAAATCTGCAGCAGTTAAGTAGCATGGAGCATACGAAATTCTGCTACTTGGTGAGAACTTTTTCAATGTTGTATTTAATATGATTGAGAATTAGGTAATACAAAGAAATGAAAGTAATAAGAGGAATAAAAAAGCAAGATAAGCACATGAATAAAGTCCTCCTACAAGGAATACCACAGACTAGTAAAATTAGAACATTTCTCATTCCTGAGATGCTATAATGAATTTATTTTTGTTTCTAGATATTCACATCTATACTGCCAAGGTCTTACAATTTAATTCTCAATAAAGTTCACAGGTAATGTCTGAATCTCATTTAGCTTGAAAATTAAAGCCCTGGCATCCTGTTATTTTTTCATGTGTAGAAAGAAAAAGCAAAACAACTTCGATTTAAGAAACTGTATATTTTTTTGTTTGATTTCCCTTAATTTATCATTAATCAAAATGTACATATTTTCAGCTTTGAGGCAGTTGTACCTTTGCACTTGGACAAAATAACATAATAATCTCATTAAAGTAATTCACAGACACATGCAAACATGAAACAACACAGAAATACCACACTATCCACACTTCTAACACTTTGAATAAAAAGCCCACTAATCTGTGGGCTCATATTTTGGTTATAGTGAAATGCAGTTTGCTTTAGCATAAGGTCCTAAGCATCTATCTTACTGTTAGGTTTCAGTAGAAATACTCCTTGTCCTGTGTATCTTTAGTACCACTCCTTATGAAAAGGCTCAAGGCAGGCTCTTCTATTCCTGCCTTTGGTGGTACTTGAAATCCACAGTCTGAATAAATCATTGTTAATGAAATAGAACACCCTTGTATATAAATAAAATTGAAACATTTGGTCTCGTACACAGATAATGTAAAATATATCACAGCAGTGATTACCTTTAAATGCTAGGCATGGCACTCCAGGTTGCAGTATTTCTGAAAAAAGCTGTAGTCATAGTAGTGCTCTCACGCTGCCAGCAAGGTTTAGCTGATCAAGGCGAGGAGCAGCCGGTGGAATGAGTGTGTTGTGAGGTTCACGCTGTCATGTAGAGCAGCATTTGCCAAACAGGCCACATACTTCCTCTCTGAGAAATAAGGAAGGCTCAAAGTGTTTGCAACAGATGAGGTTCCTGTTGCAAGTCACTACTGAAGGCACATTTTATCTATGGGCTGAGAAAAACAGGGAGGTTTCCAATGTATTGCATCAGGGCTGGTTTCAGCAAATATAAAAAATGAGGGAAATAACCCAGTTTACATTACTTACACAAAAAGGGTTTATTTTTTTTTTATTCTTCTTCTGAATTTATTTATCCAGTAATGCTCATTCCACAACTGTTTTCTTTTATGCAGCTTTGCTTTTCTTTTTTTTTCTGACAGACAGGAAGAGGCACAAAACATTATTTTGTCTCTTAATAGGAACGCAGCCTTTGCTTTATGCTTCACTCTGTACCCCAACATGCGTCGGTCTGCAAATAATTAAAGCTTAAGATCATCAATGAAGAAATATGGATTGACAGCCAGTCTGTAAAGCCCATTTTCACACTAGCTGTGAAAGTGCAGAAGCCTCAGGATCTTCCTCATCTCAGTGTCTGAGATGGAGGAACCAAGATACTGGCCTGCTAAATTACCTGACTAAAGGCAGTGAAGAATATTGTACTGTGGATATGAATATAGAAGTCAAAGGGATTTATTAAGGTTTGACCTTTGCTTTTATAATCAAAATGGGTTCTGAAAGACTTCCTAACATAGTATAGGAAAATATTAAAAAACCCTTAATAAACCCAAAGAAAATAAAATAACCCAGCAACCCCAAGCAGATTTCCTACTTCACATCAGAGTAGCTTCAAGTAGGTGCTTATGTGGGAGCTGTTGCACAACTGTTATTGAAACCAGGAAACTGATCAAATCCCCAAAGCTGTGCCAAAAATTGGTAATTTGGTAATTTCAGGAGAATATTCATTCTCTCTGATGGACTGTACCAGCAGTCCTCACTTTGAAGGGACAGGAAGGCACTAGGGAGCTTGATAAGCTAATCAGTCTATAGCACAGCTCCATGGTTACCCTGGCCATAGTTTGATTGTTTAGGACCGTCTTGCTTTCTTCAAATCACAAGGATGCCCCATTAACAGCATTCACTGAATTGATGAACAGTGTCTCTGGAATTACTAAAATATAATGGGTTAGGGGATGTCTGCATGTGGGAATAGGCAGAGGCAGAGCCTTTTCCCAATCCTTCTCACCACCCTCTGCCTTAGGCTGCCTCTGACAGTCTCCGTGCCTTTACAAGAAATAAGATTACATCCTAAGATGCACTTGGGAATGGGACAGGTCTCAGACTGAGCAGGAGAGATTGGTCACACTTAAGGAGAGGTTGGACTTGCTTGATAGAACATGATCTGCTGGAAACACAGTAAATCTCAGACACTGTTTCTATCATGCTTGTAGAGGAACAGATGAGTTTGCAGTGGAGGGTGGTGGGTAGAATTCTCCATTTCCGTGCCATTTCTGCCTGTTGCTGGTGGCTGTCTGCTCTTGTGCAGTGATGAGAGCTGATTTACCCTTTCCATGCATTTAGCTAATACCTTGTGTCAAATAGGATAATTGATAAGATAGTGTTTACATCTAAATGGAAGAAAGTTCTTGTGTGAATTAAGTGGGGCTTTGTATGTCATCTCAGAAATATTCATATCCTGTTATTCACGTCACTAACCTGACACAGGCACTCTGTGAGTCGCTTGTGAGAGGAACATTGTCCTTGCAGGGCTGCCTCTGATGTCAACAAAGAGAGATTTGCAAAGGCTGATGATAGAAGAAAATGGAATTTTCCTTCTTCAAAATGTTATTTTGATATAAGAAAGAGAACCTCTGCCTTCCCCCCATTTTTATATGGAAATTACAGTCTAGTAGACAATCTGGAGGGAAAAATGTCGCTTTCTCAGTCTCCCCTTCCATTGCTGGACTGACATGACCATTCCCTGTTGCACTCCCTGTGCTGGTGTTTGCCAGGTGTCTGCCAAATGTCATCTTAGCTGTGACAGAGACTCCCAAAGCTTTCTACTTCTCCGGGCTCTTGAAGCCAGACCTCATAAAAGCTTGGGAAAATGACATTAATGTCATCACATAGAGCCCTGCAAATTTGTGTCTTGTAAGCACTTGTCACTGTGTGGAATTGGATATCTAAGGAAAAACAGTGACGGACACTGGAAAACAGCCCTCCAAGAAAGAAGCAAATAGGGTCTAAATTGAAAACAACTTCTGAAAATATTTTAAATCCAGTCTGTTAAAGAATAATCTCCTAAACTCATTGGGAAATGAGTCAGTGGATGCTTGGTTGCAGCTTGCTTATTTTTGCAGGGAGAAAAAAAGGATTTAAACAGTATCTTTAATCTGTCATTAACTGAAACTGAAGACAATCTCAAACAGAAATAAGACACTGTTGCCTGTCCATCCTTAAACACAAACTGCCAAAGAGAAGGTCGCAGAATTTATTTCTCTGTGTCTCTGAGCCCAGCATAAATGCTTCATGCAAGATCAGGCTTTAGTCAAACACAAGCCATGTTTTAAGTGATAGGAAGCACTTGAGCTCAGCAGTCAGGAAATGGAAGAGCCCTGGCTATCCTGGAGGTCAAACCAGATGGTCTGACAGATACTTCTGGCTGGGAACTGTGTGCATCTGAGCCTGGAGAGTGCCTATTTTTAACAAGTAAAATATTGCTGTACAGCTGGCTCTTTTGGGAAAGCAGAATTCTCAGGACATTTCCTTGGTCTGACTGTTTGCATTAGATGTCTTTTGATCTCATTTTTGGGTGGTGTTACTGTAATTGCTGTTTGCACTGCCTATAGCATGGTTCAGGGCACACAGAAAACTTGCTTTGGTTGCAGCCATCAGAGAAACTGCATTCATTGCAGAGAGTGTGTGTGTTGAGGGGACAAGAAAGAATTTCATTTTCCAGTCAGTTTGGGAAAAAACAAGAGATCATGATGTGAGGAGAGGAAGCTGCATTTGGGTTTGCAGAGTGTGGGTGATAAAAACTAGTTCCAGTGAAGTTCCTAATCGTTAGATGTATTCTGAATAATTTTTGAAAAATTTTGCAGAAGCGAGCTCCTGAACTAAATGAGGAATCAAAAGACATTCAGCACTGCAGCTTATATGGCAATTGTCTTTTCCAGATATGTTGTGAGACAGAGGTACAGAGTACAGTGTGGTGAGTTGACTCTGGCTGGACACCAGCTGCCCACTAAACATGCTCTGTCACTGCCCTCCTCAGCTGGAAGGGGAGAGAAAATAAAATGAAATTCTCATGGGTCAACATAAGTACAGGGAGAGATCATCCACTGGTTATCAGCACAGACAGGGAAATTAAACTAATTTATTTTAATTAGTTTAATTTATTACCAATTAAACAGAGCAGGATAATGAGAAGCAAAGTATGTTTATGACCATCTGGGATTTTCCACTCTCATATTTCTNTACATCTAAATGGAAGAAAGTTCTTGTGTGAATTAAGTGGGGCTTTGTATGTCATCTCAGAAATATTCATATCCTGTTATTCACGTCACTAACCTGACACAGGCACTCTGTGAGTCGCTTGTGAGAGGAACATTGTCCTTGCAGGGCTGCCTCTGATGTCAACAAAGAGAGATTTGCAAAGGCTGATGATAGAAGAAAACGAAATTTTCCTTCTTCAAAATGTTATTTTGATATAAGAAAGAGAACCCCTGCCTTCCCCTCATTTTTATATGGAAATTACAGTCTAGTAGACAATCTGGAGGGAAAAATGTCGCTTTCTCAGTCTCCCCTTCCATTGCTGGACTGACATGACCATTCCCTGTTGCACTCCCTGTGCTGGTGTTTGCCAGGTGTCTGCCAAATGTCATCTTAGCTGTGACAGAGACTCCCAAAGCTTTCTACTTCTCCGGGCTCTTGAAGCCAGACCTCATAAAAGCTTGGGAAAATGACATTAATGTCATCACATAGAGCCCTGCAAATTTGTGTCTTGTAAGCACTTGTCACTGTGTGGAATTGGATATCTAAGGAAAAACAGTGACGGACACTGGAAAACAGCCCTCCAAGAAAGAAGCAAATAGGGTCTAAATTGAAAACAACTTCTGAAAATATTTTAAATCCAGTCTGTTAAAGAATAATCTCCTAAACTCATTGGGAAATGAGTCAGTGGATGCTTGGTTGCAGCTTGCTTATTTTTGCAGGGAGAAAAAAAGGATTTAAACAGTATCTTTAATCTGTCATTAACTGAAACTGAAGACAATCTCAAACAGAAATAAGACACTGTTGCCTGTCCATCCTTAAACACAAACTGCCAAAGAGAAGGTCGCAGAATTTATTTCTCTGTGTCTCTGAGCCCAGCATAAATGCTTCATGCAAGATCAGGCTTTAGTCAAACACAAGCCATGTTTTAAGTGATAGGAAGCACTTGAGCTCAGCAGTCAGGAAATGGAAGAGCCCTGGCTATCCTGGAGGTCAAACCAGATGGTCTGACAGATACTTCTGGCTGGGAACTGTGTGCATCTGAGCCTGGAGAGTGCCTATTTTTAACAAGTAAAATATTGCTGTACAGCTGGCTCTTTTGGGAAAGCAGAATTCTCAGGACATTTCCTTGGTCTGACTGTTTGCATTAGATGTCTTTTGATCTCATTTTTGGGTGGTGTTACTGTAATTGCTGTTTGCACTGCCTATAGCATGGTTCAGGGCACACAGAAAACTTGCTTTGGTTGCAGCCATCAGAGAAACTGCATTCATTGCAGAGAGTGTGTGTGTTGAGGGGACAAGAAAGAATTTCATTTTCCAGTCAGTTTGGGAAAAAACAAGAGATCATGATGTGAGGAGAGGAAGCTGCATTTGGGTTTGCAGAGTGTGGGTGATAAAAACTAGTTCCAATGAAGTTCCTAATCGTTAGATGTATTCTGAATAATTTTTGAAAAATTTTGCAGAAGCGAGCTCCTGAACTAAATGAGGAATCAAAAGACATTCAGCACTGCAGCTTATATGGCAATTGTCTTTTCCAGATATGTTGTGAGACAGAGGTACAGAGTACAGTGTGGTGAGTTGACTCTGGCTGGACACCAGCTGCCCACTAAACATGCTCTGTCACTGCCCTCCTCAGCTGGAAGGGGAGAGAAAATAAAATGAAATTCTCATGGGTCAACATAAGTACAGGGAGAGATCATCCACTGGTTATCAGCACAGACAGGGAAATTAAACTAATTTATTTTAATTAGTTTAATTTATTACCAATTAAACAGAGCAGGATAATGAGAAGCAAAGTATGTTTATGACCATCTGGGATTTTCCACTCTCATATTTCTTCACAACACTGCAATTATTTCATTTAGGCTCCCTCACTACCAAAACATGGCCACACAAACCAAACAGAAGTCCATATATTCTTTTTTATCATCTCATCAGAACAGCAGCAAGAGCTTGTAGAGGAAGAATTGGGATGGCCAGGACAGCACCAATGAATATATGTTGAGCTATGATGTCCCAAAAGAAAAGTTCTCAAGAGGCACCAGCCCCAGCTCAGCTGGTCACAGCCTGATAACAAAGTGAGAATTCACCTTCACATAATACTGATTCATCAGCTTCTCACCATTGTGAGCTGCAACATTTCCTGGTATCTGAATTTCTGCTGTGTATATGAACCTCTAATATTGAAAAGAGAAATTAAGAAATGCTGACAATGCTCCTGGTCCCTGAACTAAATAGTACCAAAGGTTTTTCCTGTCATTTTCAATGCCATCAATTGTTGCAGTAGGTGCTATTGCTCAACACTGTAAAGTTCCTCCTGGTCCTATGAATTTTGGAGAGCAGTGTAACAATGCTCCTGTGGATTGTGTCACACAGCTGCAGCTGCTTCTTCTTAGCACTTTCGAACACTTTTGACTGGGTCGATGTCAAAAATGTCAATGGAACATCCTCTGTCTTTCTCTTCCCCCTTGTTCATCTGTAAGGACAGCTAAACCAAGAAGTGTGTGTGGCTTCAGTTCCCTGTAAATCCCCTCTAGATTATCCCCCAGTGATGACAAGGTGGTTAATGACTACAATTTTATTGTATATGTCATTTTTTAGAAGTTCACGTTCCAAAAACAACTCTGCTGGGATATCTGAAGATTTCACTTGCTAGTTTTAAAAGTGAATTTTTTAGCTCTTGTGTTCATAGGTACAGGAGAATTCCTGGAGAATTAAAAAACAGAGGACTAACAAAAAGAACACAGTGTTTGTTATTCTTGAGCTGATCTCATGATTTTTTTGGTTTTCTGATTCATGATTCTGTCATGTTGATGGTAATATGGGTGTCATGTAATGGAAAGAAACAGGCCCTCCACTATTTCTGCTTCTGCCTAAGTAGTCCTATTTTTTAAAAATGCACAAGTCCTTCACTACTGGTTGCTGGGACTAATCAAACAAATAAGTTATAGTTTTATAGGAAAAGAAGGAACTCCTAAGTGTAGCTCTGTTATTCTCTGTGTCCTGAACCTACCTATAAAATGGATTCAGTGTTTAGGGAAGATTTCTGTTCAATGTGAAAACTACAGGCTCAAAAGAGAAAGAAAATTAGTTCTAGGCAATGCCATCTTCTGTTCTCATTTATTTGTTCCTGAAGGGTTGGGGTTTTTTTTGGCAATAATGGAAAAAACAGTGACCCTGAATTTTGATATGAATTTATAAAGCGAAGAACTGGTACAGTTTCTTGCATAACTTCTGCCCTAAGAGAAGCCATGTTTCTAAAGCCTGGAACATATTTTGGATGCACCTGGGAAGGAAATATAATGGTATTGTTTCCAAATCTTCTTTGAATGATGCCTCTTGTTTCTCTATCGCCTGCTTCCAGTCCTAGCAAAAATTAAACCTGATTAAAAGTAGTAGATTCCACATCTCTTTCAAACCCCAAAGATTTGGTCTCTTTCAAACCCCAGATGCAAGACTTGCTTTCTGAATGTAGGTGTTACCAAAAAAAGCAAACTGAGGAAGTGGCCATCAACATGGAAAATGGAAGAAAAGGTACAGAATAAAGAGCAAATAAACCTTTTGTAACCACTCACAGAAAGAAGATAATATATCCACAGCCAGATAGAGTCTACATCAAGCTCTTCTCCCCTCAGAAATGTATTTGCAGAAGTTTGGGGTTTTTTTTCTCATCAAGCTTTGACTGTATCTACTGCCAGCCCATACACATCCCGTGCTGTGACGTGAAGATTTGCCACCCAAACTTTTAGTTCTGCACCTGCAGTAGAGAACTTGGAGGACACTTCTATTCAGAACCTTTTGCAGTCTTTGATTTACTCAGTACATGACCTCAGAGCAATCTTTCAGATTGTAGATATCTGAGACAGGGAAACTTTGCACAGCTTTTAAAATCTCTGTGAAGAAACATGTTCAAAATCAAGCACACACAAGGATGTTTTGCTTGGTCCCAGTGAATTTTTGGATTCTATATATAATCTGATTTCAGTACTCTTTCCATACCAAACTTGGCATTTTAATAGGGACTTCAGAATTTCCACAGAAACTGACACTTTCAAAATTTGTGAAACTTTTGGAACTCCGGAAACTGAAGCCCTTTAATTTTTTATTATTTTGTTTTGTTTTGTTTTAAATGAATGCCATTTGGAGATACCGGGTACTTGATAAAGCATGCTGAGCATGTTCAGATCTGATGTGGAAGAATATGTTTGCCAGATTAGTGGGTAAATATTGTGCAGTCCTGGATTTAATTTTTCTCCTATATTGTGGGGTCTCATAATTCCTTACTCCACATGAAATGCAAGGAAGCTCCTTTTGTGAGGGAAGCTGACATGGTGTGTTATCCCCTTTCTAGTCTCACTCATCATAGCTTTAATGAACATGCTCTTCCAAAGGCCAGGTTATAGAACATGGTTCTCACTCCATGTGCTGGGAACCCACCCACGGATACTCTCAAGATACTCTCTTCAAAGATATTTTCCTTTCTCTCTCATGACCAGCTGAGTCAGTGCACCTAGTCAGCAGCTGGCAAATATCATGCCTTGCAAACACAAAATACACCACAGCAAATCCCAGGAGAGGATAAAGCCCATTGCTCACTTCAGTTCTCATCTAAATTGAGTGTGGAAGAGAGGAATAAGACCAAGTGATGTTTATTTCCTCTTCTTTAGTTCTTCCACCCTTTTAAAACTCAAGATGGCTCTTACAGTGGCCCAGATAAAAAATTCGGTTTTTCCTTTGCTTATCTGCAACCATTTTCATCTCAATCATTAAGCGAATAACAGATCTGTTAAAAAAGAAGAGAAACTTTTCAGGAGGGCAGTATCACTGGAAATTCTGCATGCAGTGAACTAAAGACTGTCTCTACACCCAAACAATAACCTCTTTCTCGCTATTTTTGGAAACCAATTTCTCCAGTTGTGAGCAATGGTATCCCATTAGTACCAATGGCTCTGCTTGTTTGAAATATAAAAAATATCCTGGGCACTGGCCAGGACTTCGCAGAGTTATTTGGGCTCAGAGGTTTGAGACAATTTCAATTTAAAGATTTGCAGTTTGTTTAACTTGCTTTTCAAGACTTGTAGTTATGCTTTGAGAAAATTCAGTGAGAAGTATGTTAATCAGTTCAATAGATCAGGGTCTTTCATATCATGCATCTAGGCTGTGGGGTTTTTTAGAGGACAGAAGCTAATTTTAGCAGCTATTATCAGTAAACCAATGCAAATGTTTGGAAATTAGTCACTTGAACCACGTCAGAGCTATTCCAACATTTCTGTTCTTGGTCAGATCTTATCAGATTTAAACTAATTTATCTGCATTTTCAACAAGTAGTTTTCATGTTTACTCAAAAATGTTGTGCCATCCTTTCTTGTTAAGAACGTTTGCTGTGTTGGCAGAGCTGTAGGAAGAATATGAAGAGTCTGGGGTAGAGACTGGACTCTCTCCTGTGCTCTGGTTTTGATCTTCATGCCCTGGTTAATCTTCTGCAGTTTCCTTTAGCCTTTTGTTCCTACTTCCTCAATTCATAGCACTTCCAGACCCTCACTGCTCCTTGTGCTAGTTATCTTGGTTTCTAGCCAAAGTTGATTTACACTCAGTGTGAATACTTAGTGCTCATTTGTCCTTGTACCAGCATTGTCTCAAGGTAGAAACAGTTCTTCTTTGTGGACATCATGCCTGCTCTGAGTCCTTGTTTATCAGAGCTATGATAAAATTCCATTTAGTCTCCTCTGTAAGATGGGCTTTCCATTCCCTCATGTGCCTTACACCACCTTCTTTATGTCTGCTCCTATCTCAATGTTTGTCCTTCCACCAAAGTTTTCAGAAAGATTTGTGATTTGGTTAGAGACATAATATAGACACTTAGAGCTTTTCCAAAATAACTGTGGCAGAGCTGGAAACAGCCTAACTGACCCTTCATCCCTTTGCTTGTATCTTCAGAACTCACTTATTTTAATTTAAAAGCCATGGTTTTATGTTCTGCAGGTGGAAAGATTTTTCTTCTCATCTTTTTTACCTGTACCAGGGAATCGGGTGTTCTAACAACATATGTTGACTGATATTGTGGGTTTTTTTCCTAGGGAGGCTCAGCTTTTTCTCCAGCATCCATAATTACTGCAAGGAGAGCACAGGCCCAAGCAGCAGCCCTGGCTGAAGATGTGGGATGCCCTTCATCCACCAGCGAGGAAATCGTAGCCTGCCTTCGCCAGGTGCCTGCTCGTGTCCTCAATGATGCTCAAACTAAGGTACAGCATAGCAAAACATATGCCATTGGCAAGACATAAGAAAGTTTACATTCACACAAAGCTGTGAGAAAATTTTAAAAATTATTTAGTCTGAATCCTCGTGAAAGAGGAACTGGACTACTTTTGGTGGAAGGAAGTTGTCTATGACATCCAGCTCTGAGCTATGAATACTCACAATTTGATTCTCCTTTAGACTAAATTCCTTTCACACTGATTTAATCATGTCTTCTAAAATAAATCTAAATATTGTTTTATTCCTTCTTTCAGTTCCCTCTTGCCTGCCCCTGGATGTTACTCTAGAGGAGAGTCAATGTCTTAGCTTTAATAACAGAACTTGTGCAGAAAATTAAGCAGGATGGGATGTCAGTGTTCTATATTTGAAGTGGGAGGCTTGTGAAAGCTGCAGTATAAATAATTCTAGAGATGGATCCTTTACCCACAAATTAAAACACCCACCAGCAATACATTTTCCAATGAGGACCAGCATGGAGTCAATCCCTAGTTTAAAACACCATTTTTATGACTATAAGACCACCATTTCTCTTGGCCTCTCCAGTTTGCTTCACCTACTGAGACTGTCAGCAAAATCTTTATTTGCTGCCAATGATGAGTTTGCACTTACATCACCTGGTCACTTGTTCACTTGAAGGGAATCAGATCAGTTGAATTAAGCATAAATAAAATAGAATGCAAAGGGTAAGCTGAATTAACTGCACAGTTCTTGCTCTTTATTTCTGCCAACATAGCTGCTAGCTATAAGTGGCCCATTCCAGTACTGGGGTCCAGTGATGGATGGAATTTACCTCCGGGAACCTTTGGATAAAGCCTTGCAGCGCCCTCAGCTTCAGAAAGTAGATCTGCTCATTGGAAGTGCTCAACAAGATGGTCTCATCAGCAGAGCCAAGGCAATTAAGGTAGGAAAACACTCACTGTTAATGAACTGATGGTATCACTGTGATTACAGCAATGTCAGTAATCATATGCAGCCTGGAGAGATGCTTTTTGCTTTCTACAAGTTGTGAATTATGCTCCACAGAAATATGCAAATGCATTGTCCTCCTCTGGCTAGTCTTGGCCAGGATGACTTATGGCATATTAATATATGTTGATTAATGTTTCTGTGGGAGATACAAAAAGGTAAGAGACCAGAAGCGATTTATCATTTATATTCTACTGTCTTTAAAATCCTATTTACATTTCAATCTCAGTAGTATCTCACAAAGAAGAAAGCAACTTAACTACAAATTTCTTCACTGTGCAGCAGGATTAAATCAGCACTTTGAGGTATTTTTAGCAACCTTTTCCTCTGTTGTCTCCTAGAAATACATTTTCTTGTAAAGATGATTCTGAGTAAGGACTAGCTGTAACAAAGAGCAGCACTGGCCTGATGTGTGGTCTAAGGTTTCCAGACAGAAACTGGTAAAATTCTTTTTACTGAAAGTAAAAAGAATTGCATCCATGCTGTACTGTCTGTTGCCATCTTGCAGTCACTCTGTGGATTTCACCTCTTAGAAGGCAGTGAAATGTCAGTCCCAGCTTCTCTTTGCTGGTAGCCAATAGCACATAGATGAATTTAATTCAGAATTAATGGCCCACCTGAATTGCTTTCATATTACTTGTTTCCTCTCTATCAGAACTTTTATGCTCTTTTTTCATGCATTTTCCTCTTTTGGAATCAATTTCAAGAGAATTCTCGTAGGAGAAAACCACAGAAGGATATAGCATGATGCTGGAGGCCTGCAGATAATGATCCAGACCCTCTGAGAGGGGTATAAACCTCAGTGACCTCATTACAAGTCCTGTGATGAAGAATAGGAAGTGAAATTCTTTCCTTTACCACTGTTTCTGCATATGACAGTTGCCTGCAAAATTGAGATGAAATTCCGTGTTGTATTAAAAATTTTGCAACAAATCATGGTGTTGATGAAATGCACAAGTGCTAAATGCCAGCTGTCAGATTGAAATGAAAAAACACTTGCAACTGAGAGTGCAGTAGAAGAATGCTGCCTCTCCAAAAATAAAACCAGACATATATTTTTTATATAAGGGCTTGCAGAAAATAAGTTTGAAAGGAACTCATTAAGTTGGTGCAACTCAACCATAAAAAAGGGTCATAACTACTGATAATTTTTTAAATGTGCATTTCCCTCTATTTCTATTTTCCTGTGACTTCAGGTTCTAAGGACTTGAGAGAATATGAATACTTTGACCAGTCTGTATCCCTGTCTGGGTTGTTGTCTTAAAGACCTGCTGCAGGGTTGAAGTTTCCTGATTTCTCCCTTGTTGACACAGCTAGGGTATTAATTGTTGGGAAACTGTAATGCTCCTTCCATCACTAAGCTGCTTAAGAACATGCATTCTGCAGGTCCTCAGCAGCATTCCTGTGTGCTAGCCATGACCATGTATGGTTGCAGTCAGTCAGATTATGAAATTCTGAGAAAGCCACAGACATATTTAGCTACAGTGACAAAAACTAGTGCAGATGGTGGTTGTTACTTGGAAGTCTGTGCCCCATTTCCTCTGTCATAAATATCATAGGAGATCTTTAATCTGTGCTAAATGTCCTCTCCCCACAATAAACCTCAAAGAAGCATTTGAGACAATCCATGCTGTATCCCAATCATCTACATTATTAATTTTAAGGGCTCCTTTGAGGTAAATCTCACTTGCACCTCTCTAGGAAGAGCCAAAGCTGGTTTTACTGTACACTAAGGAGTGTGGGAAGGCTTAGCTGGTGGGCAGAGCATTGAACAGAACTTGGGGAACCAAGGCATGATTATTAGTTTGCCTTTGACTACACCCAAAGTTTCATCTGTTCTAAAAAGAGGGAACCAAACATCCCTGGGGTGAAAATCCACCTATGGCTGTGTTCCTGCTCTGCAGGGAGAAGGTCCATGCATGTATTTCAGTAGATACACACAGCTAAAAGGTACTCTGGCAAATGTATGGAATTGGCAAAGTCCTAATTTCCATCTTTAGGATGGCTGATTTCCGTGTAGACAATGCGAAGAGTGAGGGGGATTTAACTCCTACTGACTTGCTCCACCAGTTCCTGGGAATAACTCTGCTGGGCAATTCAGTCAAGGACTTGCTCTATTAATCCTGATTCCTTTTAGTACTGATCCTGTAAATGCTAAGGAGACCCTTTGAGCCATTTGGATGTAAGCAAGCTTGAGACGTGATGCAAACCTTTTCACCTTAGACTGAAGTTACATGCAAGTGTTATAAACTCGTTGTACTCTTCACATAGAAGTGAAACTTCTAGACTGCAACCAGACCAGAAGGTGGAAAATTCAGTTGGCCCCATGCTGTTCTGTGGGATCTTTCTGGCCTTGGGTTGCTCTGGGTGTCTCTGTACTCCCACTGCAACACTGTGCTTGTGCCTGTTAAGGTGTTTGCTATTAAAAATGAAAGACAGAAGGCACCAGTTATGTGCTAGCAAAATGTTTAGGTTCAATTTGCTTACAAGTCAAGGCTGAGGTCTCTCAGTGATGTTTGCAGCAGAGAATATGCCTGTGAAATGTCAATTTTATGGCATTCACTGAAATGCTTGTTCATGTGGACTAAGACAGATTCATCACTTCCTGGAGCACTTCATCCTCATCCCCAGTGCAGCCACCACAAGGTTGAAACTAAGTGAGAAACAAAGCAGAGTTTGTTAAGAGAATGGCAAGTGGTGCCATAATGCACCATTAGGTGACATGTGGAGGGTTAAGCCTGAACCCATTCACTGCAATTCCCATGGCAGACCTTCAGGGAATATTAGCTTTGAGCAGTCATAGATTAGGGCAGCTGAGCAGAAACCTCTAAAAATGTTGACTTCAATTCCCAGCTGGACAAAATTTTATCCCTGTCCTATATGTGGTGCTCAGCTGGGAGGACCTAATGGCATTAAATTTATGGATTCACTCATGCTGCTCCATGTCTGTGTTTATCTGTATATGCATGCAGGTCAGGATAGCCCAGTCTGTGTCCTCCATGTGTGAAGTGCCTACTGTGTAATCTCCACATTGCAAGGATTTAGTTGAAAGACTCAGGTTGTATTTCATGTGTCTGCTTTCTTTCTCTTTCCCTTCTTAGTTGGATGCAGAACCCAAATCCAGGACACAGGGAGTGAGGAGATAGAAATCTAGTTTATTTACTCATGTAAGCAAACGGATCTGTACAGAACAGAACTACCATCCTGCACTTTATTACAGTCAGTTACTTTCTTTATGGTAAAAGGTATTCAGCAATATACAACAGGTGGTAGATATATTTATTGTAATGACCAGGGGAGAAGTGTCTCCATAAATGCCATCAGTGGGGAGAATGGACTGAACTCTTTACTTCATATTGAAATTAGTTAGAATTTTTGGAAGACTTTGCTGAATGGTGGCAGGTCTTTCACCATCTTTTGTGACAGTATTTGTCAAAAGCCATTTAAGGCCTGAGATGTGTACATACACTGTTAGCATTATCACTGTTTCACTTTGTTGAAAAAGTACATTTTGCCTCTTGGAAGGTGCAAATATTTGGTCTACCTACTGCTACAATTTCTTTTTAGGTAAAACACTGGGCCAGTTTTACTCATATGCACCATAAGCTATCCTACAGCAACAAGAACAGTAAGCAGTATTTAACTCATTATTTAGGCAATGTTTATGATGTTTTTTAATAATCAGAAGAGTAGAAAGGGGTGCACCTGCTGCCTTTAATTATTTTCTTAAATACTTAGAAAACTCAACTATAACTCTGAGGCCAATTCCTAATGCCTCTTTAAAGGTTAGCAAAATGTAAATTATTTTACATGATGTGAAGCTGTTTCTATTAATCTGGTAGCTGTCGTATCTACTGTGATTTGAAAATTGTTCTTTAGTCATATATTTTCTAATGGGAACCTATGTTGGACATGGAAAATCAGTTGAATTCAATCAGTTTCTGAGAAGTTAAAATATTTTGTCTTTTTCATGTTTAATGAATTTTATTTTGAACATATTGCTTTGGTTTTGGCTATCATGTTTAAGTCAGATGTTTAAATTATATTGTAGCCAAAGCAATGCTTGAGAAATTGTTTCAGGTTGTGCTGTTTTAGTGCTGTTTGAGGGATGAAAATTCTTCCCATCTTACAAATGTTGTTCTGTTTATCATCCATCTCTGCCTGTTGAGCCCTCTTTCATCTGAGTCAACACGTCTTGAGGGCCCCACAATATTATAGATTATTGTTGAGAAAACTCTGAAAATTGCAGAGGGGGCATTTTGAAGACCACAGAAACCATTGGCACAGTGAATCACAGAATTGTAGAACAGAATCATAGAATACGCTGAATTGGAAGGGACCCTTCAAGATCATTGAGTCCAACTTGTGTCCCTGCACAGGACAGCCCAAGAATCCCAGCCTGTGTCTGAGAGCACTGTGCAAACACTTATTGAAATCAGAGAGGCTTGGTGCTCTGACCACCCCCCTGGGGAGCCTGTTCCAGTGCCCAGCCACCCTCTGGGGGAAGAACCTTTTCCTGACATTTTACCTAATTCTCCCCTGACACAACTTCAGGTCATTCCCTTGTGTCCTGTCACTGTTCACGAGAGTGAAAAGATCAGTGTCTGCCTGTCCACTTCCCCTCACAAGGAAATTGTAATTGCAGTGAGATGTCCCCTCAGTCTCCTTTTCACCAGGCTGAAGAGACCAAGTGACCTCAGTTACTCCTCATATGGCTTCCCCTCCAGACCCTTCAACATCCTGGTGACCCTTCTTTGAATGCTCTCTAGAAGCTTAATTTCTTTTTTATATTGTGGTTCCCAAAACTGCACAAAGTTCATGAGGTGAGGCCACCCCAGTGCAGAGCAGAGCAGAGCAGAGCAGAGCAGAGCAGGACAATCCCCTCCTTTGCCTGGCAATTTATTTTCATTGGCAAACTCCCTTCGAGTTCTGTGCCCAGGTCTTTAATGAAGATGCTGAAAAGAGCTGGGCTGAGGATGGAGCCCTGTGGAACCCCACTAGGGACCAGTCACCAGCCTGATGTCACCCATTCCATGCACCCCTTGGTGCCTGACCCAAGAGCCAGTTGCTCACCAATCCTGTATCACAGTGACTTGGGTGAAAGCTGGACATTTTATCCAGAAGGATTCTATGAGAGATACTATCAAAAGCTTTGCTGAAATCCAAAGAGATTACATCCACTGGCTTTCCCAGACCACCTGGGTGGGTTGCCTTGTCACAAAAGGAAATCAGGTTTAATATGCAGGACTTTCCCCTCATGAAGCTGTGCTGACTGAGACCAATGGCTGCACTCGCTGTCTTTCAGGTGTCTCTCAATACCTCCCAGAATAATCTTCTCCATAACTTTACCAGTCACTGAAGTGAGACTGACAGGCCTGTAGTTTCCCAAGTCCTCCTTGTCCTTCTTGAAAACTGGGACAATGTTCACCAACTTCCAGTTAGCTGGGGCCTCTCCTGCTTCCCAAGACTCAAAAATCATGGAGAGAGGCTTTGGAATGACATGAGCCAGCTCATTGAGGATTCTCAGCTGAATCCCATCAGGCCCCCTATAGTTGTAGGGATCCAGCTGGAGCAGCAGATCCCACACAATTTCAGAGTGAACTGGGAGTTGATCATTCTCACAGTCATGGTCTTCCAGCTCAGGCACTGAGGTCCTCATGGTCCATCATCAGCGTTGAAGACAGAGGCAAAGAATGTATTGACCATCTCTGCTTTGTCTGTGTCCCTGTGGGGGAAGTGACCATCTTTATTCTGTAAAGGGTCAAAGTTATTTCTACACTGCCTTTTTTCATTAATATATTTGAAAAAACATTTTTATTGCCTCTCACATTTCTGGCAGCTTCACCTCCATTAGAGCTTGGGCCAAATGAATTCTCTCCCTACAGTGCCAAGCAGCATTTCTGTATTCTTCCCATGTCACCCAACCTTGCTTCAAGTGGGCCTACACCTTCCTTTTTTGCCTTTTTCCCAAGAGAATATCCCTGTCCAGCTAAGCCAGCCTTCTGCCTCTTCTTGACTTCTGACATTAAATACCCAAGGACGACCACACTGAGTCAGATCAAAGGGCTGTTCAGCACAAAATGCTGTTTTCCACAGTGGTTAAAGGAGGCTGTTTGTAAGAACAGGGTAAGCAAATCTGAGACTTCTGGTAAAAGCTCCCCAAACCTCCAGCACTTTACAGCTCAGGGACTTCCTATCCTGTACTGATCTTTCTGTATTGAAGAACTACCAAATTATTTTGGTTTTATTTATTTTTTAATTCAAAAACTCATTCATGAAACTTCATTTTCACCAATTTTTGGCATTTACAGAAACATTTGGCAGGGAGTTCATCACTTTCGCCATTTGTTGATATATCATGATCCATCTTCTCTGTAATTTTTAAGCATAACCTTTATTTGATACTTGACCATTGATGAGACAGTGATGGATCAGTTCCTAGGTTGCATAATCAGTATCCTAAGGTTTTTTTCACTTTGTTTCTTCCTGGTTTAAGTATCCATGACAAGAGTAGAACAAGTTAACAAATCACTTTTAAAAAGCCAACAAAATGAAAGAAATGCATAAAAGTTGCTTGTGTGGGTTGATTTATACACAAGAGATTGGGCTTTTCTCTGCCACGGAAAAGTATCTTTTCTTACCCACAACTGCTAACCCCAGTCTTCAAATGAGAGATTCTTAACTAAACAGAGCAATGCTGCTTAGTAGGAACCCAAACTGATCTGTGCTGAACCTGTGATGGAAAAATTGCTTTTGAATTCCGTGAACATGCAGTCAGGTCTTCAGTGATCATTTCTATTTCCTGCAGAAGAATATGCATGTCCTTGCTGGTTTAAAGCTGAATGAGTTTGTGGGCATGAGTGCTGTGGAGTTTCACATGTGGCATTTGTGCACATGAAGTGATGTGGCAGGAGTGAGCTCCCCATCTTTTCCAAAGTACAGCTGTATTGCTAAAGCTGGCACCACATGACTCTTTCACATTGCGTGGGCCAAAATCCAGCAAAAGAAGAATCTATTAAAAATACAAGGCAAATTTCCAAGATCTTTTTGGACCTTGGTATACTTGGTAGAGTTTTCACATCCCTTAAAGTCGCTTATTCAAAATGAGTGTTAGAATACTACGGACAAACCTCAGCCTCAGCACATGGGAACTTATTTTCTATCTTTCATTTCTGTGAATCTACTGACAAGTTATTATTCTATCTGTACTTTGTGTATAGGGTTGTGGAAAGACTTTCTAGCAGCATGATGAAAACCAGCTGTGGGCCATCAAAATAATATATTAAGTAAAGCATCTAAAGTAACTAAACTGGGCAGACACTAGGCTAGTTTGCATCAGACTGACTGCCCAAAATAATAGAGGTGGTTTGTTAGATCTTTTTCTCTGAAGTTCTTGTCCAAGTTTCAACCAATATGCACCTGTATAGTGCCCTCTTTAGAAAGGACTTGATGCACAGAAAAATTAAGGGTAGATTTTTTTTTTCATAAAGTTATTTTGTTTCTGAAATTTAAATTTTTTTTTTAAAGTGAAATGTTTCAATTGATAACATAAAAAACTTCCTCAAAGAAAGATAAGTTGAAAAATTCCAGTAGTCTTTAGCTTTGGTAAAAATATGTTTGGATACACAGTTTGGCATAGCAGGTAGTCTCTGTGACGTGGGCACTTTGCTCTGGGGAGCATGCCTTTATGTTAGGAAAGGTTTTAGATCATAGATCTCAGGAATGAGGACATTTCCCTGTTCGTTTCTCTGAAAGGCCCTAAGGGTTATGAAGTTTGAAGATCATGGCTGTTCCCTGCATTGGGATTTGACGGAATGGAATTTCTCTTCCAGGTCTAAGGCAGATATTATTTCAGAAGGGACCTAAATACAGAATTTGGAGCAGCCATGTTCCTTTGTAGGTGTTCCCCAAAGAGGCAGAGTGACAAAGCCATGAAATATCCTATACAACATGTTTGCTTTCTGGAATTTTCAAAGGAAAAGAATAGTAACTCCCTCTCTCCCCTCTAGTTTTCCTTCATGGAGATCATCAGAAATGCAGCCCTGGACACACATGCAGTGGAGAACTGTCCCTGGGGACCCCTTCTGTGAGAGCCAGCAGGATTTCTGTACTATTAGAGATCCATTGGCACCTATGATTGGCACTTGGTACCTATGATTTGGACTGACTAGATCAGGGTTCCTGTACTATGGTGCGTCCAGAGGAAGCCAATATTTCTCATTGGTGACAGTTTTGGGAAAGCAAAAGTAGGATTGCTCCCTGCTCAATCCCCCAGGAATCAGAAATCACAGCAGAGAGGACTCGTTCCAGCAGAGGGAGATCTGAGCCTACATTGTTCCACTAAAAAAATTTATCTTTTGGTTTTGTTTCTAAATTCCATGTATGCACTTTTTTTGTCAGAAATTTGAAGAAAGTCAAGGAAGAGCCAACAGCAAAACAGCCTTTTATCAGGCTCTGCAAAATTCTCTAGGAGGAGAAGAATCCAACTCGTTCATTGAAGATGCAGCTACGTGGTATTACTCCCTGGAACACTCAACTGATGATTATTCATCCTTTTCCAGGGCGTTGGAAAACGCCACCCGGTAAGAAAGTCATTCCAGTACAACTGTGTGATTGGAGTTTAGCAAGGTTTGTTTTGCTTATCTAAAGTGTGCGTTTATATTCTGAAAAACTTGAGACATTCTAATGCAAATGAACAGAAAATGGAGAATATGGTTTCATTTTCTGTGAGGTTTCCAATGTCTTTGGTAAACAGAAATTGAACTGATTTTTATGCCTTGTGAAAAGTTTGACATTGTCGTTCTAGAACTGGATATTGAGTTCAGACTACTAATGCTTCTTTTTGCATTTTCTTGTCACAAATGTCTGGGTTGCTTGCACACTGTGCATCAACAGTTCCTTGAGTTGTCTCATCCCTGTGACAGTAGAATTAATAGTCTGCCTTTTATTCCTAGTCCCCTAATTATACAGTCAGATACTTTTTCTTGGTGGTTAAATTTGAAAACTTTGATTTCAGCAATTACATTAGTTATTTTTTATTATGAAACCTGCAAAATACACTTATTCACAATGACAGGCATGACTTGAAGCCATTTTCTCTTGCTTGTTACTTCGGAGAAGAAACTAATCCTCACCTCACTACAACCTCATTTCAGGCAGCTGTAAAGAGA
The DNA here is from genome assembly GCA_013396995.1 of Dicaeum eximium. Lineage (NCBI taxonomy): Eukaryota > Metazoa > Chordata > Aves > Passeriformes > Dicaeidae > Dicaeum > Dicaeum eximium. Next base: position 291,292 of record VWZP01004030.1, on the reverse strand, counting down.
ATTAAAGTTCCCCTTGAGCCTTTTTTTTTCTCCAGGCTAAACACCCCCGGCTCCTTCAGCTGCTCCTCACCAGATTTGTGCTCCAGCCCCTTCCCCACTCCCCATTGCTCTGCTCTGGACAGGCTCCAGCACCTCATGCATGTCAGCAGAGGAATGAGCAACTTGCCTCCAGTAAATGCACTCCCATCCTTTGCATTGAAACACTGCATAGACCTTTGGGAGGTGGAAGTTGAAAACTTCCTGTTTTCTGCCTCTGAGCAAATTCAGGGACTGAATTCAGCGGAACAGAATTTCCAGAAATGAATCAAAAAGCTATTTCCCAATTCCTGTCTCTGCTTTATGAGCAGATTCATTGTGAAAACTCTTTACTTTTATAATGTCATGTAGCTTATAAACTGGTGACTTGAATTCTAGTGGGCCTGTCCAATATGTTCCACCTGTGTTCTGAAAGGAGACATCATAGCTACAGGCTCCTGGTTCTGCACTCTCAGGGTTTTATGTCCCACTGTGAGCCTCTCCACAACACCTCAGAGACAGGATTTTCCTTTTATTCCTCCATCAGAGCTGCAGAACATTGCTCTGGGAGAGCTTTAGGGAGCAGGAGAGGAACAGGAGCCAAGATTCTCTTGGAAACATCTGATTCAGAAAGTGGACTGCAGTTTCTGGGTGGTCCAGGTGTGCTGGTGCCCTGAGGTCATGGAGGAAACAAGCCAGAGGGTTGTGGGCTGAGCTTTGTGCCATTTATCAACTCACACATCTTGCCACATTTGTCCTCTTTTGTAGCCTGTCCCAGGGATGGGCCTCCCATCACCACGACACTGGGGCCATTGCCTGCAGTACATGTAGAAGCTCTGTGGCTCATGGGCATCAAAGCCAGAACTCTTCAGTCTCCTTCCATCACCACTGTTTCCCCTGGGGCCAAATTCTTTAGATCAGTGAGGTTTTAAGCCATAATAAACTACGGTAGGACATACATTTTAACCATTTTTCCCATCCAGAGAACCCTCTATAAGGAGCTGTTATAACACAGGGCTGTCACATTTGATCACTGGCATTCAGCCCAGGGCACAGTGTGGTGCAAACATTGACTTTTGCAAGGCTGCAAGGGCTGGCACACCACACACTTCCAGCAGGAATGGGATACACCAGCAGCTCCTCAGGCTTGGCAGCCTCCTGGGTGTGGGGATGACCTGCTCCTTTACGGTATGAGGCAAATACCTTGGCTAAGGAAAGAAGTAAATGGCTCATTCCTGGCCAAGCAAAAGGATGAGTAGTGAGACCAGGGCATCTGATGATAATACTTTGCTTCAAACACTTTGGAAATTACTCCAGCTACAGCAGAAAGTGAGGTGAAACAGTAGGTACAGAATGAGAGTCACCTGTATCAGCATCACATACATGGTGGAGAAAATGGGATTGGTTCCGGGATTTTTGATATTTGGTTGGTTGGTTTGGTTTTGGGTTTTTTCTCCTTAGTTTTGTTTCTTTTTAACAAAAAGCTTACTACCAGCATAGATGTGTAAGCCAAGGAAAGTTTTATGTCAGGAATTAACTGCTAAAGTTTTAACAGGATGACAAAGTGTGATAAAGCAACATAAGTAGTTGTTATAAACTACATACACTGTGCATATTTTGTGGTTTTAAAATAATTCTAATTTTAAATTTGTTTTTGCTGCAATTTTCTGGTATTTTTTTCCCAAGTGTAAAATTAGTTTAATTTTCTTTTTCTTTCCTTTTTTTTTCTTTTTAAAACTCTGGTATTCCATGCTTGTAAGAGACAGCAGTTTCATTTTTGCAGTTACTATGTATTTAGGTTTTTTTCCTACTTCCTCAAAATATAGATTACTTTTTTCCTGCCTACAGCACCGAGAATCCATTTTAAATGGTGAAATGTATCTCAAAGCATTTCTTGAGAGCTATTGCTCTCCCCAGACTCCCTGGTTTTCCAAGACCATCTGCTCCCCTAAAGCCCCATGCTGGTAGGCATGTGAAGAGCAGTAATTTTTGTTTCATTTGGGTGTTGTCAACCATAACTGTCAAAGAGCCCTGTGGTCAGTCAGCCCAAAACTTGTGGTCTCACAGATCAGCTTAAAATAAACTCTGCTGAACCAAGAGAGCTACCCAAACAGTGCCTTTCATAACCATAGCAGCTAAAAATAGCAACGTGCTTTTATGCTTCTCTGACGCTGTTCGTTCTTGCACCAGTTTTTGTTGGTTTTTTTTAACTTACCAAGTCTGAAGGAGAAGCTGCTGTTTCAGATTCACTAAACTGAGAATTGAAACCTCCCACTTCCTCAGCAGATATGTTTGTGTGCACTCACCTAGGTAAAGGTATATAAACACCCAAAGCTGAGTCCTCAGGCACAGGAAGAATGGGGAGTGGGGATACATGTGTATTGTATATATACAATATATATTGTATATATTGTATATAATATATCTTGTATATAATATTGCCTTGAGGAACCATAGTGAGATATTGCAGTAAGGTCTCCTCTCTTCTACCTGCCCCTCTTGAACCACTTGTGCTTCTTCCAGCTACTGCTCACCTTCCAGCCCCTCTTCTTGGGGCAAAGGAAGGTAGGAAGGTTTGGATGCATTTGCTTCACTGGTACCTTTTAGACCTGGTGTTAAATTGGCCATTTGACTCCCTCATTAAATTCTTACTGGTTAATCTTTCTCTCCCAGACATATTGCACCAGGAATTCTAAATTGATGAGCCCTGCAGGTTATCTTCAAAAGTGGTCTCTTGCCTCTTCCAGTTCTGGAAACTCTACCCAAGAAATCACACAGATACAAATTCAGAAATTATATTATTGGTCCTTAACCTAGGAAACATATAAGACCACTTATTAGATGCCATCACAGCCTAGAGTTGCCAAAAGTGGGGTTTTGTTTTTGGGTTTTCTGGGGTTTTTTGTGTGGGTTTTGGTTTTTGTTTTTTTTTTGGTTGTTGTTGTTGTTGTTTTTGCTTGTTTGGGTTTTTTTGCCAGGATATTTCGATATTTCTTATGTGTCAGATCTGGTTGGCTTGCTATCATTGTTCAACACTCCATAAAACATCACTTCTAGTGAATTCTAAGTAGTACTAGGCTTGTAGGGGATGAATGTGATTTCTTTCGGTCCAATTGAAGACAGAGATATGAGCTGGTTTGTAAAATTAAAGAATACTATCAAGATAGAGAGGGGTCTGCTGCTGGTGGGGGTTCTTCCTTTTTTTCCTTTATGCAACTGTGCCTGTTCTCTGCTCCTTTTTTGTCAGTGACCAGTTTATCACATGTCCCATCATAAACATGGCAAATCACTGGGCTGCTGCATCTCAAGGAAATGTCTTCATGTACCACGTACCTGAGAGCTCCTCACAGAGCAGGTAAGGAGATGGATTTTATTATGTTTCTTGATTTTAGAGTTTGTAAAACCAGGGCTGACTGCTTGGTCATGCTCTGGAATAAATGAATAAATGTAGGTATGTCAAATAAACACCTCAGATGAGCAAAGGAGGGATTGGTCTCTAATAAATTCTTTAACTATACAGGAATGCTTTTTCTGAACTGAGGCACTTCCCATTAGATATCTAAACTGAGTTCTCCCTTTCCAGCTTACCTACCTTGACCAGTTCCAAAGATAGCCTTTCAGATTCCTTCTCTGCATCTGATAAACCTCCCACAAAGAATCAGAATTTGGTCCAAGTCATCAGGAGTCCATGGCTGTCAAGATAAATGGTGTATCATTTTCTAATTACTCCACATTAATTCAACACTGCCCTTTTTTGAGGTCAGTGCAGCTGCATTCCAGACTGGCCTTCAATGTGGATGAATTCAGGGATTTATTCCTTCTTGTGCCAGCAGTGTGACTGGTGTTCTGCCGACAGACTGTCTCATGGGGAGAAAAATATTTTTGCACACAAGCATTGGTGGAATCAGACTCTGTGTCATCCTTCATTTTAGAAGCTTACTTGAAAGATTGTCAGCAGGACAAGCTGTATTATATTTAGGCAGAAAGGCCTAAGTGGCTGTGGGAGATGCAATGCCTGTTGGGCACAGAACAATCTGGCAGGCAGAGGCCTTTAAAGTGACCCTCTCTGGCTTTATTTTAGACCCTGCCCTTTGCAGAAGTCAGGAAGAGGTGCTGGTGGCAGTGGTTGGCACTTTGGGCTGCCCTGTGGCTCACCAGCGTGGCTCCTGCTCTCAAAGGCTCAGTGACCACAAACTGCAGTGACAGTAGCCCCTTCTGTTCCTGAATCCACACAGAGGGGCAGGAAAGCACACAGGGATGCTTATCCTCATACTGTTTCCTTGAGAGGAAGCTGTGCTTGCTCCCAGCCCCCTGGACTGTCCCTCACCTCTCTCCAGGAAGGCTTTTCCCCTTGTTCTCAGGCTTCCTCCAAAAGGGCTCAGGGGAGGGATGGTGAGTTCCTACTGGCTCCATTTGATCCTGTGAAGTTCCCTGCAAACTGCATGGGTTTTTTCCCTTCCTGATAGCGTAGTGAAAAAGCATTTGAAAGCAGCCAGCCCAGATCTAGGTTACAGATGAAGGCCATTATGCTGTGGTAACAGAGGCTTGCTTTCTTTTTAACTGCGAAGTTAATCCTCAGGGAGCCGTTGTTTCTCTGGCAGCTCCAGGGGGAATGTTCACAGTGTTCCATTTGGCTACTGATAGGCCCAGATAAAGTGATTTTTACAAGGCTCCAAACAGGGCTGAGCTATGGTATGCCAAAAATCCAGCCGCACAAAAAGAAAAGATGTGTTCTCAAATGAGCCAGCAAGTTTTCTCTTGCTTTGGAGAATGATAGTGACCCAGCCATCTATGATTAGATCTTATTTGTAACTAGATTAAATAGTAATTATACAGCTTAGACTCACTGGCTTTGAGGCAGTGATTTTGAATTGATAAGAATTTTCCCTTCTATCAAGCCCTGTTTAAGATTTCTCTTGTGCTGATGTTATTTAGCTCTCCTCACACTCTTCCATGCAGCAATAGTTTACATAGAATGTAGCTACACATTTTAATCATATTTATGTTGACACTGATGTTCTAGGCTAATTACTTTAACTTTAGTGCAAAAGTTATTGGTTTGTTTTTCCATAAGCCTCTTTAAAAGAACAAACAAAGCCAGAATGCTGTCTGAAACTTGCAGGAACATGAGGCAGAGGCTTAATTGGCTTAAGTTAAGCCATTTGCAAGGAGAAATGGCCCAACTTGGTATGCTGCATGACATTCTTACTCCTTTTGTCTTTATTTATCCTTAAGTGACATTCAAATAAATGCTGTTTAGGTTGAAAAGCAAGCATTTTTAACAGAAGTTGCAGAATTCAGCTTGTCTGTGTACAAGAGGATCTCATTTGTCACTACAACATGTCTATTTATGAAGTGATACCCTCATTTTCCCAAGAGACCACACACTATGTCCTCTGCTGACTACACTGCAAGTATTTTGTTTAAATATTGTCATTCATTCATTCATTCGTTCATTCATTCATTCAATCATTCATTCCTAAATGAATCTTCCTTCATTCTTCATCCTACTTTTGCCATGTCACCCTCTCCAGAGCATTCCCCACTCCATGAAATGTGGGTGCATTGCAGCCCCACTCATGCCAGTGCTGTGATGCTGCTGGGGGAAGGAGCTTCAAATGAGAGAGTGCCTTTGACTCCTAAAAATGGGAAACCATCAAGAATCTGGAACCAACAAAACAGTTCTTGAGAATATTATTAGTGATTTATATAATCAGACTAAAACCAATGATATCCATGAAACAGCCTTCAAGTAGAATATATAAACAAATCTTGGGAAAAGAGCTGGCAACCATGCCCCCAACTTCCAAGGGATTTCTGTAACCATTGGAACTGAGTCCTGACAGTTCTCAAGCTCTTCTTGGAAAACTGTGACTCCTGGGGGTGGAGCAGAGGCATGTACTCTCCCAGACAACCTACACCTTAGGCTGGAAGGCAGGACTTGTGAAGGACTGCCTCAATAGAAGAACCCTGTTACAGCCATTTCTTTGTGTAAATGAATGCAACAGCCAAAGTATGATTTGCACATGGCAGTTGTGTACAGGGTATTCTGTGAGTGCACACACTAAATCAGATCCCACTCATGTTTTGTAGCTGGAGGAAAACCTCATTAGACATTCCTGATCACTCATAGGCCTTTGATAGAATAATGATTTCTCAACCAGTTTGCTGAGATATAAACCTTCACTTGTAAAAATGGGATTTTTTATAGTGTTATGTCCATAGGGGTAACATAAAAGATAAAATAATGAGGGTTTTTACTTTGGTCTCTAAACTGTTCCTAAGAAGTCAGTTTACACAGGACATGGGCCTTCTCTTTGTGTTTGCAATCTGTATCATAAAAATGATGATAATATAATTATATATAATTATATATAATGTATAATAATTGCTAATTGCTACCTTACTGGAGTATTGGAAAGAGTACATTAAAATAATATTCAAATAACTACAACAGTGAAAGACTTTTGGACAAAATATTCTGTCTGGGAAAATAGCCATTCACTCATTAGATAAGGCATCTTATAGCAACACATTCTTCAATTTCTACTTTCTCACCTCTCTCCTACTTTTTGTGTCTCCCAAAATGCTTAACAGAAAAGAGAGTTAAAATGCAGGGATGAAAAAAGGACTGGTATTTCCTCTTGTTGCACTTAGTAACTAACAGCAAGATAAACAAGAGGGAGGGAGAAGTCAGCTAGTAAAGACAACCACAATGATGCAAAGTAGACAAAAAATTATTAAACAGGAAAGAATTTTTGCCAGTAAAAGTCAATTAGCCAAAGTTTGTCTCTCAGCTGGATGTTTCTAAAATGTACACACATACACACACACATTCAAGCTTGTGTAGATACAAGGGTAGGGTTAAAAAGCCTGCTCTAAATTGATGTCTATGACATATGTGGAAAATCACATAAAACCATGAACTGACAGCTTTTGTATAGATGAATGGATCTTGCAGAGACCAAAATAATATCTCCTTCCACGTGGTAGCATTCTCCTGAGCTTGGCATGACACCGTGTCTGCTTTACTCTTCAGTTCCCATTGGAATGAGAAGCCAACTCCCACATTAATAATCTGTGGTAAAAATATATTCATGACCCAGCTGCCATTTTCTCACTCTCTCATTGAGAACACTTAGGCCTTGGAGTAAACATTTATTCTAAACAATGTAGGAGGAATGTGACTGCTCAGCACTGCCTAGGATTAGTGGGGAGGACTGGAGGATAGCTTTAGGTATGGTAAAGAAATGTGTGATAGGAGATGTTTTGACAAGGATAATATTAACTGTACAAAGCTTTGCCTTGTTGACCCTTCAAGAGGTTTCTGGGTAATTTTTGCATATTACATTGAAGAAGCACTTCTTGCCATGCCAGCACAATTTCCTAGTCACATTGTGGTGCCAAATGTTCTGTCTTAAAGATGGTGGTAAAACTTCAGTGCTCTGCCCACTGAGAGGGGCTGATTATCAGCAGCAGCAGGATGGAAAAGCATCAAACGGAGACTTAATGAGGCTTTATCTTCTAGTCATTAACATGACCATAATAATCATAATCATAATAATCATAATCATCATAAAAACTTTTCTTGATTTTGCATGGGACAGATTCACCCAAGGTTAATGGGCTGCTGTCTTTTTCAAGTAATTTTGGTTGGGGCTGTCTTTACCTCCAGACTGTGCACTCTGGTGGGAGTTGTTAGAGGGCTGCTGTGTGCCAAGGCTCACATTGTTGGCTGGGTTTCGGTGACACTTCTGAAGATTCCTGTAAGTGAAGGCGAGAACTGACTGATAAAACAAAAAATGTTTGTGTATAAACCCATTCAACTATGTGAAGTATTCTTGGTTTCTATTTATTATGGATGTGGTGGGAGTTCTGGCTATACTTAATATCTCTTTAATTAAAGGAGATTTTTCTACTATTTTCATTTCACAACAATTATTTCCCTGTCCTTTAATCCATCCAGCACTTGCTGTCCACTTGATGCTCTCCTCCCATCTGTAGCTGTTACTCCTTGAGTAGCAACACCCCCCAGGTTGGGGACACAGCCTAAACTGGTGCTGTGCAGGCAGACAGGAGGTTGCCTCTGGGCTTCAAATAAATTATTTAAAACCAGAAGGCAAATAAATTACCAGTGGGGTGGTGACAAGCTGCCTGTTGCTCCATAGCTGGGCAAGCACCACAATTGTCTTAGGTAGCTGTGTCCACTTGCTGCAACAACAGCTTGTCACTGTGCTCCATATCCCAGTCTCTACTCCCAGTCACCTCCTAAAAGTTATTTTGGAAGTTCCTCTCATTCCTTTGGCCTTATCCATTGCTTTGTGCCATCTGCAGCTATGGGAACACTGTCCCACTGATACAGCCACATCACACCATTCTCAACTCTTTGGAAAGTGTCTCTGCTTTTGCCTTTGTAATTCAGCAGATTTTCCCGATCTTGTAAATTAGCAATAAATATGCAAAGTAGTCAGCTCAGAAAAAGCAGAAACCATCTTTAAATGAACCAAAATTCAGCTGAAAGACTCAGGAAAGGACAAAGCAATTTTGGAGCTGCATGTGCTGCGCTGGCAGTTCCCATCAAATGTAATCTACAAGATTTGCACAAAGTCCATGCATGTTGAGCACCATGTTTTCCTTGGTGCTCTGGGGTCTTTAGATGCACACATCACCTTTTTCTGGAAATTCATCCATTCATTCAGCTTAAGAGTAGCCATACTGAACAAACGCATGAATTTCTGTCTCCCAAAAGTCCAATCAAGTGTCAGCATGCCTATTACTAGATCTTAAATACAGTAATTCCCTGACAGATTTGTGTTATCTATGTTCTTTAGGAATTCTGACAAGTTGATAAAAATGCTTTTTCTTCCTGCCTTAAGATCTATGAATTTTTTTTCAATTAGTGTGAGTTTTCAGCCTCTTGAATTTACTATCTGCTATTCCAGTTTTATTTTCTTTAATTGGCACAGCTATAATGCAAAGTGGAACGTTGTGTGTGTTGGGAGTAATTCAAGTGGAAAAGACACAGCAAACTCTAGAATTCTTTTGCAAGTCACATGTATCTGTAGGGCTTTTTTGGTACAAAGGTGGATAAACTTGGCAGTTTAATCCTGTTAGGAGTTAAGCTTTTTCCATATGTCCTAATTTTCCTGAAAAGAAGAAAGCAAAATATTCATCTGTTTTTCACATCCTTTCCCCCATTTGTTTGGCAGGAGTTCATGATGAGAGGAGACACAAAGAGCCAAATGCATCCCTAGAACTGCAGAGGTCACACCAGCCTCACATTGGCTAACTGAATTTCTATAAATATGCAGCTGTCCTTTGATTAATTTTTTTCCTCCCTGCAATCACATACCATTTCCTTTCATAAAATGTGTGGCTGTATATAATTTTTTAAATTATTTTTGCTTGGCATACAAATGAAGCTTTCAGTTCAGGCAAAGTGCTGGGTTGGTAGGCTGCTCCTCTCCCATGACATGGATGAGACAATGGCTGTTCAGGATACTGGATAAGAAATATACTCTGGAAAAATCTGCTGGTATTAATGTGAAGATAATGGAGATGGGTGCAAATAATCACATTTAATATTTCCAATAATTCTTACAAAAAATAATTTTAAATCCATTTACTGAAAATAAACACAGAATGGGGTCAGAAGAGCACACAGGCAGTGGCACATTTGACGTAAATCATATCCTCTGCTCCTGAGACAGAGTTGTTATGAAATCCTATTTCAACTCAAATCAGCAGGAGATTTATGAGCAACCTATGAGTCTGGGTTTCACCTGTGCTGTTCAACTCACCCAGCACATAAACAATCTGTTCTCAGCAAAGCCAGTGTCACTGAAGAGGAGGGGATTTTTACTTTCCCAGTGATAGGCATGTCCTTGCCAATGGGATACTGAACAGGGCCTTGATTGTTAGGCTGGGAACTCAAAGCCATGATCTCTTCTCTAACACAAAACCTTTCATAGAATTGTTAGAATGAGCAGTTATCCTCACAAAAGTTTACATTAAGGGACAAATCTTTTTTTTTATCTCACCAATCTGTCACACATTACCAACATCTGCTTTATTTGGGGACTGACATGAGTTTGAGTACAATATTTCTTCTGAATTTCTCAGATGAGAAATGGTAATTCTGGCTGAACTCTAGTTACAACTATCTTGTTATTTTAAAATTTAAATGATTGAATAGCAGTGGGGAGTTTGGTGTTTTGGTATCATATAGGATATCATTAGAATTTTGAGCTAATTTATGTTGGCTTCTGTCTGTTTGTGGAGGTTTAAAAAAGAACCAAAAACTACATTAAGGCAACTAAGAATAGAAGCTGTGACTCAAAATGCTTTGAGATTAATTGATATTAGTTGGAACAGAGAGTAAGGACTATTTTTAAATTAAAGGAAAAGGAGAAATATTAGGCTAGAGCAAATCATTAATCATCAAAATGAGTTTCCAGTATGAAATAATTAGCCAGACCTAGAACAAGGACAAGGTTCAAAATGAGATCAATGTCCTAATTCACTATGGATCACACTGTGAGGTCCCAGCTCTGAGTTGTGCATTCAGTCCCAATATAGCATGGAAGTGTCCCAGATAATTTTCTTCTGTTCTGACTACCCTGATCATGGATTGCCAGTAATGACAATTCCATTTTGCAAACAAAATTTTTGAGTATTTCTGAATTGGGGTGATGGTGGTGGTGAGGCAGTTTGGTTTGGGGTTTTTCTGTCTGGTTTTATTTGTTAGTTGTTGATTTGGCTTGGGTTTTTTTCTGTTCTAAAAGCTTGTGATTAAAATGTTAACTTAATATGGGGGCTTATATCTATGCTCTGTTTGATTTGGAACCAGAATTTAAACCAAATCAACTATAACCAGGGTAGTTTTGTTCTAAATTCTGATCTACTCATCTTTTGCTCTTCCCTGTTGAAGCTGTCCTTTGTGAAAGTAGCCACAGCTCTGTAGAGAGAGAAGTGGAGTATCTGATGGTTGAGTAATCTCTTTGTGTCTTTCCTACTTGGAAATTTAAATGGAAAATCCATCTTAGGTTTAAGGAAAATTTTCTCAGAACCTATACCTCCCCAATTAAATGTCTTGGCACTGGATAATAAAAACTCCCAGCAAATGATATTTCAAGGTCTGCTGTTAAATCGTTGGCTATGAATGTCACAAAGTTTCTGATTTTACCATCTATTTTTCTGTAAACTGGACTCCAGCAGCACCTCCTTCTGAGGTGAAGTAAGAATTCCCCATGGAGAGCTCATTTTAGTGTGAACAAAGTTGTAGGTTCTGGCTTCTATCTTCCCCATGGCTTAATTTACTGGTCTGCCAAATAAAAAGAGCTGTGAATTTGTTTTTAAAAATAATATCAAACGTCTTTTTAAGATTGACATCTTTAAAACTGTACAGAGAGGATCTGAAGAGCCATCTTTGCACAAAGTACTGCTCCTGTAAAGTCAACAAAGCCAAATCATCCTTCTTAAGCTTAGCAGGTTTTATCTCATCCTCATGTTTTCTTTCTCATCAAACAGAAATATTGAAAGCAGTCTGTGAAATTGTAGAGTTTTGTACCACTTTAGGTCTTGTATCAAACCAAGTACAGTCATACAAACCATTTCAAATCAAATAAATTCTCCATTTATGAGATTGCTGAATTTTTAATCTCGGCTGTGATGACAAAAGTTTTCACATCTGTAAACACAAGGGCTCAGAACAAAATCTCATTTGGGGGAAACCTTCATTCCCAGCTTGTTTTAGCTTCACAGCAAGTTCACCTCTGCTATGCAGTCCCTAAATGAGTAGATTTGTCTCTTCATTGCAACTCAACTAATTTCATGTCCTCTAATCTAATATAAAAAGACTCTTATTTCCAAAGAAAATTGCCTCTTTAAGTATATTGTACCTTTGCTGCAATACTGACACTAGAAATTGCTGTTATGTACTGGGCCAAGCAAATTATTTTTAAGGCAAAATTATTAAAGTATGATCTTGCTTAATCCTTCTGTAAATATTTGGGGAAGAAAAATATGCTTTAATGTTGTTTCAGTTCTACATTTTTTTGGTGAATAATCTGCGAATAATTCACTTTCCAGATGAAAAGTATTACTGAGGTATTATGATAAGACTAAGGAAAACACAACCCAAGATGTATTTCATTTAGAGGGCTGTGTGCTTTTCAAAATAGAGGCTTTGGTGCCACCACTCATAAAATGTAAAGCAGTCATCTTGCTTTTGGATCACCTGCCCATGGTGGTGGTGGAACACTCCTTGTTCCATTGGAGGCAGTATCAGGGTCATACCAGTGCTGCTGCATTTCATGTCCAAAGATAAAATAGTTTCAGTTGTGCTACCTTCTGACAAATGCCACTGCAGATGAAATCTTGTTGAGTGGATCTGGGATTTGTTTATTCTTGCCTCACAGACATCTGTTCCTTGTCCCAGGTCCCCTGATGCTGTCTGCCTTCATGCAGCATTAAACCAAGTCAATAAAACTTTTGTCCAAATGTGAAGATATGGAAAATGCAATTGGACCAGTCCATAAATCTCTCCCCCTGAGCTGTGGTTCAAAGCTATGTGTAGAACATAATTTAGTTCTAATTTTATTAGTAGAAGTTGGCCACTGTTTTCCTGCAGGACTTGACAATGTTGAGGCGTGTAACCTTTGCAATTAGGTCCTGCCAGTCTTACCTGGCCAGTCTTGTCCCTAAATTGTTGAAATATTCCTTATAGTAATTTATAAGTATTACGTGGCAGTATTACACAGCAGTTGTTCTTTCTTAAATCTTATTTAGGTGATTATCTCAAGCTGTTTTGACTTGTCTGGCATATTAAACATGGGGAGAACAGAGTGTATGAACCAAAACCACCCAGCCAGCAAAGAAATTAGATTAAAACTATGTCTCAGAGAAATCTTCATAAACATCTCCTGTTACATCTTTTCTTATCCAGAATCCTGGCCACAATGAAGTCAATGGAAAAACTCCAGTTGCTGTTAAGGCCAGAATTTTATTCCAAGTCTGTGAAATAAGCCATAATTAACCTTCCATTGTGGCTGCCAGAATCCATGTCACCACTTGCTTCCACTTTCTGAATTTAATTTTAGTGAAAATCTGTCCAAAAATTAAGAGGCATTTAAGGAATAGCCAAGTGACTTTCTCCCTCTATCACTCTCTCTTATACATCCAGTCAATTTATAAAATGTGCCCTAACTCCTTCCACAGTTTCCTTTTGTAACAAATGTTAAAGACCCTGCACTAACATAATGGAAAATTCTCCTTGGTATTGCTTGTTCTTGTTTTATGTTTTGGATTGAAAAAGTCCCACAGCTCTACACACTCTAATTAATGGTCATTAATTTACAACTTTGCTTTATTCTCTGAAGTAATTTGTTTCCTTTTCTTCCACAGATAAATAAATAAATGATGGTTTTAATTATCTTTCTATAAATATTTGGTTTAGCTCAGGTCAGGAGTTCCTGCTGGATACTCAGTATGCATTTGGTCTACCCTTTTACCCGAAGTATGAAGCACAATTTACTGAGAAAGAAAAGGTCCTTTCCTTGCAAATTATGCAGTATATCTCCAATTTCATAAACTCTGGGTAAGTGTGGGATATTTAAGAATTGGTGTGACTGGGGAGATGGTGAGAAGTAGAGGGAGTGTCATCAGTCCAGACCCTGCCCTCAGTCATTCTACACTTCCTCTACACTTTGTCAGCCTACAGCAGGATTTGGTCCGCACTGTTGGAAAGTCGTGGCCAAGTTACCAGGCAGAGCAGCCACCAAAGGTTTAGAGTATGAGACTTAGCTAGGAGGAATAGACATTTTATCTCCATTGACCAGCTGCAAATTCTACTAAAATACATGGAGGCTTCAAGGGCCTTGGTGTTGACTCCAGAGCTTAGTTCTAAGACCCCAATTCTTAAACCTCTTGTTTCAGAGTTCTGTTTTTCCCATAAAAAAAAAGGAAAGCACAAGAAGACACAGTGCACCCTTTACCAAGAGCTCTGTGAACATCATTCTTGGCCATGCTTGAGAATGAGGAATATCTCTGCAAACCTAGTGTGGGAAGGGCTGTTGAGGGTGTTCATAAGCCTGTGTCTGCACAGGTTCTGTGTACCTGTTCCTTAGGAAGTGAACCAGACTAAAACGATACTGTCAGATGAGGCACCTTGAATGATTCACCAGTCTGGACTGAATTTGAACCCCACTGGTCAGAGGGACTGGATACACATTTCCCTGACATAGCTAATCTTATAATTTTACTGTTCATGTCATTCTTTTCTAATGATAATGTCTCCCACTCCCTTAGAAATCCAAACTACCCCCATAGTTTCTCAAGAAGAATGCTGGGGGTGATGCCTGCCTGGCCCATGTATCTGTTAAGTGACGATGGCGATAACTACAAGGAATTCACTGTTTCTTTGCCGACTCTTAAAGGACTGAAAAAAGCAGACTGTTCCTTTTGGTCTGATTATATCAGAAGGCTGAAAGCATCCACGGGTAAGAAGAGTGTTTTCTGACATTAAATAAACTCTAAATTCTCTGCTAAATGTTTTTTGTCTGACTGTAGTGCTGTTACGTCACTGTGGAAAAGCACCTTTTGCAAATTAAACATCTTGCAATGTCCAGGGTATATAGTTAAGAATCTAACACTAAACAAATTTATTTTATAGCAGATAATGTGTAATAAAGTGTAATTGTCCTGGAGCTTAACTAGCTAGAGAAATATTCTTGTTATGATGGTAGAAGATGTGACAAAGCCATATAGAGAGTGCTCCTTATTTGCAGTCATAATACTCTGGGTATTATGGAAGGTATATATACTCTGGACTCTGGGTAAACTGGAAAGCTGTGTATACAGGCCTCTTTTGTATACTGGAAGCACCTAATATGAGATTGTTGAGAGTCCTATGGATTAGGAAGAGCACAAATAATTTCCATCTACTGCAAAGTTGCAGCTGAGGCTTTATATCTTATTACGGTTCCTGCATGCTTTGACTTCTCACTAGATTAGTTTATTCGACTTTTTTTTATAGCTGTGGTGATTATGAGTCTTGCATATCTCCTTTTATATTTGTCATAAATTTTAATGCAGCTATGAGAGCCTTTATATTTTTTCTTACTGCTTAGAACAGTGAAACCAACTCTGCTTAGATTTCAATCTGCTGCCTGTCCTGAATTTATTCTCATAAATAAACTCCCCTTCATATCTGTGTATATTGTAAATAAATGTGGATAGCCTCAAGCAAAGCAAACAAAACCATCCCTTTTTGGCAGGCAGAGATGTTTTGAATTGTTCTTGGAGGCCTGCAAGTTTTGCATGTGTTTTTTATGTCCTAAGGATTCATCTCCACAGTGAGCACAGTTCAGGCTCGCTCTGCTTTGGGGGCTGTTGAATTTCTGAGAACAAAATGTACTTTCCAAGACACCAAGCTACCCAGGCTATCTGTGCCTGACACAAGACCTCAGGTGGGCTGAGGCTGATGTTTGAGTGACACAAAACTAAAATGTCTCAAACACATCAAGTTGGTCATTCTGATGCAAACACAGAGCATCAGTTCTCTCATTCAATAGACAGCCTCAGTCTTTTCTCACGGTCTTTCTTCCAAAGTGGAGTCAAGATTTTGTTGTCAGCCTTTTTCTTAGTTTCCTTGTATCCCTCAATGTCTTTCAGGTTCAGAGGGGATACTTTGATCTCACCACTGGCTTTGTGCTGATTGAGATATTGCTAATTTCCACAGCTTTATTCTGATGTTTAAACAGTCCTGGCAATAACTTTTAGGTCTCTTTGGACCTCATCTCACAGCACTGTGGCTGTGTAATGCCAGACTGGGCTGAAGTCACAGCTCTGGTAGAGTGACTCCTACCAAGCACCACGGACAGAGACTATTCCTAGCACCTATGGAAATTTTCCCAAAAAGTGGGAAAATATCCACCAGGGCATATTAGTTTTGACATAGACAAGATTTAAAACTATCCAAACTGGCATAGTAACACAAAATGCATGCATGGGTTCATCCAGTGATCTCTCTAGCTCAATATCCTGCTCTTGTCCACAGCCAAAACCAAATACTTGAATGTTAAAGATAAAAATACAGGGAGGGAGAGAAAAACATACTTGAACCGTTCACAAAGTTGAGTAAAAGCTTTGAAAATAAGCCATAAACTGTGAAATTTATGGAGTTTAGTTGTCAGGAAAATGTTTTAAAAGTACATGTCAAAACTACATGATAATCTTCAAGCAGAACTGAGTACACCCAGCTGGCTCTTTAAGGCAGTATTTGCTTGGCCTCAGCACCATGGTAATGCAGTTACACAGCTGATTTCTGCTAAATTCCATCTCACAGCAATGTTGGCTTGACACTTTGCTTTGATAGTCCTTTTTAATCTGGTCTCTCTGTTGAATACTAAACTTTCTCATGCAATTTAAATAGACATCACATCAAACCCTTTTCTGCTACAGACCCCTTAGCCTGGGATGGTAACTTAGAAAGACACATCCTGTGAGTCTCTTGATAACCTGAGCCCAGGTCCTTATGAAAAAAGATTCATAATTTTCACCAGTTCAGTTAGAAAGACTGCATAAAACTCAGATGGTGATGGCTGAATACCCTCAACTTATTTTTGAGAGGATGTTGTGCTGAAATTCGTGCCAAAGCAGTGTAAGTCTACCTGTACAAGTTCATCACTTGCACTGCTCCCAAAAATTAGATTCTGCAGGAATTGAATCCATATACATCATGTTTTTACCTCATTGATATGTGTCCTTGCACCTGAGGTAGTTTGCTGTGCCTCCCTTCAGAGCTGAAGCACTGCACCTCTGTTGTTGCCTGCCTGCTCCAGCCTCTGCTCCTGGGGCTGTCCTCTGAGACCTTGGCTGAACATCAGAGTTGAGAGACCAATCCTTCAAACCATGTTTGGATGTTGTACCTTGTACTCCTTCCTGAGGAGGATCTATTTGTCTGTCACCTACCCTGAGATCCAATCTAACACTTTTCTGCCTTTCAAAAATTATAAATGTTCATGGTAGTGTATTGTTGCTGGTGTCCAACAGGGGTGAATCAGCACTCTTTGACTCCAATATCAGAAGGCTTATATGATTCATTAAAATTACTCCATTGTTCAGAAGGAATTTGGGCTCTATGTGCCCAGGTTCTGAGCTAACATCCTTTCATCTTCATGCTCAGTACCCAAACTGCTAGAATGCCAGAAAATGCCCACAAAGTCAGAGAAATAACAATTCTCTATATCATAGGTTGAGAAAAGGAAGGCTCCCATCTCCAATGTGGGAGACAAGACAAAAGAATGTGTCTGTGTCCCTGAACACACACACAAAGATTTGTTTACAGAAATACAGTAGTGTTCTTGGATTGTTGTTGTGAGTTGCAATTTGTGGTCTCATGCCAAGTAGATGGAATTTACAAGTGTGCCAGAGAGAAGAATGGATAACCAAACATTCCAGTCTTCACATCTAAGTACAAAGGTGTACAGGATCTTGTATGATGCAATCTCCACCAGCTGTGATGAATCCTGTTTTGTTCATCTCATCTCATCTCATCTTTTCCTTGAAATCAATATTTTTCCAGCTTCATATACCATCTGGAATCTATAAGCAAAAAAATCCCCAATATATTTCAATAAAATGGAGAACTGGACAAACCAATGATCATAAAATATAATGAACTGGCATTTAAAAAATTTTTATCAATCCTTTGCATACTGCCATGGGAAATGTCTTCACTTGGAAATGTCAAATTAGGGATGACTAAAGGCTTAAAGCTCAATATTTCCATCCAACAGAAAACTGAGGTATTCCTTGCTGTGGTTTAAGCTAAACTCATAAATTTCAGCTTCTGGAATGAAACTGCTCATATTAAGAATCTCAGATGTCTTTTAGGTTATTCACTGCTGGATCTAGAAGCTGTTGTTTATCTTAACTGTTACCTGTAATTTTCTTTCCTTTTGGTAAAAAAAAATTGTCCAAGTTGGTGTTTCATTTTGCGATCAGACCAAAATATTTAATGACAGAATGTATAATTTGTCCCTGGCACATAACTGGAATGTATGTTGTTGTATTTAAAGATAGTTTTTTAAAATTCATGTAATAAATGCAATGATTCATCATAATGTTTGCTGGCAGTGCCACTACAAACTATGGAGGGAACTTGGAATCTGTTTCATTGCTGATGAACTAATAACCTCTTGAAGTTTTGTTTGAGACCAGTTTGTAAAGCTGGCATTTTGGGGAGCAGTTTGCTTGGGGGATTATGAAAGTGATGGTCCTCGAAGAGGTTTGGAATTCCCATGGTTGCATTTCAAAGACATGCTTTATATTTTGAATTATGACGGTTTCCATGGGAAACATCAAACTGAGAAACAAGAAGAGTGGCAATTGTGGAAAAAAGGAGCTGTGGATGGCTTTTTCCAGGAAATGTGTTAATAACTTGAAATTCAGTTAGAAATTCAGTTAAAAACAGGAGCTCCAGGATGTTTATACATATTCAGACAGATGTCTGAATGCTAACATTCCCCTTACATAGTGAGGTGGACTGTGTGTGCCTAACAGTGAGTCCCTTTGTAAGGGGCCCCTCCCTGCATCCCAAACAGGTGGAGTTGGATCCAGTCTGCATCTCTTACTCCTCTAGCTGGTATCTAAACATAACCAATCCTCCTAAATTAAGTGCCTTTGTAAGCAGCCTTGCAGCTGGGAACAAAGAGGTGCCTTTGGTGTCTCACAGTGAAATCTTGTCTGCCCAACTCTTGTGCCTAAATTTTGACTTATAGGCATATTTTCCATGCCCATGTTAGCCAGATTGGACTTTATCTGTAAAAATTCAACAGGCAGCAAAGCTGGAGCCTTGAGCTCTGGGATGCCATGTCTAGCCAAACAAGAGTCCAAACAAAGTAAGAGTGTTCAGAGTTCAGACTTGAATCAAAATTGAATCAGGAATGCTGTGGTTAGCATTCATCTTTTATCCTTTCTAGTCACACCTTCTTTTTCGAAATCTCAAACAGAAAACATTCCTTTGGTATGAGGGACATCTGTGCAGCAATGAGAGCACTCTGGCTATGTGACACTAAATAAACACCCTCAGTACACTTTCTTGATGTAGCTTGGTGGTGTTGAGGCAACTGAATCACTGAATTAGGGTTCAAGACTGAAATCACAGAAGGTGAAAGATAACAAAGAAAAGATCTGTGGAGGTGGATACTTGGGGCTTTTTGTATTACAGACAGAAAAAAAATGACTGTTGCCCACACTTCCTACCTGGCGAGCAATTTTCAGGAGATAATAGGAAAATAAAGCCTTGCATGAGTGGAGAAAAAGCTATGTATTCCAATGGCAGTTATTTAAAGGACAATACTTAATTACCATGAAGTGATCTGCCATTACTCTAAAGCATTTTACAAATAGATTGCCAGCTTAGAAAAACAGTTTGCTGAACTGTTTTTCTAAGCTAAATGCTGAACATTTATAGCTGCATTAAGGGTTTTTAGGTGTGATTGACAAAATGTGTACCTTGTAGCTGTTGGAATCCAGGGCACAGGGAATGTCTCTCTGCCTGTTTTAAGAGACTCTGACCCTCAGCAGAACACTGCTTTTAACCTTTGTCCCTGGGAAAAATTGCCAAAACTTTGGGATGAGTTAGAGCACACAGGTAGTAGTAATATGTAGTAGTAGTAGTTTTTCACAGAGTATATCACAGACTGAAGAATTGAGGGTTTTAGGATTTTAATATGAGAGTGAATAGGACACAAGAGGGAGGATTTTGGGTGTTGTCCCTTCTTCCTTCTTGTCCCTCTTCAACTCCATTTTCTGTAGTACTTGTGGCAGAAAGTCATTGGTTAGTGTAACTAGTAGTGTAGAAGTTACGTGCCTCGATTAGTAGAAGTTATTGGTAGAAAAGTAGGAACAAAGTATATGTTAGAAGTTAATTGGGTTAAACAGCTTTAAAAGGCCTTGATTTTGGGTGCTCAGGTCCATTTTGTGCCTCGCTTCTCGCACGCTAAGTCTGGTGTGCAGACGGTGCTGAACTTAAGATAAGATAAGAATAAACAAAACCCTGAAGACCAAGAGAAAGAGTCCAACTTGTTCTTCACCCTTGGAAAAGAACTCAGCAGGGGAACCCCCTCCAAAGGGCCCAGGGGGTTGGGTTCCCACACTTGTTGGGACCAAAAAAACACAACAGTAGCTTGCTGCCTCAATGACATCTATTTTAATCTTAATTTTATTTTCTTTTCAGGAAGTACAAGAGGTGGAGAGCCATCTGCAGAAAACAGCTCTGGTGAAACTCCAAGTGAAGAGAGCCAGCCCCTGGGGGATGAGGGGGCTTACAGCAGATAGGGAATCACAGGGCTGTGGGGTGGCTATGTCACAATTGTCACACAATTGTGCATCCACACACCCATCTCACACCAGATGAACAACACTTCCTTTAGTTAACTTTCTCAACAAGCCAAGTAGACTTTTCAATAAAGTAGCTTTCAAGAAAATTGATGAATATGGCACAAAATAAACACTACAGATATTGTTTTAAGTCAATAAAGACTATGATTTGAAAAAAATAAGGTATCAATAAAAACTGCAAAACCAAAACAAATACACTTGGCCTTTATTTCTTGCAACTACACAAATGCCAGCATATTCTAGTACCACCAGTCAGAAAAGGACATACATTAAAACACTCAGAAGCGCCTTATTGATGAGGCTCAGATTTGTTAAATGTCATCTGTCTTGCCCTTTTTTATTATTCATCCTATCACAAGCTGCTGATAGGAGAGAGAGCCTGGTTTGTCATAGGAGAGAACTAAAGAACTCCAAAATGTGAAGGAAGAACCATTTAAGAAGGGAATCAAGAGCATGCATTGAGTGTGTTCACACATGCTGTATTCATGATCCCCTGTGAAATTGTGTATAAGGCTATTTGGATAAGGCAGAGTACACAGAAGAGATAATGCAAAGAATATGTTAATTAAAGCTTAGATCATGCCATCCTTGGAACATCTATCTTTTTAAATAAGAAGGTGAAATACACAATAGTTTTGGAAGCATAAGAAAAATCATAGGATACCTGTAATGGCTCTGAAGGTGTTTTGGATTAGGTTGTTAATTTATTGCTGGGATCATTTGGCAACAGATAAACTTCAGTTGACAGTATATCCCACACATGATGTGAAGCCCATGAGACTGCACAAAAAGTAAAATCAAGGTTGCCCAGTAGGACAGAAATTTCTTGTGCAGTGCTGAAATGATTTAGTAAAACAACTCATAAAGTTTTGTTTGCTGCTTGAGCCCTTTGACAGCACATGAGCTGTTACTGCTGTCTGCCATGTATCCAGGTTTCCAAAGGCTTTACAAAGATAAAAGAAAAACTGTGTAACATTCCTAGTTCTTATACTTACATCCTGTTCAATAAACAGTAAAAAGTTTGGAAGGATCAAGAAGCTCATTAACTGGCTAAATATAAAAGAGTAAATATGGAGAGCTCAAACTCTCTTTTCCATCGTTAGCTATACCTAAACTAGCTAACTGGTAAAGGGAAAAAAAACCCAAAAACAACAACAACAAAAAAAAAAAAAAAAACAAACAAAAAACCCAAAACAAAAAACCAAAACTGTCTAAGAACTTTTAAGAAGCCCAGATCTTAAGCAGGTATCTCAACAGAGGATGCTTTTTTTGCAGTAACTATAGATACAGCAGCTCTGATTCCTTGGGCAAGACTGGGCTTATTTTTGCCCTATTTGAGAACGAATTGTTGGTCACAGCAGCTCCAGTATTATTCTGCTGCCCATGGAACTGGTAAGCAGAGGACAGATTTAAAAGGATTTGATATTGACTTATGTTAATGAAAGCCAATTATATAATCTTTTCCCACTCACTATTCAGCTCCACCTTGAGTCCACAGATGTCTTAGGAATTTGAGAAAAGGTTTTCATTTTGAGCTAGGAATACAGCAACTTAGCCTTGTAGGCTCCTAATTACAGTCTTGGCCATCTGGTAGGAGTGGCAGACAGGCAGGTCTGACTGGGCTCTTCGATCACCCCCTCCTGAGATATCCACCTCGACTGCCAATTTGGTAAAAGAGACTACTTAAGTATGGATTTTTTGTAAAATATCATGACTTTATTTCATGACTGACTGCCCCCCACACACCCTGTTACAGTGGATGCAGCTCTTCAGACTGTTCTGTCTCTCTCCAGGTTTCCTAGAAGCCTCTTTTGTATAACCTGGTGTTGGTTTCCTCCTTTAAAAAAAGCACTAATATATTCTTCCCCAGTTCTCCACACCCTCCTCTTATGCTAGTCCTGTTCACTCTTCATGCTTCCTTAAACTTGCTTATGTCAAGGCACATTTTGATGCTGACAAATGCAGTCTTATGCTCCCTTGGGTTCCTGTAATTCCACATTTCCTCATCTTTCCACATCTCCCATCCTGTATCCTTAAGCACAAACACCTTTGAATTCTGGGACAGCTTTTGCACAAGTGATTCAGTGTTCTTGGCTGTGAGTCTCATCACCTTCCTGACTTGACTCCTCTTTCTTATGGGGAGCCACACTGTTAGAAATATCCTGGTCACAGCCAACAGGAGATTTAATTAGAAAAGCACACGTGTGGACTGAGTGACAGAGGTCAGGAAACTTTAGCCTTAGTGATACTGAGAGGCCAAGTCTGCTCCCACATATAATTCCTAGTAAGAAAAATACATTCCCAGACTATTTAGGTCATTGAGCTCTAAACTGAAATACCAAAGACTGCAGTGATCTGGTACTGAAGCAATGAACAGAAGCACAATGACCAGAGCCATGCCTTCCTCCTTCCTACTGGAAATAGCTATAATTTTTTAGAAGTGAAGCATTCTTCAAAACTTCCTATGAGCACACACACAGACAACCCAAGTTAATGCCATTTAATTTATTTACTCTCTACTTTTTGAAAGACAAGCCATCAGAATCTTTCTGTATGTGTTGCTTTTAATACTTGAATATCTAACCTACAGCATTTTGTGTGATTCTTTCACACAGAAGATATTAGGCAACAGAGAAAAAATGTGGAGTATTAGAAATATTTTACCGTGCAGAGTTGGAAAGAAAACAACTGACTTAATGGCAATGCTGGAACATTGATTGTTTTCATAAGTACTTGACACATAGAGCTGGAGCATCACAGTTGTCCTCCTGCTTTTATCCACATCATATAATTCCCTTGGCTAAAATTCAGGACTCAGTCTTTCACCTCAGCAGCATCATAGTCAATGTTACACATTACATTAAATACTCACATTCTTTCTAACTTGCTCCAGCTACACTCTATAGCAGTGGCTTATATAGTAGTAATTAGATATTTATAGACTGTTGCTCCTCCCTGTGTGAGGCTAAAAAAAAAAAATAAACAAAGCCAAAGATCCTCCACATGGTTCTCATTTAGTCTTTGAAGCACAGACACTGGCCTGGCTAGGATTTTATATAAGTTTCAGGTGTGACAGAATTTGGTTAATTGGAAGTGTGATAGCCAGGGCTTTCAAATTTTTCTATTTTTTTTCTGGTTTTATATGAGGTTGATCTGGCCCAAAGCTGAGGGGTCACTTCTTCCTGCCCCTGCAGATGTGAAACCTCTAGCATGGCCTTTGGTCATGATGATGTTTGCTCCTTCTCCCAGTTTTCCAGCTGCCCAGGGAAGACCCTTGATTCCAGCACTGGATAAAACTCAGTGAACTTCAGCTGAGAGCTCATGTGCCCTCAAGGACAATTAAGACAGTTTTGGACCAAGATTCCTGACAAATCTACTCTTTGAGAGGCTGGTGTATGACTGGGTGTGGAGAGTGCTGTGTTCCACAGCACAGATTTTGGATCATTACAAAAGCTATTATTTTCTTGTTTTAAGGAGACCTCCTTTTCCTTCCTGTTGTTACTCCTCATATATTCTGCTATCATGGCATGAGAGACAATGCCTCAGGAGTTTATCTTTTTTGCTTCTTACACAATCACTCTACAGGCAGTCTGGTGAGCACAAGTCAATCTAACTGATAATATCTCCTAGAATATTTTTAAAGGTTACAGCTGTTTTTTTCAAAGCTGACTGAGGAACTCTGCAAGTCAGATCCCATTAACCTGTAGGGAATTTGGATGCCCGGTTCCCATTATGGCTTTGAAAACCCCACCCAACATCTGTGCAATGGTCAGTGCTCATTTAGGAGCTTTTTCCCTTTCAGGATGATCAGATGGCCACAGACAAAAGCACCACTGCAATTGGCAGCAGTTCATTGACTCACAAGGGGAGAATTTAGCTTCCTGTTTAGCTTCCCTGGTTCAGATTGGGATCTTTAGCAAGACAGACCAGAAAAGCTTGCTTGTTTTTGTTTCATTCGAGTAAGACAGTGGCCAGTTTTCAGGGACAGCCAGCATTTTCATGACCATTATTAGCATACAGGTACTGTCTTACACAAAGAAGTAATGCACACCTCCAAAGGGACTCACATATCCTTGTTTTAAATTCTGGAAAGAATTCAGAGGAGTCACAATCAGTTTACTGCAGCACTTTATACGTACCACTGCTCTGCAGTGTCAGCTTAAGTGAAATGAGAGCCCAAGTTCAGGAGCACAGAGACTCGATGTTCTTCTACATTACACAATCACACTTGCTCAGATATGTCTATCTGAAATAATAGAAGGATGATTTTTCAGTGAAAAGTCTTTTGTTTAAAAGATTTTGGCTGGATACCTCAAAAACAGGTTACCTAGGTAAGGCAAGGATTTATTCTGGCTCTGAAGAGTTTACTCAGTACTTGTATCCTAAAACACAGGGAATACAAGTGTAAATTGATAGCTGCTCTTTGGAGTGGCAAAAGCTAATGACTGGGTGCTGGCTACCTGGGAGATTCAACTCTGAAGTAAAGCCCATGTCAAAGTGAAAGCTAACTCAAATAACTAACAACTGACTGCTTGGTTTATCCTTGGAAGAAGCCAAAGCAGCATAATTTAAATACAGCATCACAGATCAGCCTAAAGTCCAAAAAAAATCAGGATGGGTCTTCATTCAAAATGCTACCTTGTAGCATTTTGTAAGGTGTAGCATTTTGTAGCATTTTGTAAGGTGTAGTTACACAAGTCAGATCCTGTTTCACAGGGTATAGATCAGCCTGGGGTGGTGACCAACTTAGCTCAGAAGTGGTGGTCCTGTTTCCAGCAATGCTCACCACAGGGGAAGGATGGACCTCAACCTGTCTCTTCATTTCATTCCAAAAGGAAGCAGTCACTTCCCACCACGTGCTGAAGAGAGCCCTATGTCATCTCCCCATTTTATCCAAATTACAAAGCTATTTAGACACCTAACTTAAGCTTAGCTAGCTCCCAAGGTGCTGACACCTGCAGTCCTATCCTTCATTATTGTTCGTAACTCCTACAAGATGTGCGTATGGAATAAGACTTTCAAGAACAGCCAGAGTTGTGCCTGGCAGCCTGATTTCCGTGACTCCAAAGCTCTGTTTTTTCACAGTTTCTGTGGCAGCCTCCTGGGCTGTCAGAACTTGTGGCTGTGAGATGAAGCTTGAATCACTTGGACACGATGATGCAAGGACTGCAAGGGAATCCTCAGGAACAAGCACTCTCAGGAGACAGGCTCCCATGATGTTAAAACATCATCCTGAAAAACTCTTTCTGGCCCAGCCAACAGCCAAAAACCCCATCACAAGCCTGGCTGCCTTCAAAGACAGCAGCTGGCTGGCAGGAGAGAAGGCAAACTCTGACAGACAAGTTTGCTTCAGATCACTTACATGGCACTTTGCTCCTTTCATGGCTGGTAATAAACACCTGACCAAGGGCTGAGGCTCTTGAATTTGGCAGTGATCATTGTCTCCAAAGCCATGGGCCTGCCTTTCAGCTGAAGTCAAAAATGTCATCAGAGCCAGAGGCTGCAAGCTGCACTGATTCAGAGCAGTGGGACTCCGAGTGGTGACTGTTTATGAAGGAATGGATTATTCCTTTGCCAAGATGCTACAAGTGCTCCAAAAGGAGCACTCTCTCTGAGAAGCCATTTTTCATCAAGCCCCTCCCCACAACCTTCCACCCTGGAGTCCTGCTGCAGATTTACACCCTTTTTATGACATTTTTTTGAATACTTTAGCTTGCTAAAAATAGATCCCTTGGGCTATGCTTAGCTCTCAGTAAGGCCATTGTCTCACAGACTGGAGCTCGATGACAACCGGTGGAAGACTAGAAAGCTAAATTTTGAGCATGATTACCTGGGATCAGGTGCTTGGGATCTGCCCAGACAAATCTAACATACTCCTTTAATACACCACTTTTTATTTTGGGTGAAATTTGCCTTTCTTGTTATTATTCTCATTGCTTTCCATTGCATGTAGTTCTCCACAGCTGACCAGGCTGTTCTGGTGGAGGACCTCATGCTCCCCTTTGTGTGTCCCTGTCAGTGACCCAAAGCTGGTGACAGTGGTTTAGTTTCATTTCAGCACCAATGAAAGGCTGGCTGTTCCAATGTAAGCCCCCAAACACATCTACACAGGTTTCTTTTATCGTTTGCTTGGATCCTCTTTTTCTGTCACCTTGTGAGGGCTGCAGCATGGGGCTGGAGTGGAAGGGCAGGGAGATTTTAAGGTACAGCAATGTAAGAAATTACCCTCAGGAAAAGGTAAATTAGAGAAGATCACATTCCTACCCTGCTCATGATTCTGCCATAGGTCAGGTTTGTGTGAGAAAAATGTCTTGTTTGTGAGGACACTGGAACTGGGGTAGTTATTCCAGACAGGTCCTTCTGCACAAATCAGTTTACACTAGTGGAGGAGCAGTCCTATTGCTTGTGAAACTCCAAAAAAGGGGCACTTTTCATCTACAATGGTGATACTTTTACCAGCACAGAAGTGTATCAAGAAATCCACATTCCCCAGCTGAGTTTGGTTTCATCACAGCCCCTGAGCCAACAGGAAATGCTGTCCTGGAAGAGTCCAGCTCCACATCCACAGCCCTCCCTGGGCTGCTGAGCCTGAGCTTGCCAGCACTCAGCCTCTTCCCTGCCCACTCTTCCTCCTGCCCTCTGCAGCTGCTTTTGCTCTTCTCTTTAACCCCTAATTATTTATTTCCACTGTATCCATTTCTTCTCACTCTCTATATTGATTTCAGACAACTCTTCTCCCTCACCTTTGAGCTGAGCCTCTGATGCAAAGCCAAGAGCTGGGGTGCACTGCAGAGTTCCAGCAAGGTATCCCTCTGCTCTCCAGGTGAGAGTCCTCCCTTAGCAAGGACTCCAGTCCCTGCCCATGTTGGTTTCTGTGCTGTGATTCTGTCCTTAACTGCAGCAAACCCCAACAGAATTTTTTTACCTGCTGTGAGTAGTAGCTTGTTGTGCTTCAGCTGTGGTGAACTCAGACCTATTCTAGTTCCACTTTTCTTTACATTTACTTCACATTTCATGATGACTATGAATAAAAAATAAAATAGAGGGAGGAAGGATATTTAAATTAATATAGTGTTTTTAATGTTAAAAGGTGCTTGGGGACTTAGTTTAGTGCTGATTAAAGGAATGGAGATCTGCAGAAAGCAGGTGATTCACAGCCCCTAAGAGCAACATTTAGGGGCAGTAGATAAAATCTAATGGTAATAGTATAAAGGAAAAAAATGAACAAATTCAAAGTGTGCTGCCTGAGACACAACATCTTTAATTCTCACTCAGCATTTTCACTCAACCACCACAGTAAATAGGTCTGTGAATGAAAGTCTGCTGAGATAAAAGAACCTGCATAACAGCTGACATCAAAAGAAGAGCTTTTTTTTTGCCTAATACATAGGAGACGTTGTTTCCAACAAGAACAATTCATCCAAGTGAAATTCTGGCCACTTGTGCCGCAGCCAGATCAGGAACTCTTCCTGCAGCCGGCCAAGAAAGCATCTGGGCCTGGAAGCAGCCTGAAGTTCTCAGTACTTTGAAAGAAAAGAGAAAGTCAAATAGAGCTGAGGTCTTCTCCCACTGAAGCCCACAGCCAAAATATCTCTGGCTTCAGATCTGTCTTCCCTGATGAGAACAATGGACAGGGAAGAGCAAAACAAACTTGCTGACTCTGCAGGACCACCAAGCCCCAGCCTTAGAAAGGGGGAGTGCTGCAGGGCTGAGCCTGGTCCATGGCTAATTTAGAAACAGCTGGGGCAAAATTCCAACCCCTCCCAACACCCTGTGGGCTGCAGTGCAGACAGAACCAGGGCAAGAGGTAAAATCATCAAATATCAGATCATGATATTTAGTACTAACACCTTTTAACACCTAAGTTAGTACTTAGGTGTTGACTTTTTGCAAGAAGGACCAGAGATCTGCAGGGGCCGTGAGAGGGGGACAGATGTCCCCACTCAGGGCATGAGGAGAGCACGTGTCAGAGCATCAGCTGGTGATGCTGGGGAGGAGAAGGAGAAGGAGAAGGAGAAGGAGAAGGAGAAGGAGGTTAAGCAGGGTGAACAGCTGAACACAAAATCCTCCCTCTGCCTCCCTCCTTCCTGAAGTGTGCATCATGAGACAACTCAGAGACTCAATGCAACTGAAATATTGCTATGATCACACAGGGAGATATGAATAATTAGCTATTTGCCAAGTCTTCCTCCAAGTGCAATGTGCAACAGGCATGTTCCATGCTACTTGTTAATAACTTCTAAACAAAAGCCCAAGGCAGACCATTTTTAGCAATTCTTGGGCAGGAATGGTGTGTTAGTCTCTTAGGAAACAATACATTTTATATATACACACATACCCACAATATTTTGTCACCCTACTAAGATACATTGTTAATTGTTCCCCATGACTATGAAGTCTTTACATCATTTTTAAATGCCCAGCTAACAGCCCAGAAACAGGACTTTCTGAAAGCTTTCTCTTGTGCATCATCATCTCCTCATCTTTCACAATGCCAGATCATCAAATTTACTCTCATATATTTGTTTTGCCCCAGTGGCTGCAGCCTTCACTGGGCACTGTTCTTTCTGGCTGTGGTCTGAACCTGTAGAGTTGGTGGCATGTGAGAGACATTAATTTTATTACAGCTCTGGGTCAATCTCTGCAGACAGGCAGCCAACATGATGAATACAGAAATAAGTTGCAGATGCTGAGAACTGCATAAAAAAACTCTTATCTTAAATTCCCAAAGTACAGAGGACCATTTGTAGCTGAAGGGAAATTTTAAAAGCATTTAGCAGTGTCAGGTTTCTCTGCCACCTTCTAGACAGCACTACTTCACTTGCTTATGCCTGAGGAAATTGCAGATGCCACAGAGATTCATGGATCCACAGCAAAACCCCAGTGAAGGAACTGGGAGCTCTGCCCCAGTACTGGGTGAGCTGATAAGGGCTATGGAGCCAGACATCCTTCCACAGAGATCTGCTGAGTTTTCTTGTTGCCTGCCAGAGTCTTCTTGTGAAGAACTTGATTAAATGAATATGTAAATGTACATAAAAATAATCAACAGAGTTGTGACTAAAGGCTGGACAGATGAGGTTGTTGGCAGTCCCAAAAAAGCATGTATCATCTCAGTTATTAATGGCCAAAACTGTCAGGAGAGCTTAAAACTTTCCAAATTGTCATCCAGTAGCTGGTGAGTCAGACACAGCCTTCAGATGAAGAGCTGAAGTTTTCTTTCATTTTTCTTTGCTGAAGGAATCCAAACATTCAAAACTCTGAAAAGGCTCAGGCTACCATTCAGGGTTCCTTTGGGATAAAAGGTTGATTCTCAAGGAAGAAAAATGAAGTGTTGATAGAACCAACTGCTGCACAAAATGCAGAAAAGAGGAAAAAGAGGAAGGATGTGGCAATGTATTCCTTCTTGCATAAGGCCTTGGCTGTTTGGGGAGATTTTGTTGTGGAGGATGCAGTCACTCTTCCACCACAAAGACCAAGGCAGAAATTTTCAGTCTTCAGGCTATTGATTTGAAATAGTAAAGTATTTTCTGTATTCAATTCTAAAGAGCAAAAAGCACAATAGGAAATGTGAGTTTCTCTTTTTTGTTTCCTCTTTAATTGACTGAGGAAAAATGTCTGTCCAGCAGACAGGAGTCCCTGTACCATTTGCTTTTGCAAGCTACTCAAAGGGCCTCATTTCATCATCCCTCAAGAAATCAACATCAGTCTGGAGCCAGGTGTTTCACTACCACTCCAAATGTCTGGGGGACTTCAATCCTTTCTGATCTCCATCGACAGAGCAATTTGAAATGTTTTATCCTGACCAGAAAACATTTATGTTGCATCTTCCTGTGTTTTCTGATATTATTTATTGTCTCTCAGAACTAATCACTCTGAAAGGGAGGATGATGAGAAGTGATGGTGACCATCCAGGGCCAGGAAACACGGGAGAAATTGCCTGTCTTGCACAGAGGATTCATCAGGGTAGGAGGCCAGAGATAAATTCCAGCTTTATTTAATTCACTAATATGGCTGTAGCCACTGTAGATAATGGAAAGAAGTAACTACAGAAATCTACATTTTCTAATATTTACTAATAACACCTCAGTTTTTTCCCCTATAATTTACAAAATGTCAGGAGTAAGTTTTTCTGGAGCCGTTTGAAGGGGATGACCACCCACAGGTGTTGGCAGAGGATGTGCCTCCAGCTCAGCAGGTTCCCCTTCAGGAGAGACAGAGCAGCCCAGGGCATAGTCTGAGGATTTCTTCCAGGGCTGATGCACTTCATGGATCAGGTGTTTCATGGCCTTAAAATCTAATCACCCATTAGCAGCTACTAAGGGATTCTTGTGAGACACCTCAATCTGGCTTTAGGAGTCTCACATTATCTTAAAATGTTCCTGTGAGTAGAGGACTTCCCAGTTCAGTTTGCCTCTCTTTTGGGATGAAATCAAAATGAAATCCTAACAGTCCCATCTGCTATTTGGACTGTGCACACGCCAGTCAAAATGTCACCTATCTCCAGTTCCCCCTTGCTTCACTCTCCTGAAGACAGAGATTTGAATACATATTGAATAAAAATATCAAGTGACAGGTTTATCAGGATTTGATTCTTTCATCTTAGTCTTTTTTTTTAATATGAAAAGTTATTTTTCCTTTGAGCTGTATCTGAGTGCCTGAGACAGACAAGGAGCTAAGAAAGGGGCAAGGAATTGCAGAAAACAAGCTGAGAATTCCTACTCAGGCTTTCTCTTGAAGATCAGTTCTGGAGTCTCATCTTCAGAATGAAAATTCTCTGTTACCTGACTACCCTAGAGCTCAGAAACAGCAGCCAGTTATGAATGCATGATATCAAGGAGTTCTTGTTTTCTTTAGTTAATCTCTGACTGTTTCCCACTGCAGTCCCTTGGAGAGGAGCTCTGGTTCCACACTGCTCTCACCATCACAGGAGCCTGACCTGCTCTCCCTGCTCAGCCTGAAGACGTTCCCTGCCACAAGCATCCCAAACACTCTCTCCTCATCTCATGTGCTCACATCAGGATTCCTGGCTTCCTGAGGCATTTGGCTCAATCACAGCTGCTAAGATTTCTTGGAAATTCAACCACAGTGCCATAATTCCAAGGCATGTGGTCATTTTTTCTTTGGTGTTGAGATGTGAAAACATGGGTTTCTTGTCTGCTGTGATGGAAATTCCATCATGCTGATGGCTGTATACTCCTTTTGCTCCCTAATCCCAAAAATGCTGGGTGCTTTGTGGGCTTCTCATGTGATAAAAACAGATGTATTCTCAATCATGGTCAGTGCCTGCATTAGTGAAAAGATTTTAATCTCTGCCAGAGTTAACTTTGTATTTTTGCAGGAAAGCATTTTGTTTCTAAGTGTTATTAATTCCAGTGTGACTAACATCACCTGGAAACCTGGAAGCTGAAAATTCCATTTGCTCCAATTTTTCACACAGCCAAGTTCAGAGAAACTTTTAGCAAAAAAAGCAGTCCACTCTTGAATGTTTCCCCTTGTCATCACGTCACCAGTGTTGATGGCTGTACCCAGTTACCTTCGGTAACAGGCGAGACATCAGCAATCCCATCCTGGCTGCAAAACCTTTCAGAACCTCGTGCTGCTGTCTGATGGGTTTAGTTGAGTGAATTGATAAACAGTGCTCAGATTTGTCAAGGCAAAGAATTTTGGAACTGAATAACAATTACCCTTCTGAGGCTGAAGACAAAATCATCAGCCCTCCTTACTAAAGACTGAAGATATTTAGGCCAGGCTCTCATTTTGATTCAACATGTTGCATTTGTTACTTCTGTCTGAAGTCAAATAATCAATAAAGCATGATCCTACACATGTTTTAGGCATTTTAGATTTGGCTGGGAGGCTCAACAACACTTTTGAAATTGGATGCTTTTGAAAACCCTCCTAATGAAAAGCCTAAACACTTAATGTCCCTAAACACTGAACGTCCAATCATGCAGCCTTGGCTACAATGCCTTCTTCCAGGCTTAGAAGGAAAATTTAATGGGATTTGTGACTGACTGCAGTGCATTAATTGACCTGTTTAAAAATGCTCTTCTAAAAAAGTGTGCACTTCTGGGTGTTGCAATGTAGGAAGGATATAGGGCTTCTAGAGAGTACCCAAAGGGCTGTGAGGATGGTGAAGGGTCTGGAGGGGAAGCCATAGGAGGAGCAGCTGAGGTCTTGGTTTGTTCAGCCTGAAAGAGTCTGAGGGGAGACCTCACTGCAGTCTGCAACTTCCTTAGGAGGGGAAGCAGAGAGGCAGGCACTGATCCCTTCTCTCTGATGACCAGAGACAGAACTCGAGGGAATGGCCAGAAGAAAAGTCAGAAGTTTAGGTTGGATATCAGGAACATTTTTTTCACCCAGAGGGTGACTGGGCACTGAAACAGGCTCCCCAGGGAAGTGGTCACAGCACCAAGCCTGACAGAGTTCAATAAATGTTTGGACCATGTTCTCAGGCACGTGATGAGATTGTCAGGGTGTTCTGTGCAGGGCCAGGACTTTACTGGCCCTTGTGGGTCCATTCCAACTCAAGATGTGATTCTGTGGTTCTATGAGAAATGCTTCCATGCCCTAAGGCCCTAGTGAACAGGTCCAATGATTTATTTCTCTGCTACACCTCTGCTACACCTTACAGGAAAACTTGCTGAGGATAGTTTACATGCCATGCTGACCATGTGGAAAGACACATTTCTTATGGACTGACAGACACTCTCTTCATTCATTTATGCCCTCTTAGATATTATTTTCTGCATTCAAATCTTTTAAACAACATGATTTCCATTTATATGTCAAATATAGAATCTCAGTTATAGATCTAACTCATCAGGCTAACTATGGTTTCAGGATGCCTGATAATTACCAAGAACTCAAGAAGGCTCAGCTCACTTTGCCATTGCTGAAAAACCTCCAGGAAATTAAATTTTGGACACATTTAAATGACTTTTAAAAGTTATTTTTCATACATTTTCTTTCCTTCAGAACCTAGAGTTTTATGGCAATCTCAGTTTACAAGTTATGAATGTGAAGTCTGTATTACTCTGCATCTTTGAACTATCCTTCAGGAGGGGGAAGGGGAAGGGCTCCTGCCAAAAAAATAGACAGGTAGAGAGGAATTACAAGTTCCCCACTTGCAGAGAGAAGGACACCTGGCACACTGTTCTTCAAAGCCTTTTCTAAGCCATGAAGCATAGGATCACTGACATGATGAAAAATATGAAACAAGTGTCTACAAGAACCAGAGTCTGAACTTGGACTCCCTTCAATTTCATATCTCAATTATAAAACAATCTTTATTTTCCAAGCTGTGGTTAGACAAATACACTTTCACAAGGTTCATTTGCCATCTTTACTCTTCTTGAATTTCCACCACCTTGTTTGTGTTACAGATTTTGTTTATGATCTCTTTGTCCAGCCAACATTTTTTTCTCCTCTGTTGATGTGCACATGGAGGATTTACTTTCCTGGTGATTCATGAGCTCTGGGACCCACTGCCTGGAGATTGTCCAGTGGAGATTGCCACTGGATCCTGGCCAGGGGCTGCCTTTGAGCTATGTCTGCAAACATGGGTCCGAGTTCATGTTCATTTTGCAGGACTATAATTAGCACAGCAGGTTTAGACAGGAAACTGCTCCCTCTAGACCCAATTTCAAGGCAATTAGGGTTGTGCTTTTCCACCATGGTGTTGCTGAGCTAGACTGTGTCTGTCCTACAGCAAGAATAACATGGGAAGCACCCATTACTGTGTATTGTTGTGGCTTGGCATGAGCAAATAAATGTTCTATTTATACCTCAGCATCAGACCAGGGGAGATTGTGGTGATGATTTTCAGTGGGTTTCTGTTTTCCAAAGATATTGGCATGTATATGTACTGCAAGGATCAATCACTTGCATGGGGCAAAAAATCAATTCTCAGTTTTAAGAGGTGTTTCCATTGTGAGTACTTCCAGTGCTGCTCCAGCACTGGACTCTTTTAAGATGACCATGTGTGTTATAAGAGCTAATTTCATAAGTGAAATATTTTAGCCTCATAATCAGATCCCAGAGGGCCTTAACATCCAAAGTTCAGGAGCAGGACAGGAATGATATGGTGGAATTTGTCCTTGCACAGAGAACACACATTGTTTATGTCCACTTCAATGCTATTTTTGAGCACTCTTTCATGTGTGGTGTCTGCTCTGGCCTTTAGCAAGGGTTGGTATTTTCTCAGAACATTTTTATGCTGAAAGGCACTCCACAACTTGTGAGGGCTCTGTTGAGGGCACATAGAATATAATTAAGGTCACCTACAATAATTAGATTATGCATCTGTTATGCCTGTATTCCGAATGGTGAGCTACATGCCCTCTTCAGTCAAACCCAGGGGAAAATTGTTCTCATACTAAAATAGGTGTTTAAAATAAATTGGCTCAATCCCCAATCCCTGTCTTCTTCTGGTGACTTTGGAATGTCAACATAGGATGATTATCTTAGCTCAGACATCTTAACTTTTATGTAGCCAGATTGATGAACTCTGCCTTGATTTCCATCCTATGTCATATTTAGCAAGAATGGCAGGACCAGACTGTCAAACTGGTGAGAATAGCCCTAGGAGAACAATGATATCATTAAAAGACCTATAATTTTATGTTTCATTCAAAAGACAGTTTTGAGATCATGTGATTTTGCAAGGCTTTGTCTGTTATTTTAAATAAAAGTACATTTCTAACCCTCATGATTTGGTTGAAAAGGCAAATTTGTTTGTGTAAAAATGTGTCAGGCAAATGAAAACAGTTCCAAATTCTGAGTGTGGAGCAATATTAATGTTAACCTTGTCCTGCAGTTTTTGAATCAGTGATGGCACTGGGAGTACTGGGGAAGAGCTAGCAGAAAAAGAATCTGTTTACAGTAACATGCTCATCCTCCATGCCACGACTGAGATACTGTGTTATTAAAGATACTGTGTTACTAAAGAAGAGCACTTGGAGCATGGACAACAACACAGATTGCAGTCATATCTTCTTTTATTTTCTGGCTACGTGTGATAATTAGCTAAGGGTGATATTAATCCTAGTTCTTGAGCAAATTTTTGTGATTAATAAATATTCAGTAACAAGAACTGTAAGATTCTGGAGAGGTTTTCTTTAGGAAAAATTTATATTCATGATGCAGTAAAGAAAGCAAAAGAAATACAGAAAATCTCTTCTAGAACAACATGTTTATGACATAAAAGCAAATATAATTAGACACAGATGAATATTTTTCCTAAATAAATTTGAATCCAAGAACAATAAATCATAGAATCATATGTAAAACCTATCCATCCTATTCCCTATTAAAAATTATCCAGAAACAAAAATAAAAAGAGGACAAAAAAGGTTTGCTATTAGCTAGTCTTATAATAAGAAAAAAAGAGAAACCTTTACTAAAAAAGAGATTGACCCTTGGGTGTTTCCCCTTGTCATCACATCTGATGATTAGATCTTTCTTGGTTTCAGCCTATGATGGACTTCTCATCCCATGTCTGGGCTTGTGCTTTACTTTGGAAGACATGAGCTGCTTTAGTTCCAGTAAACCCCCGAAGTTTTGTCTCAGAATTGCAAGTTGGCAACACAGGCTCTACTTTTGGACTTCAAGTCTGTATTTCATTTCAGGATGAAAGTTTATTTTAGCCATCATGGGGCTTCAGTTGTGTAAAAAACATTGCCTGCCTTCCCACCCTTGTTAAACACTTCCTAATCATCCATAGGTTAATTTTTAATTACATCCTGCCATAAGAGAAGAGGCATTCTAAATCCCAGAACACAAATTATTTCAGCATCACAGTCTTTGTTGTGTGTTCAGTCTGCAGGGACAGAGGACATGTTGTGTGAGGAGCAGATGCTGAATGTTTAAAGATGACAACTTGCACAAAAGTTACACTCCACACATCAATATTTAGCAAGCACAGCCCCTATTTCAGTGTAACAGACATTCCATCACCCCACCAAGTATCCCAACTAATACTTTTTTTAATTTATATTTTTTTAAGGAGGAAAGAGAAGGAAATATCTTGTAATCATGGAAGGACTGTTAACTGTGAAAGGGGAACATAAATTATCTGTGCTGCTGCAGAACAGTCTTAGCTTTTTGTCTTGTGAGACATCTGTGATACATATATGGAGGGGGAATGAGCACATCCATTCCTGGCAAACCAACCTCTCTTTGTCTTATGTCCTTTAAAAATGTGAGCCCCAGCTGCCATGAAATAACACTGCCTCATGAAATAACAGGAGGTCTCAATAAAGTACTACCCTCTGGAATTTTTAGTGTCCATGCTAACTTGCAGGTATCCGTCAGGATTAGGGACATGGAGCTGGATTCAGACTGGTTTGTGTGGCTACAGCTGTAGTGTCAAAATAGGGGAATGGACTTAACTGTGCCATGGTCATACCTAAAGTTTAACTGCCAGCACCAAAGCCATTCCAGTTTTGTCCCATGCCAACCAGCATTCCCCTTCAGGTGTTAGTAGCAGCCTGTTGATGGCCTCGGGGTAGGCTGGTTTATCTGCCTCAGAAAACAAATCCACGGTGAAGCTCTGGGTTGTTGCTCCTTGTCCAAGTCAGCTTAAAGCATATCTGAGTAACTATGGGCTATGTGGCTGTCACTTGATGTAGACATAGCTTACAGACCCCTTCAAAGTGAAAATTATCTTCAAAATTGAAATCAGTTTCTAGACTAGTAGGTCTGTGGCAGGAAAGGTCACTCACTGAGGAAGTTGCCAGAATAAAGATATAATAACTTGGTTATAATAATAGTTTATTACACTGGGTTAACTAAGGGCACAAACTTCTAGAAAAGTGTGTACTCTCTGTACAAAGATGCCCTTGGTTTTGGGAACCCTCACAGGTATAGTGGTTTTCCTGTGAGCAGTCTGTCTACAGCTCTGCAGCTTGGCTGGGTGTGCTTTGCATTTCAGTGGTCTGGATGTAAAAGGGTTAATCCTCTGTGTCTCTCTTACACGTGTTGTAAGACATGGGAAAAGAAAAACACTGTCTCTGTAAAAATAAATACAATTGTCAATAAAATCTGAAATAGCAGCAAAGCAAATTTACAAATCCAAACATTTAGTGGTATTCAATCTGCTATAAACTTGGGTTACTCCTAAAGAAGTGTGTGTGTGGTAAATACCAATTTACAATGAGCAGCAGGATGTCCGTGGATAAACTATTGTCTTGGACAAGGCCAGATGAACCAGGCACTAACAAGAGCAGCAAGAGCAAAGCTTCAGCTCTTCCTCAACTGTTCTGCTGTGCTTTGACTGTTCAACTATTCTCTGCTCTCTGGGCTGTGCTGTTCACCAGAGCCATGCCAAACTCAGCCTGGTCATCATGGACTCATAGAGCAGTTTGAGTGGAAGGGAACAGAAGGATCTCCTTGTTCCAGCCCCTCTTGGCTCGGGCAGGGACCCCTCCCACTTGGCCAGCTTGCTCAAGGCCCTGTCCAGTCTGGTGTTGAACACTTGCAGGGCTGGGGCATCCACAGCTCCCCTGCACAACCTGTGCCAGTGCCTCACCACCCTCACAGCAAAGAGTTTCTTCCTAATATCTAATCCAAATTTACCCCCTTTCAATTTAAACTGGTCTGAGCTAACACCCTATGAAAGTAATGCACACAGGCCAGGGAGTAGTGTGAGTTTCAGGAACATATGCACATCATGTCCTTCTTCCAGGACTGCATTGGAGCAGCTGAGCTGCTGTGGGTGCAGCATCTCTTGATCTCTAGGGAATATTTTTTGCAATGCTCCCCATTATACAAAGGCAAATGTTTACCAGTTACAGATCTGCTGCCTGGAGACATATGCCCAAATATCTTTTATTTCATTTACTTCCTGGACTGAACACCCTCAAGCAGGAAAACAGCTGGCCAAGATTCCTGCAACTTCCAAAGAAGGTTGGTCACCTGGACAATCCTCATTAATGCATAATGAGCTTCTCTCTGAAAGCTTCTACTCCTTTTTTACTTTCTCTGTCTTTCTTATTCTTTGACTATGTAGGTAGCCTCAAATCAAAGTTAGTCAGGCTAAATGTAGACCTAAGTGACAGTTCAAAGTCACATAGAAACCTTGTTAGAAAGTCCTGTCTCCTAAGACCTTTGTTTAGTGCTTTATCTTTGTATGTTGTAGTGGTAGAAGAAAAAGATCAAGCAGTAACCTTTAACAGCTTTGCTAATAGTGTTGCCATATTTAGGCTGCCCTTGAATTATTTGAATGCAATTGTAAAAGCTAGAATCCACTACCCAGACTGCAATATTCAAATAACATTAAAGGTCATTCAGAGCTAATAAAATACTTTCTGACTGACCCAAACTTCCTGGGTGTGGAGGGTGTCTTCAGTCCTTGAGGGATCTCACTGTAAGCACAATGTGAGACATGTGCTGTAATGCTTGAGCAGTGTGGAGTGAATTAGGGGTAAACTGGAAACCTTAATTAAACATTTTCATTACAGTCATGGGTTGCAGCCAGGCCTACAATGTTATTTAAACATAAGGTTTGTGGGTTTCTTTTCCATGACCCTTTTCCAAGGGAAATGATGGGATTCAAGTAACAGGATGCTTCTTGCAGTGTGTAAAGAGTATGATGCATCTCAAATAGCATTCCCATTACACATTGTGAAAATAACAGACTTTTTTTTTGTTGTTTGGATGGCTGTTGGGAATTCCAAGGTTCTTTCACCATTTATGGATACTGGTATATTCTACACTACTGGAAGTGGCTGCTTAGTGAAAGATCAAATGGGTTATTCATGTGTGTTAGATGTGGATTAAAATATATTTTTCGGTTATTTCAACTTTTAAAATGTGCTTTAGTTCTGCTTCACCTGCTCAGAGCAGTTTGTGGACCCCTGTGTGGACCAGGGGTGTTTTGATGGAATCAGACTGCATGACCTGCCTTGGAGGAATGCTTGTGTTGGAGGGTGCAGGGCTGGAGGGTTGGTGTGAGGGTTGGAGCTGTGTACATTGCACACTTACTTGTCCTGTTTAGTGGGAAGGACCTTTAAGCTGAATTGTGCCCCATGACAAGTTTTGCTTTTCAGAAAGAGACAGTTCACTCCAAAAGAAAGTACAAGTTACAATCAGTATTAAGTCAAAGTGAATGATCAAGGGACTGGACTTGAAGGTATGTTTTGGGTGGTGTTATCTGACAGAGGGAATGTATCCCCCAATATTCACTAAGGAAGAGTGGAAACAGACAAGTACCTCACTCAGAGATTGGGATCAACCAATATCTCATGTGGCTCTTGCCAGTGTCATTCATATTTTACGTAATGCAAGCTGAAATCATCAAGACAAGAACTTAAGTGTGGGGCTAGCAAGTGGCCTCATCAAAAAAAAAAAAATCAGAGAGATAAACACAGAACTTTGAGTTGATAACATGTTGTTTGCAACTCTTCAAGAGAATTTCCAATAACAACAGATTTTCCAGCATCTTCAAAAAAGACCCATTAAAAAAAATTCTGAGTGCAGTAAGGAAATACAGCCATGAGTTTAAGCGTCCTATACAAATATTCAGTCTGTAATTAATTTAAATTACTAAAGAAATCACATTTTCTAGTAGTTTCCTAAAAAGTGTTCCAGAGTAGAAGATCACAGCTGGTGGCACTCAGCCATTGAAAGATCAGCCAGTGATAGCTTTATGGAGAGGAACATGCCCTGTCAGCAGTAATCCCATCATCTGCAAAGAAATCCTCCACAGATTTCAGTAGCCTGCTCTGCTCCCTGTGTCTCCTGCAGTGCCTTCCCAGCTGGTAGGTCACAACATGCTCAGCAACAGCCTCAGTGGTAATGCAGCATAAGATTTGAGCAACACAAATATTTAACTTAACCTTGTCATAGCACAGGGAGAGTTATAGAGACATTTGTCAGACTTCCTGCACTATTCTAATCTTTCTGAGAAGTGCAAGAAGAGCCTTTCTGTCTGCTGGCCTTAAACATTTCACTGCAAGGAAGGCTAGGGTTAAGAGATTTGCTTTTTTTTTTTTTTTTATTGTGTGGAATTCCAAATGCATTTACCTGAGCTAAACTCTAGTAATAAAACCAGCATTTTTCTGTCACAGGTGATACTCAAGAAAATTCTGTGAGCCTTTTAACAATGCTGGAACATGAATGTGTGGCCACATATGTTCATGTTTTACCCAGCAAGGACTGTGTCAGTAAAACCCCACTGACAGGAGTACAGAGACATAAAAGCAGGAGGCAAAAAAAGACAAGATCTCTGTGTAAACTCACCTGTCCCACCACATCAGGCTCAGCAGCACAGCACTGCTCAACACCTGCAGGCTGTGGCTCAGAGGTTTCCTGCAAGGGCTTCAGACCAGCTCTGTCTGCTCTGGAGCTCCAGGCACGGCTCGAGCTGTGCTGCTGCTGCTGAGTGTGGAGAATGAGGCAAAAACATTGTGGGATTCTTCCCTTACCACAAAAAAAGGAGAAATCCATGGGAGCAGCATATTAGAAAACCAAGCAAACAAACAGCAATGGATGAAAAGAAAGCTGCTTTCTTCCTTCACTAAAAAAAAACAAATTCCTGGGAAACTGCACATTAAAAAAGCAAACAAACAGGGGGAAATATGCAGATGAAAAATTTTTCATTGCTAGTTAAGTCCTGAACAGTTAAGAACATAAGATTTGTGATTGTATCTGCAGTCTTCACCAAACTCTTCTTAAACATAGATATTTATTATACAATTTATTTAATGTTATCTGTTCATTTTCAAAGGACAAATGGAGAGAGAAAGTTGAAAGTGGTCACACAACCAGGTGGTGTCAGAGGTCAGCCAGTGGCCTAATTATCCCAACAATCAAACCAATACTCTGTGCATTGCTCTGATGCCTTCTGGTAGATGCTCTAAAAAAATACCAATAGATTGCTTGTACTGATTTATATTATTTAGTTATTATTTTTGGATGCTCCATGTGTCTGTATGCTGGGAGTCTCCTCCTGAAGTTTCAAAGTCTTTTTATCACTTGTTCAGCATTTCTCATAGCAGAAATGGAAACAGTGAGGCTTGCCAATAAACTCAAGTACCATAACTAAAAGAAAGGAAAGCAAGAGTCATCAGGGATAGCAGTTGGACTTTATTATAAAAAGTTATACTTTAGAAAGTTGGATTTTATTATATTTATTATAAAAAAGGTGTTGAAACATCAGAAAA
The DNA here is from genome assembly GCA_013396995.1 of Dicaeum eximium. Classification (NCBI taxonomy): domain Eukaryota; kingdom Metazoa; phylum Chordata; class Aves; order Passeriformes; family Dicaeidae; genus Dicaeum; species Dicaeum eximium. The sequence continues at coordinate 249,707 of VWZP01004030.1, read as the reverse complement.
AAAAACCCACACTAGTTTTAGTTAGAAGTACAATTGGCAAGTAAAAGCAATAAGTGCAAACAATTGAAAAATAAAATATTACAAATGAAAAGGTTGGGAATATGTTTTGGGATTTCTCTCTAATTAGGAGGTTGATAAGAGAAGCTGGGCACTGCCCAGAGTTAAATGGGCCAAAGGCAAGAAGAAAGAGAGTTTTTTTAAAGTATATCAGGAACAACTGAAATGCTAGTACCAGTGAAGGTAGCGTGCTTCCAGTCTGATCTGGGGGCAAGAAGGGGGATACTGAGATCCCATGAGGATGACAAACTGCCCTCTGAGCCTGCAGTGCTTCTAAGAGCAGGAAACAACAGCAGGCCTGGAAAACTTTGACTCAGGCATCTTAAAGTGAAGCTGATGTTGTGTCTGGTTCCCTGATGATTCCTTTTAACCTCACAATACTGGGGAAACTACAAATGACTGGGAAAATGTTACTTCTGTGCCAATGTTTGTTGAAGACAAACAAGACAATGCAAAGATAGGCTTGAAGCCAACAAGTTGTTTGTATTAAAAAGAGACATGTTCATAAATCAACAATAAGGCTCAAGGCTAGGACTGCAATTAATGACAGTTAATGACACACTAATATGAAGATGGCTTTTATTTAACAAAACCAATACTTTGTATATGGCAGTAAACTGAATAAAGAGACTGGATAGCTTGAACATGCTCTAGATATTTTAGGATTTTAGTACCACATAATTCTCTAAATAAACTACGATAAAATATGCCCTGTACAACACTGAAGCACAAATATTAATGGATTAAAGAACCAATTAACTGTCAGTTATCAACTGATTTATTTTTTTTAGGGAGTAGATTTTCTCAAGCAATAGGTCTCTAACTGGATCTCAGAGAGATTGGTCCAAACCCAAGTTTTTTATCAGCAGCTCTGGGATTGAAACTAGATCTTCCCAATAGCATAAATCTTGTCAAACTCCTAAATTTTTCCTGTGCCTAGGCAATAAGACAGAGATGATGAAATATTTTGTAAATTAGGGCCATTTAAAGCAAATATGAGTGAATAAAGATGGCAGCTGAGTCCTAGAAGTGCAGACCAAAGCAGACCTAAAGATGATATTGGATGCATAGATGAATTTGAACCTTAACAATGATACTGGGGGAAATGACATCATTGATGTGATCATAAGACTTGCACAGGGGAGAGAAGTGAGTAAGAGAAGGGATGTGATTTCTACCTGGTTTTGTGGCAGCAGTGTGTACTGGAGTACTACACCTTGGCCTGATAACTCTGCTCTTTAAGGGATGCTGAAAAATTGCACAGAAAGTAGACAAAAGCCATAGGAAAAATCTCAAAACCAATAGGGCAGCAAGAAAATATCTCACAAAGAAATAAACAACTTATCAGAAAATTTGGCTTCTGTAAGTTACTAGTTAAGAAGAATGAGATGCTTCTTGGAGGCGTGGAGAAAACACCAAGAGAAGTTGTGCAGAATACAAAAACTATCAGCTAACATGAGACAAGCTTAGGGTTGAGGCAAGCTCTACCGGTCCCTGCAAAGGCAGACTGATCAGATTGCTGAAACAAGTCAGCAAGAGGAGTGGTGGCTGCTCAGTCTCCTGCTGTTTACAGCCATGGCTGGAGGCTTTTCAAGATAATCTCTTAGTATGATCTGATTGCAGGCAACTGGGTGATATTCTGTGGCTTACAATTTACGGAAAGGTGATCTTAAATCCTGTAAAAATGTCCCTGCCCTGAGCAGGTAATGCATAAGGTATATCTATATATTACTGCACAGAGATTTCAGAGCCCACTTCATTCATATGTGTAGGCATATCTTGGTTTTTAACAAAGGATTATGAAGCACTATACATGAGTTCCCCAAATTTTCTCTGTTTTTTTTGATCTATTTTCCTTCATTTATTGGTAGAAATCAAACATGTCAAACCTGGCTGCTAGCTCAGACTCCCATGTATGTATTTGGCATTGCATATCCATCAATTAGTCATTTCTACCACATAGCAAATTTCCTCATGGAAAAAAAAAGCAAACAAATCCAAACCATTCAGCTCCATGGAAGGGTGACTTCTGCAGATTCCTACAGAAGTCAGTGAGTAGTTCTGAGATCTAGTAATGCACATTTCTCTATGTGACCAAACCAATGCAGGTTCCCTGTGTGGTCAAACCTTGAGCCCTCTGGTCCAGTGGAAGATGTCCCTGCTCACAGCAGAGGGATTGGGACTTGATGATCTTTGAGGTGCCTTCCAACCCAAACCATTCTGTGATCCTGTGACTGTGATTCCATGGACAGCCAAGCAGTGATGTGGCATTGAGGGGATGGTTTACCTTCAGAAGTACACACCTGTGTGTGGGTGGATAAACTAACCCATGAGCTCCACTGGCTCAGCTGGCTGTGACTGCAGACCAGCAGCTCAGGTGTGCCTCCTGCAGATGTTATGAACACACTTTTATTCTCCCTATAGCTGAGGGTTTGATATGACTACCATAAAGGGCCAACTGAATGCATTGCTCCGGCCTGTGTTGCAATTACTCTTATTTCATATGGTAAAGGAAAATAGATGTCTCTGCTATTTTAGGATACAGCCAAGCAAATGACTTCAACACATGAATGAACTGCAGGCAAAGAACTTCATTCCATAGAAACTTTGACCAAATTGGAGGAAGATGGGTTTATATCTCTACCACAGTAAAAATGTCTCAGATGAAAAATTATTTTTAAAAATTGACCATTCTACCTTGATGTAGGTCTACCTGTCACTTGCTTCTATCCCTTTTTTGCTCTCATCTGATCCTGGAGTTAAGGAGCAGTTCCCAGGATTCTGGCCAGCTACACATGATAATACGATGATGTAATATAATTTCTTCTCCGTGGTCCATATGTGCTAAGACAGAGACTATGCAGATCTGCTGTATTTATAAGATAATGACAATATTTCCTAAAGCAGTGCAATTTTTTTTACTGCTTATGTTGGGTTCCAAGTCATTACAACATCTTTCAAGCAGTATTTCCTTAACCTCATGATTAGTAGGGTAAGTGCAAGGAAGTGCTGCAAGGAATTGCTAAAGATGAGAGTCATTTATACAAAATGTCCTTTTTTTTTTTTTTCTTGTTTACAAGAAGAGAATGTGGCAGTCACATAATCTAGAGTTGACCTTGGATCAACATGTGCAGAGTGTCAGGGATATTCAGCTCTGCCACATGTACTCAAGCTCACTGGAAAGGCAGCTCTCAACAGGGCACTGCTGCCTGCCAGGAGTGCAGCTGGAGGAAGGCTTGGCCTGGATCCACATGCAGGGTCACAATCTTCCATACATGACAAGTTTGAGTCCAGGCTCAAGTGCCAGGGGCTACTGGAAGAAGAGAGTTCTGCTGCTGTGTCCAGTGCTGGTTCCTGTCAGCCACTTTACAGCAGGGATGAGAACTGCACAGAAAACAGAATGGCTGAGGATTTGGTGTGCAAATCTCTTCTGAGAGCTTGGCCATTCTGCATGGGCAGGCACAAAGCTGTCTCCAGACACACATATTGTATAAACACCTTCAGTTCATAAAAGGTGTAAGCAAACATCGTCAGCTGTAACCTGTCTCTAACCTTGAGCCCACCTCAGTGGGAAAAGTTGGACTGTGTGATCTAAAATCCCTTTGAGCATTATGTCTATGATTTTAAGAGTTGTGACTTTCATACAACAGAAACTACTCCGTAAATGCTGGATTCTCCAGGGAGCTCCAACTCCTTTATGTTGCTTTGGGGAAGCAGAGCAATTAACTGCTTTAGCTTGCTTTATAGCTGCTTTGTGTCCCTGGGGCACTGCAAAGGGCTTTGATGCATTTTCTCCTGCAAAGCCCAGCACATGCTAATGGTAGGTGTAAGAATAGACATTCTCACCTGGGACAAGGCAACAGAAACAAACATGCCCAAGAACCTTCCAGAGATCTCGAGCACACTGAAGGGCGCTGAGCTTAGCATTAGCTGAGGAAGCAGGAGTATACATTTTATGGAGTTTTCCAAATAATTTGCCAAAAGTCACACTTCCAGCTAAGAATTGGTACAGAAAATGCTGCTGGATGTGCAAGAAGTAGCACGTGTGTGGTTGAAGGGATAAGCTGTGGAAAAAACGATATCATCAGGAGCTAGATTTGGGATTTATATGCCCATTACAATTCCTTGTTCCATGCTGTAATAATATTCGATTATCCCACCAGCCTGAAGCCCAAGATCATGAAAAGTTCATGCACAAGAAACATCTGTTTTAGCATTCATGACAATAATTCAAACAGCAGATAATTTACTCCTGCATTTTCTTCACCACACTCCTCCACAGGAACGCACAGTGGAAACAGCTATTCCTCAGCAAGTACTTGCATCTCCCAGGGGAGATGACACAAGAAATGCCAGATTTGGGCTTGTTAGTGAGGATGTGTTGCCATTCTGAGCAAAAGAGCAAAATTTTAAGAAAATGTGGGAGAGGATTCATGCACAGGGATGTGAGTTTGACACCATTAAATATCCTATTTCTCTTCAAAATTCCCATGCCTCAGTTTCCAAGGAGAGTGTAAAAAAGAGACATATATAACTGAATACAGAGGGTTGACACCTTCTGCCATTTGATGGCACAACTCTTTTTTAGGCATCTGCTTCTCAATCCAGTGTAATACTGAGGTTTCTCTTTGCTCACAGATGATCCTAGAATACTTCTTCTTAGCGACCTCATCCTGGTGGAAATGATTTGGCAGAGGATCCTGATTTCCCTCAGTCCCGTCTCCAGATTGAAGGCAAATCACAGCCTACACTGGTATGGACAGGCAATTCCAGGCATCAGACAAATGCTCTGTGAGGACATGCAAGAAGTGGAAGCTAGGTCAGTTTACTAAAGATGTCTATAAAAGAATTGCTGGAGCATGTAGGGACAAAATCATAAAGGCCAAAGCACAAAATGAAACGCAACTAGCAAGGGATGTGAAAGATAGCAAAGAGCTTCCTATGAATATTTCATTATTAATAGAAAGGAAGGAGGAAGACAAAGGAAGAAGCTGGTCCTGCACTTAGAGAGGAAGAAAAGCTGATAATGCCTGGAGGGCTGAAGTGGTTAATGCCTTTCACCTTTCAGCCTTCCCTAAAACTGCATGAGCCTATAACAAACATGGTAATAGCAGTGAGGGGGGAGGAGCAATTCAACTGTCTGCAGGCAAAAGGCAGGCTAAGGGATTTCATTAAGAACACAGACTTTTTGTGTTGGTTCAAATTGCAAAACTGGCTGGCCACTCTCTTGAAGGATATGTGAGACCTAGGAGGGAGAGAAAAGGGCAGATATGGGTCCGATGTTCTGAAGGAAGGGGAAGAGCCAGGGAATTATCAACCAATCTGCATACTGTAAAGGTTTTTTCACCTAGAAAAAACATTGAAACAAGTGGAACAGACCATTTTTGAACACCCTGAAAATCAAATCATTATTAAAAGAAAACCAGACTTGACAGATCTTGAAGGTATGGGAGACAGAGTATGTACTGAAGGAGAGGATGAAGTTGCTGTGGTGTGATTTCATCTTGACTATAGGAAGGCTTTTCCCTCCATTTCACATGAAATTTGCTCAAGTGAATTGGGAATCTGAGCCAGATTCTATCCTGTAGTGTGGCTGGCTATCTAGTAGGAGAGTTATCCTCAGCAGGGGTCATCTGTGCTGCCCTGTTGTCCTGGAAGAAAAGCCGGAGTGGGGCTTTGGAATGTAGCCTGGGGTCTTTCAAAATCTTTCTGTCTTGAACAGCAGTGCATAGGGGTTACATCTGCTGATGATGCAAGTCTAGGTTTGAAAATAAAAGATCCCTTGGAGATTCTATGAAGTAATTATTTCATAAAGGCATTAGGACAAGAGCAGGCATGGAGCTGCCTCAGGTTCCTCAGCTGTATCACCCACACTGACAGTTCTTTTCTCCAAGGATGCATTAATAGGATTCATATTCATCATATGAAATCTAGCACAGGGGAAGTACAGAGATGGGGAGAAGTAAAGACCTGCAGGTTACTTGTCCTGCCAGGGCATATCTGAAGATGGCTGCTGATGCTGAGATTTTGTTGCTTTTGTCAACCATTTCATCCCAGCAGATTCCTTATAATTTCCTTATAATTTAGGTGGTGTTGCAAACATCCTCCCTCTTGCACTGCAGTGGTGACCAGACTGGCTCTCCCAGATGTGAACAACAGGGTTGTGGCTGTACAGGTGAGGCCAGTTTTGGCTTGGTACTCATTAATCTCAGAGATGGCAACCACTACAGTGGGAATAGGTGCCTTCTTGCAGAAATAGTCTAGGTCATGAAGAAGGAAGTGGGAAGTGAACTCTAGGAAAAATAAAGAGCAGCTCTCTGTCTGGTCTCAGTGCTAGCTCTGTTTGGGGCACCTTAAAGGAAAAGACAGAAGGCTGCAGTGGATATTTGTATGTTGTCTTTAAACTCATGAAATCCTGCAATGAAGATCAAAGGTATTTTTTTCCAGTGTGACCACGAAGCAGTGGACCTACACTGCAGCAAGAGAGATTTCAGGTAGAGATTGGGCTTAACTCTCTGAGGAGAGGAGAGGCTTGGAACAGGTCACTGCAGAGAAATCAGAGGGAAGGAGCTGTGTTCCCCACAGACAAGGTTAGACAAGCATCAGTCAGAAGAGTTTAGTTAATGCAGGCTGTGCCTTGGGGCAGGGAGACAATAGAGGGACCCTTTAGTCTCTTCCAGCCCTCTGACTGTGTACTCACATGTATCCCCTTGCTTCCCTCTCCCTCCCATTTTTCCCCTTCATCTCTGGAGTCAGCTCACTAGAGGCTCAGGACCTTGGCCCTGCTCTCAGCCCATATCCTTCCCTGCTCAAAAAAATTCTGGAGTCCTGAGGCAGGAGGGAGGTTGTGCTGGCTCCCACCTGAGGAGGTCCCTTGCCAGGAGCTGTGCTCCATCACTGGTACCCTGATGGAAGCCAGGCCTCTCCATCACCTGTGTGGACACTTTACCTGGGCACACTTGAAGAACCCTGACCCAGCACATGGTGAACAAATAATGCCAAGAGGTTTTTAACACAGAAAAGCTCTCCTAACTTGGCTACTTTACTTGTAATCTCAGCAACTGCATTAAGCCTCAAATTGATCAGATATTTTTCTTTCTGAGTTGCCTTTGGGAGGTTGCAGAGGATGAAGAGACTAGTCCCCACTGCAAAGAGAAGGGTGGTTTTCCTGGGGAAAAACAAACACCAGACACCATGCTGGCCACAATTTTTGCTCAATATGAGAACTACATGCTTTTCCTTCTGTATATTTTTCTGATAATTAAACCCATGGATAACTAATGCAGCCTAAGAAGCAGTGTTGTGGATCCCCTATGAGGTCTCACATAGTGTTCCAAAATACATCTTTCTTGTTCAAATTTCTTTTTGGAAGCCTGTCCTGGCTGAATATGTGCAGCCCAGCCATTCCTCAGGGACTCAAATCTTCAGGTGAGATTAAAGGGAGGTGGACCAGAGCCATATTAAAGGGAAAGAAGTACTGCCAGAACCCAGGAAACCCTTTTTTCACTTGATGAAGAAGAAAAACATTTGCTGGATCAAGGTAGACATCAACTGCAACAACCTTTTCCCTGAGCATGGGGGGTCAGTGCTTTGATGCAGTCTGACCTTCTCCTTTTCCCTCAGGCTGAATACAAGTCTATGTTATGTCTTCTGCTCCAAAATGGTGACAGGAGAAGAGGGAGGACAAACAAGTCCTGAGGGAAACAGTGATCACTGTGTGTGGTGCCCTCAGACCAGGAGAAGGTGGAAAGTTTTATCACACTAGGCAGGGATGGAAAAAAATAGAACTGATCACAAAGATCAGAGCTCAGGGCAATGATTCTGCTCTGGCACTCCAGGTGTGGCACCTCACCTCCTGTGCCCTGTTCCTTCCTTTGCATGGGGATTGTTGTGGTGGCAACAGTGTCCAAATGAAATTAGGAAACAAAGTCATAATGCTCCCAATTTTGTAAAACTGACACCAAATGCTAGCAGACATTGTGGTGAACACCTTCCAAGGCATGGGAAAGTAGTTTATTATCTTCATTGTCATATTTTTTAAATGCTTCAAATACTATTATCAACGGTAATAAAAACGTGCATATTCTGAATGCTCTCATTTTAGAGAGCTAAAAAAGCTCATGTCATCAGATCCTCAATTTGTTCATCTTGTTGAGACAGAACCATTCTGTATCTTCTGAAAGATGACTGTATCTTTGCACTTTAAAAGCATCCAGGCAGGAATTTGAAATAGAATTAATATTTTACTTCCTAAGATGGTAGTGTGAAAATGGATATCTTTGTTTTCAACTCTTTTGCTTTTATAACCGAGATCAAATTAAGAACAAATATTGGCATGGGGTGGGAGAAGAGAAAGTGTAAAGTTCTGCTTGCAAGGAATAAAAAATAAAAATAGGAGAACTTGAGAGCATGTGGACCATGTGTGCCTAAGTAGCAGTACCATGAAGTAGCAGTATTTTTGTGAGCATTACATCAATAAAAGCCACTTTCCCCACAGATTTGTGTCTGGTGGCTGGCTGCAAACTCCAGCTGAAGCTGTTTTTCTGCAGTCTGACAGGTCTCAGCTGTGTGGCTTCTCTGGCTCTAATAGTGTGTGAATAAACACCTCACTTTTCCCAAAAGTGTGATACTCCAGTGGCCTCTCTTATCTTCCTTGGTGCCTCCTTTTGCAAAGTGCATGAATGCCATCATCAGTGAGATACTCATCTTTCTGACAAAATTTGGCTTGGTTTTGACTAAAAGGCTCAAAAATTACTGCAAAGGCACACAGACAGACAGACAGACATGTACAAAGTGATTGCATAAGCTCCATTTCCCCAGGAAACATGGACTGAAAGCAGCTCTGTTGAAAGGGAAACGTTTACTAACCAAATACCACAGGAAACTTTGAATAAAATGTTAGAATGCAGAATTTGGATACTTTGGCCATGGAGGGAAAATATTTGGTCTTCAAATATTTTGTGTTTCAAACAAGTTTAATCTCTTGGGAATTTATTCATCACTTTTCTAAACATCTCACAAGGTTTCATTATTATTTTCTTTAATAAGAAAACGGTATGATTTGTCTGCATTTATTTAAAAATATTTTTAAGACAACACTTGGGCTAGAAGAACAGACCTACTTTCCAACAAAAAACCAAGACCATCTCAGACAGGAGATGGTTCTGTTTTATAGATTTCATTTACTTGTACATCTAAGGCAATTTCATGGGCTTGTTTGGTTGGGTTTTTTCCCAATCAAATATATGTATAGTCTAACCCAGTCTTGGAAATTCACAGACATATGTACAGTGCTGGGAAGCCTCAGTGTGTGACTGAAAAGTTCAAAATCTATTCTTCCCTAGAACAGAATTTCCAGGAGAACAGAGGAGATTTCCCTCCTCATGTAGCCAACTCCATCCCAGAGACTGCAGAATATTGCAGCACTAGCAGAAATAAAAAAAAGGGCCAGATTAATGTACAATTTTGCAGTTCTGTGGTCACTGATCTAGAGAATAGAATTGTCAGCATGTGAACATTATCTGCAGTGGGTGACATCATTTTTTGGAGCATGTCACAAAATTACTTGTCCAGGAGACCGTGATATGAGGCTGACAAACCTACAAAGGGAGCAAGCTGTGCCATTTCAGGAATGTGTGCAATATTTGCTAGGATTCTTCATCCTTTTATAGTTTGTTAGCCTATATATTTCCCTCTCTTTTAATGGGCATCAATAAAAACATCTGCAGGAGGCAAGCCCAAAGATTAATTCCTCCCCTGCATTTCCTGCATTTGTTCAAATAGTTGAACTAATATTTATGAATAATGCATTGCACCCATGAATGCCACAAATCAGTGTAACTCCAAGTACTTCATGCTTCAACCAGCTGAGACTCAGACTCAATATGTATTATTAAGCCAGCTTCTTTTAATGGTTAGTAAATATTATGTAAATATTTTTTTCCAGAAGACTACTATTCTACAGCAAGGAATTATTAAGAGTTTGTTTGTATTTCTGGCAGTTTTCTCATTCCTTATGGCATGTTCATTTTGGTCATTAATTATTTTTAGAGCTTGGTATCTTGTGTGTTGGTTTTGTTTTAGTTTAAATTATTGTTATTAATTTTTATTCAAAGTTCCATTTGAAAGCTCTAATTAAGCAACTGCTGGGGGTTTGAGTGGAGATTTTAAGACAAACAATTACTCAGGAAAAACACTGGATACCCTAGGGAGCTCTTGTTGTTGTTACAAATGCCTGGTAGTGGTTCAAAACCATCAGAGTATGTGTTTTGCCCACATAAAAGTCCATCAGGAAATTATGAGACTTTAAGAATGGATGAACACAGTAGTGAGGCCATTGCTATTGAAGGCAATGAAGAAAATACAGTGCTGCTGTCATCAGTAACTGAAAATCTAATATAACACAGATTTGAAAATTGATATAAAGTTCTATAATCTTTTATATGGGGAATTGCAGAAAACAGTATTTTAATGACTTATTTCTTAGCTACTGTCATTGGTGCCTGTACATTTTTGCTCACAGTGGAACAGCTCAGATGCTGTCAGCCAGATTAGTACTGCTGAAATCAAAGGAGTCACACAGATTGACACCAGCTGAAGACCTGTCCTAATAAATCTGACTTTATTTATGGAGAATGAAACCACAGTCATGTCTCTTCAAAGGCAATAGTCCTGCTCAAATGGTGGGAATAAATTGTTTTGGCTGCATGAATGAATTAAATATTGAATGTTCCATTTTTCAGACTTGGCTGCTGCCTCACCTAAATCAGTGGAGCTGATTTACACCAGCTCTTTGGAGAAATGACCAGTTGGTCCTGGAGTGCTGACAGTCAGGCTGGTTTACCTGGACCAGCTGATTTTCTGTTCAGCAGCTGGGTGTATGATCAGCCTCCCAAATATTCTGGCATCAGGAGTTCAAGCCACACAGCATGGTGCATACACACTCAGTAATGGAAGCCTGGGCTGAGTAACATTCCAAGGTAAATCCCTTCATTTTCTAAAGGACTGAGGGAATTCAGTGCTGGATTTACCACCTTAGCTCCTGGTACCTTCTGCAGTACTGTACTGGGGACATGAGGCTGAACAGGAGCAAAGGAGCCCTTGGCTCTCTATCCACAGTGTGGTTCCTGTCTGTCTTCTTCTTTGGAAAGACTCTTTAGACAGCAAAAGAGTGAGTCTTCCTGTAGTATTGCAGCTTCTTTCACTCAGGGTAAGGTCTCATCTGCAAAGGCCAGCAGCTCTGAAAATGAGATATTCACCTGTGCTGAAGTGGGGCTAGCTGAGTGTTCAGATGCTTGATGTTATCAAGAGTCAGCTAAAACAGATGTTTACATACTCTTGTTTGTAAAGCTTCTTTGATATTTCAAAGGCCCAGGCTGATGGAAGTCTCCTTCCTATCAGCTAAGCAGTGCCAATAACAATAATTGATGGTGCAGTTTGACTTCTCCATCTCCCTTTCCATTCCAGTATGTGCTTCCTGAATCCCAGCCCTTCTGCTGATTGAAAGGGATGCCATCTTCATCACAGAGAAAAGCAGAAGAAAAAGGCATTTTTGTTTGTCTTTTTTTTTTTCCCTTGAATTTGTAGGTAGACTCTGATCTCACTTATTTACAAAGGAAATCAGCTACAGACAAGGAGCTATTCCTGCCATGCATTTGCAAGAGAAAACAGCACCCATCCTCCTTGAGCTCTTAGTAGTCCCTGTATTTTTTGGCTGACTACAGCCTCCAGTAAAAGTGTCAGACAAATCAAACATCATAAAATAAATCAATCTACTTTCCAGTTTATTTGTTCTAAGAAGACTGTAAAATGAAGTCAAATTGAGAAACCTGTTTATGTGGCCGAGAGGCATAAGAGATGTATTGAGGAAGAAGTGATATTAAAGCATCAGCCTGACAGAATCAGAGCTAACTTGAGCTGGGATATGCTGCCTGTTTCCTGTTCACTGTGGATGGCTGTAGAGTGATGGATAGTGGCATTCACAGATATACTGTCCATGGAAAGGAAAAGGTAAAGTGAAAAAGATCATAAACTACTACATGCAAGATCCCAAAAAACAATTTGACACTGGGAGTTAAAAGCAGTGCGGCTTCCTTGTTTTATTAAAGAGGAGAGTCAGCAGTGATTTATGGAGCCTTTGCATATTTATATGTTGGAAGAAGGTGCTGAATTCTCATCAGCCAAGCAGACATTGGCAGAAAGATGAAACCAGCAAGCTCAGACTGAAATATGGCACAAATGTTTAATAGTGAATGTAACTGAGCTCATCAGAACATGAAGTGGATTTTCCATCATTTGAAGATCTTAAACTGAAGTCTTTGAATTAAACAGAGAAGTGTCTTTAGAGCTTTCATGTACTGGGGTCAGTACAATGATCAGGATCCAGGATAATACAGGATTGCAGTGATCTCTTAGCATTTTCGTCCTTCAAGGGACCTGAGAGCTCAGAGGAGCCCAGGTTTGGGCTGCTGCTATCAGAGTTCCACAAGAGCTGAATGTCCCTGTCATTTGGGATTTAATGAGATAACATTACAGCCAGACACACCTGTGAGTGCCCCAGTGTGCCATATCCACACAGGAATCACTATCAGAGGGCTGCTCAGGCACCCTGGGGCTGCAGGCCAGGTCCTTGAGCCCTGTCTTATCCAAGCTAAGACAGAGTGTCTGGTTTATGATCACATGACAAATTCTCACAAGCCAGCTGAGGTGGGCTGTGGAGCTTCAAACAGCCAGATGTCCACATCTCAATGAGTTCATTCTTGCTGACACACTTGACCACAGGATTTGCTAAGGAATTCACTGAGGCAATGAAATATGCTAAGGAAATAGTCAAAGAGAGGGAGATAACCAAATGTTTTTTGGGAAAAAACCCAAACCAACACAATTCCAAATTTATGTCATTTCTAAAGTGCTCTTTCCCTTGATGTTGTAGTCTGATACCACAGGAGCTTTGAACTTTTGTTTCTCTTTCATTTGGAAAGTTATTCTTGCTAGATCTGCTATCATGACTCCATCATCTCCAAGCCAGCAATCACAGTTTGTATGAAATATTAGCTATCAGATTTACATCGGAGTCTTTCACCCTATGCTAACCCAAATAGCTTCACTTTAAAAAAAGGCCAATTCACCTAGGTCAGGGGAATTGAACTCTCAAAATGCTACTTTCACTTCACAAAGAATTAGAGGTTTGGACCCCAAAGTCTGTCACTCAGTAGCATCCACATGCAGGTGAACACCACCAAGATAGCAGGGTTTGTTCTGTGCTCCCCAGCAGAATATCAAGAATGTACAAGGAAAGATGTGCTGGTGACAGCAGGGTGAGAGAGAAATATTGAAATAGAAAAAGCTGGAATGAACAGAGGAGAAAGTGAGGAAAAATGGGTAGGATATAGAGGGAGAATAGACACTGTTCTGAAGGAACCTGACAGAAAACTCAATCCTGAGCCTGCTCTTCAGGGTTGTGAGTCCTGGGAAGGGGCTGTGGTAGTGGTGAAGGTGCTGGAGGAGGAAGACAGCTCATGGAACTTCCTTCAGTTTGCATTTAATTCTGTTTGAATCATCTCCCAGAGCAGCTCTCTGTCCAGACTGTCACACAAACAAACTGATCTTTCAGAGCTCCCTGGTCCAGCTGGTGTGACACCATTAAACTGCCCATGTCACGTCACACAGCATGGAGGGATAGAAGTTGCTGTGTGACCAGAAGTTACTGGAGCAGATTTCTCACCCTGTCTACCCCACCCACTGTCAGCCCCAGCCTTGAGCATGCAGCTGTGCCAAGTCTGCAGAGCAAACCCCACACAGCACCAGATAGCCAGGAGGGCTGGGATAGTATCATAGAATAGTTTGGGTAGGAAGGGAATTTAAAGATCAGCCAGTTCCAACCCCCCCATCTGTGGGCAGGGACATCTTCCACTAGACCAGGTTGCTCAGAGCCCCATCCAAGACCAGAACCCCTGGTCTTGAACACTTCCAGGGATGAGGAATTCACAGTTTCTCAGGAAAACTTGTTCCGGTCTCTCACAAGTCTCACAGGGAAGGATTTCTTCCTAATATCTGACCTAAATCTATCCTGTTTCAGCATAAAGATATTTCTTCTTGTCCAGTCATTACATGAAAGCCAGAGAACCCACCCTTGCTCTCTTGGAGCCCCTTTACCTACTGGAAGGTTCTATAAGGTCTTCTTGGTGCCTTCTCTTCTCCAGGCTGAACAACTCCAACTCTCTCAGCCCTTCCTCATATGGGCAGTACCCCATCTTTCTGATCATCTAAGTGGCCTCCTCTGGGCTCACTCCAACAGCTCCACATCTTTCCTATGTTGGATGCTGCTTAGGGTGAGGGGCTGGGAGTGGCTTATCCCAACCCAACCTGGCACACCTGAGTTCCAGGTGGTAACCAAAGCAGAGCAGAAATTGAAGAAACATCTCAGTTCTAGTTTGGCTATCAAAGTGGTTCACCCACCCATCACTGTCCAGCCTGTCACATCAAGAAGGAAGGTTTGCCTACTTTTAAATTTACCTTGACACTTTGTCGAGCCAGTGAATAAATTCTTGCATTTAAGACCTGGGAAGATGTTTAACAGGGTTTTCCTTCCCTTTGTTAGCACTCATTTTCCTTATAATACTCTCTTTTAGTTTAAGGGTGAAAGAGACTTTAAATTCTTTCAAATTCAGATTTAGAATGGTTGGGGAAAAGCCTATACCCGTGCCTAAGTAAAAGGAGAAAAATACATCAGACATTTCTCAGCTAAAATCAGGGCATACATTAGCTGGGATACAGGTGATGAGGGAGTTTGGGCTGAGGTGTGAATTCAGGGTGGGGTTTGCGCTCCCATGTACCTGGACAATATTTGTCATGCCCACTGCTGGCATGGGATATAAGTGTCACTGGGCTCAGGGCTGATGCACACTCCTAAACTCTGATATCATGGAAGGGATGTGCAGCATGGCAGGGGAATCCTGTGATCTAGGGTTGCTCTCTAAAGAGAGCAGTCACAAAGGAATTGCCAGACTGCTTCCCACAGGATATGCAGGACAAATGTCCTTTTGCTCTTCAAATGAAGCCACTCTTTTGAAAAATCAAATAAATCAAACATCTGTGAATAATTGTATACGTGTCATGTCACTGACTGCAACCAGTAAAGCCAGATCAAACGTTTCTTGCTGTACTGGCTACATTGCCAGAGTCTGACCGCCTTCAACAACAGGAGGGATGAGCTCTGAGCCTTTCGGGGCTGTGCTAAAATCGCAACGTGCCGGACCCGGCTCTGCAGCTTTCCCTTTAAGAGCCCTCTGGCTCACGGCGATGCACTGAAATGCAGGAGGTGGGACAACACCACACACAAAAATGAAGAAGTGAAGGCAGGAAAAGTTTCTCCAGAGGAAAAATGCAGGGCTTGTCCTTCACCGTGACGTCAGATCTGTCTTTAATAAAATCCCCAAAGAGCCAAGAGAAAAAGGCAGAGTGCCTAGGCTAGGTTGCCAGTTCAGGATTGCTCTGCATTCCCCAAAGTAGTGTTTTTGTTCAAAACGGCTCTAAATCTGGGTTCAATCAAATGTATTTAATCCCGGCTTCCAGGGATGAGGTGGCTTTTGCCCTGGATTCTAGCAGCAAGCAGCATTTTGCAGGTGAGTTTGGAAACTGCCGGGGAGAGCGGTCTTCTGCAAACACACTGGGGTTTAATGCAGGGTGGACTGGGAGAGCCGAGTGCGGGGAGTGTGGGAAGGTGGGCACTGGAAAGATTTGGGGAGGTGGGAGAGGAGAGGGAGAGGGAGAGGGAGAGGAGAGGATGCAGAAGTGTCTCAGAGTTGAGCTCTTCTCAGCGTCCAGGTGGATCTGCACAGAAAACTGTAGGGTTTTTTTCTTTGTATGTTTTTTTTTTCTTTGTGTTGTTACTATTTGTGCTATGGAGCAAAAGAAGGATGAGGAGATCCCGCATTGCTGCCTGAAGCAGCACGGCTGAGGCTGTCAGGGCACCGGGATGGAGGGGAAAGGGCAGGTTCCCGACGGGCGGCGGTGCCCAGGGATGCCGGGACCGAGGCGGGGCGAAGCCGTGACGGGACCGGGACCGGGTCCGGAGGTGCCGCCGGCCGCTCCCGCAGGTGGAGCCGCTCCTGCCGCTGCCTCGAGGCCGGCCAGAGACGAGGGTTTGATCCCCTCCCGATCTCTTGGAGCTGCTGGTCCACGCAGCAGCAGCCGCTTTCCTCCCCCTCCTCTTTGGAAAAGCCGGTCCGGGGAAGCCGCTTGTTTCCCAGAGGTGCCGGAGTTTTCCTGCTTTTCCCGGTGCGTGCCGCAGCTCGGGCAGAACTCCCGGGCGAGAGGGCTGGGCTGGGCTGGGAGCAGCCGTGGGGAGCGGTCCGGGTCCGACGGGAGGAGCAGCGCCCGTCCTGGAGCGGGAGCGGTCCCTGTCCCACATCCCCGGAGCCAGCGCTGCGCTCGGGGCTCAGGAGCCTTGGGAACCCTGAGAGTGAGTGGGATGTTACAGACCCGCTTGGGCTACCCAGCTTGAGGTGGGGTGTTCCTGGAGCCAGACACGTGTAAGCTGTGTCTGAGCATCCCTGTGCTCGGAGCGGGGTGACATCAGCTGCTCCGCACAGGGGATTTTGCGTGGCAGGGCTGCCGGCATCAGGGGTGTTTTGTGAGATACTTTAAGCGAGACTTTAAAGCAGGAAAGCGGCGCGCGTGGTGCGGCACACCAGGCACACCTGTGGGACGGCAGATGGCACAGAGATAAGTCCTGTGTGGATGCTGACAACAGGGCCTCTTCTGTAAAATAAAACACGCCACAGAACTGACAGCAAACAAGCTGCACCTCTTGCGCTCCTGCGGGAAGTTGGTTCTTACCGCAGCTGATTTTTGTTCAGCAAGGAAAAAATCAAAGGAGGGAGGTGCCCCTCACCCCCCAAACGCTGTCACTAAATGAGATCTGTGTGAGCCTTGTAAATTGTGCAGTGGTTGTCCTGGGTTCCCTTGGTATCAAAGATTTTTGTGAAAAACCTGCTGTGGCATGAAAATCTGTGTGAGTGCGTGAGTGCATGCAGGCACATGTGCTTGCTGAGGGAGGGGGAAGGCAGGTGAGCGCAATCCAGATATTGCTAGCAGCATGTTTGGTCTAAAGAGTATCTAAAAAGAGTTCAAAACAGTATAAAAAATAGCCTAAAAAATCTCCTGGGTCTCCACAGTTCCAGCTCAGGCTCTCCAGTGAACAGAGCAGGTGAAGCTGCTCCTTGGGGCATTCAGGGACACTGTCACCTCCTGAACACACCCATGGGGTTGGAACTTGCAAGGCTGTGCTTAGAAACCACTGAGTGGGGATAATTTCTCCCCATTAATGAAGTGGCTTTCTCTGGACGCTCTCCATGCCTGAACTGGGATGTTGGTAGGCTGATGAAAAGCAGGTTTCTGTTTGTCATATACAAGGGAGTGGGGAAACAGGGGTGGAAAAAGTGTACAGCAAGGATCAGTGGGAAGAGTATCTGGGAGGGAGTATTGGCCCATGTAGTATGCAAAGGACTTTTGGGAGCAGAGAAGGCTTAATTTGGTCTGATTAAGGGTGCTGTATGAAGAAACAAGGAATATTGCAATTATTTGGGGATATTGTGAATATTTAGCTGGCATGGCCATCCTGCTCATGAGATATTTTAGTAAAGTCATGAGCGTCATAACAGATGAGTCCTGGTAAAGCTCTGACACTGCCCCACCTCATCATCCAGAGTTTTTTTCTTTGCTGGCATAACCACAACAGTAATAAACATCTTCCTAACTCTGCAGAGACATCCATGGAGTGGTGGCACCAGGCAGGTCACTGTGCACATTGTGCTAAGCCCTGTGGTCTCCCTGGAGACTTGTCACTCTTCATGTATAGGAAGAACTGTGGACAGAATAAGATGTTCCACTATGAAAGAAGAGGGTTGACCCTAGATATAATATTGTTCCAGGGAGAAAGGCAGAGGAGATAATATAGGAAGATCAGGGAGATCTCAAAGGCATTTCAGAAGGCAGCTCTCAGGTTCTGCATCTCCTGGTATTGTCTGAAACTACGAGCAGTTACTGAGTTCTTGAAGAGTTTTATCAACAGGGGTTTTTATTAGGGCAAAACTGCACAGGTTTTGTGAAGAAAAAAATAACAGAACATAGCTGGAATTTTAGGCATAAGTTTTGAAAAAAAAATCTTGAAATATTTTTTTTATTATATATAGGTATAAGGATAGAGACCATGGCAGCCTAAGTCTCTTCAACCAGGCTGAGATTCCTCAGTGCCTGAGTCATTTTTGCAGCAAGGACTTTAAAACTGGATGTGTTGACTCCTTTCAGTGTTGCACATTGAGGAGTCAGAGCCAGCATCTTCAGTCTCTAGTCCTGATGACTCAGAACTGTGAGACCACTTATTCAGAAAGGACAAAATGTCCTAAACCAGGGTGATGATTAAAGAAACTATTCTGCACTTTGTAGAAAATTAGTAAAGTAGCTTATGTAGGAAGAACAGCTTTGGAGGTTTCTAAAACATTTGAAGTGGAGGTGGTGGTGTGTGGATCTGACAATCTAAAATAAAAAGTAATAGGGTGACTGCAAACCTGCAGACTTCTCAAATAGAGAAAGAAAGCAAAGAATCAAGTTGTTCTTCATCATATCTACTAGTAGGCAGGTATTGATTTATCTGATATGATGGCAGTCATGGTACACAAACACAAAGCTTTTGGCTTTGATGAGTGGGAAGGAGGAGAGAGATGCTCAAAGATGGTTTTATTTGGCACCATGTCTTTTGTGGACACCTATTTTACTATATAGTATCTGATAATGACCCAGGCTCAGAACCTGTGTGTTAAGAACCACAATGTGTTCTTTTTCCTTCTTTTATGAGATTTATCTTAGAGATGAAAAGCCAAGAATTTAATCTTTAAAATATTTGGATTTGGTAGCAGGAAAAAATTTTAAAATTTGGGCTCTTCCAGGAAAAAACATATTCTGACCAAACATAAACAAAAAACCAAAACAAAGCAAAACAAAAACACAAAGAAAAGAAAAACTGACACCTTTATTCTTCCCTGCAAAAGTCCCATGGCTCTCCAGGGAGGGTGAGCTGAGGTTTACCTGTTAAGTGCTTCTGAACAGAAGGCTCCAGGTTTGCACCATGGCTTATGATGCACAGATAATCTCAGGCAGCACAGGTTGAAAGTTGCTGTGCCCTGTCCTTCTAGCCTTCCCACTATTCCCTCTTGCTTGACAACATCTGGTTACCAGAGATAGACTGGACACACTTCTCTGTAGAAGGGCTCTTATCCTACACTTCCATAAATTGTAGACAACAATTAAAATTGCTCTGGTTATAGCAGCTGAAGATTCAGCTCTGAAAATTAACATCTTGAGGCTTGAAGCTGGCAGACACAGCTCCCATGGGTATGGCTGCATTGTGCACTGGGCCTTCCCAGAGCTGATCTCTCATTTGGCAGACCCCACTCACGCATCCACTCACAGAATGAAATCATTGCTAAGGCAACATCCTGAAGGTAGCACTGAATGTTCTTCACACTGAACAGAGGCCCACACCCAAGTCTGCTTCTGATGAAGATGCTTCCTAAGTACACACACACACACACACACACACAGAGTTTCTGCTGAGAGAAGCAGGACCTGATGGATTTTCTTTCATAATTTCTCCCATAAGTGTCTGAATTTGCTTTGGTAGTATGAAACAATATCTTTTCCAGCATCGACCACAACAGAGCTGTGGATAGGGAATGAATTCCTCACCCTCCTCACAGTTGTGCCACTGCCTGTTTATGTCCCCGGGACAGGTCCTTTCCCCATTCCACACTGCAGCAGTCCTGCTCTCAGGTGAGGCTTCTCCAGGAAAAGACATTAGTTAAAAGTGATAGCTGTGGATTTTAGCAAAAAATGTGAGATTTATATGATGATTCTGTGAGTCTGTCCTTTCAGGGTCTCATGCATGTTTAGTTTCTCCTGCCTTCCCCAGGTGCTATGGTCAAAAATTTCAGAAGTCCTCTATTACCCGTATGGGACATCTGTCTTTTTTTTTCAGAAGCTCTGGGCTCCCATGTTAGGATGTTAAGAGTTGCTTTAGCATCTTGCCAGGGCTCAGCTTACTGAGAACTGCTCTTTTTGGATGTCAAAGTGTCCCAGAGGGGTCTTGAGCATTCCTGTCTGGACAGCCCTGGCTCTCATGCATGAGTGGAATTGAAGCTGTTTATAAACCCAGGAAATGTATGTGAACCTTGGCAGCTGTGGCCTGGCAAAAGCTGGACACCCACAGCTTCAGCTGAAGATACATTTGAATATTGAACCTGACAGTGTCTCATGGTGTGGGCCAGAAAGCAGGGTGAGATTTTACTCAGTCTTTCAGATTTGTCAGTAGGAATTTTGGGTAGGTATCCTGGATTTTTTTATTCCTCCTGCTTCCCTCTTTGCTTTCATATGATATAGTTCAAGCATCCTCATTCTTATGGTCCTTATCTTAAAAGCACAATTTTCCCTTTCTGTTGAGTAGAAACATTGACTGGTATTTGATAGGCCCAAAGAAATTCTACCCATTTGTTTCCTTTCTGTGTTCTGATGTCCACCAAGCTGTTCCAGCAGCCAATTTCCCTATATCTAGGATCACAGGTTCTTCTACAGCCTGGTGGTCTCCCAGATTTGGGATGTACCTCTGCTGGTGCTCTGTTATTTATTTGCATCCATGCTGAAACGTTATGGGTGTTCTGGCATCCTGGGTGAAGCTTCTGGGGTCCTTTTTATCCCTTGCATTTTCTCATAGACTGCTGCTGGGCTTTGTAATCCTCATATCTGGGCAAGGTGTGGGAAAGTAAAAGGGAAAAAACACATTTTTACCTCTGTGGGTGCCAACCACTGACTCTGTTCCACAAGTAAATATTCTTGTGGTTGGGGAAGGAAAGAAGAGCCTTTAGGCTGAAACAGCTATGGAAGAAGATAGCACTTAAGCTGAGCTTTGTGGCACATCTCAAATAATGAATTTCTAATACTTGGGTTGGAAATGCATTCCAGGACTCTGTGGTCATCTCAGTTCCTCTTCTCTTTCTCAATAGCTCCCACGTTGTTCTACTGTTTTATTAGTCTGGGTCTGTCATTCCACTTAACCTATAAAGCAAACAAGAGATGAGCAAGTTGGAAGGCCAAATTTCATGAAATCCAGGATGGCGTGCAATAAGCCCAAAAGGAAACCTGAGAGGCATTTGCAGAAATAATTGTGGGCTCATCCACGGAGGGTTATGAGTCAGCTGGATCCTGATGTTGCTGGACACCTGCACAGTTAAGCCTTTGCTGTCACAGAGCAGTTCCAGCACTGCAAAAGGACCTTATCCTATGAGCTTGCATTGCAAATTCACAGGATTGCCTAGAAAAAAATATCACATGCTTGGTGATGGGAAGGTGCAGCAAGATCTCTTGGTCCAGCATTTCATTGACACTCTGATGTACAGAACTCACAATACCTGTAGTGTTTGGCTTTTATACCTTCTGCTTAGAGTTGAAACAAATTCCTCCTAACAATCTTAAAGTAGAGCTTGCCCTTTCCCTTCCAAACATATTGAAATAATCTCCAGTGAAAGGCTTCTAAGTAGATATGATGGATTGGTTTTATTATTACATCTCTAACATGCAACTGTGTAGCTTGACTGGATTAGTATTTACATAAGATTCAGAAATATGTAAATATCATGTGTAGCCATAGAATTATAGAATGGTTTGGGTTGTAAAGGACTTTTAAAGGTCACATTGTCCAACCATGCTGCAATGAGAAGGGACATCTTCAACTCAACCAGGTTGCTGAGAGCACTCCAACCTGACTGTCAGTATTTTCAGGGATGGAGCATCCACCACCTTTCTGGGCAGCCAGTGCCAGTGTTAAACCACCCTTTCAAAAATCTTCCTTATGTCTAATCCAAATTGACCCTCCTTCAGTTTAAAACCATCACCCCTTGCACCCTTGCAGTATCTGTATATAAGGAAAAGAGCACAGTAAAGTCAGGAGTAGTAACCAGCTTTGAAATTCTGTACAATACCTGACAGAAAATTAGCTGTATGCCATCAGGAACAGTGCAGCCCACACAAGCTTCACAGCTTTGACCAAAATTGCTCTGAATGACTCAATGACTATCATTATTAAACATTTGATTTTATTTTCATTAAAAGGTAGCAATAATTTATAGCTGCATGAACTGTTGCACTTTCACTTTTCTAGAATTTGTAAATCCAACTCACACTTTAATTTCTGAGTGACTTAAAAGTTTTGATTCTTTCCATGCTCCACCAGTTTCCCACATTATCACCAGGCTTTTCTTTTTGTTGTTTTCTTACTGAAGCCTTTTGAGTTACAAGCAATGGCAGGATGGGTAGGGGGTTGTTTTTTTTTTTCTCTCTTGCTGAAGTTTCCTCTTCTCCACACACATATCCTTGGCCTGTGAAAAGAAGAATATAGAGTAAAAAATGGAGCATGGCTTGGCTGGAACACAGTTTGATGTCTTCTGAGGACAACACTAATCACCCACAACAATGACTCTGGTGAACTTGTTTTATCCATGTAGGGACCAGCCTTCTTGCACTGGGTGAACAATAATATACCAGGGCTCTGCAGAGAGACTGGGAACTTCCCCAGAACGTGCCATGACTGTCCTATGGCACCTCCTGGCTGTGCTCTGCACCCCTGTGCCATTATCACTGCCATCCCTGATATGTCCTTGGCATTCTCATAGCTGTGGGTGAGGTCACTCACATGATCTGTAACCTGTCACATGACATGTGACATGAGGTCACTCTGTATCTGAGGTTTGTGGACTTGCAAACCTCCTTTCTGGTTTTCTCAAGTCCACCAGTACATTCCTGGGTGTATGTGATGACCAAGCAAGCTAAGGCTCACGTTTGTGATCACTGACTTGTATCAGCTGTGACAAAGGGAACTCTCTGTGTCTGGGCTGATAAGGAGGCAAAGACATTGAGATCCATATGGGGAGAATTAAGTTCTCCTCTGAATGGCTGGCACATGTTCCTGGCTGCCCCCAGGCTACCAGTTCCTTGGGTTGAGACTAACAGCTGGGTCATTTTAGCTGTTTAGCAAGGAAGGACCAAACCACAAAAATTGCAGCCAGTGCTAAGAATCTGCAAGTGGATTACACTATAAAACTCTTTGGTTACATTTTAATGGGGGGCGGGGAAGGGTGGAAAACAACAATTAGGAAAATAGCCAGTTTTCATTAACTAGTTTGGCCATTCAGTAGGTGATAACTACTGCTGGCAATATTTCCTGCAAGATCTTGGGCTTACAGGACTGGATCATACAGTATCTGTGTGTGGGCTGATAAACACTGAAGAGAATAATGGCAAATTCATTTGGCTCCTCTCTGTGAGTTTCTTTTCCACATTTGACTCAAGTAGTTAAATATAAAATGACATCCCTGCTATTTAACACTGCAGTTAATTTATGGAGACTGTTCACTATTAATTTTCCCTGTTCTAGTAGAATCCCAAGGGCACATTTTAAAAATTACATTTATTCAGACATTTCTATGAGGCACAGCAGTCCATGAGCCTGACAAAGCAGTCATAGGTAGTGGAATTCGGGAGGTTGCTTGACTTCTATTTCCAGACTGTGCACCAAAACCTGTTCTATTTTTGCTCAGTGCACTCACTGGGGTTCCCCACAGAGGCGGTGTGATCCTGATTATGAAGGCTGGTAAATTCCTTGCCCACCAAAGCTGCCTGGGTGTGGGTGAGCTCCCAGATTTATGGTGGAAGAATGCATTATGTTATAATGAATAGTCTAATATAGCTAAATTAATAATTAATAAAAATGATGAATTTTATTTTGCGGCTACTTTTGTAATTTTGTTTCAATATTAACATCTTTAATATTTCTATTTATAAAAACACGAATTTGACTCAATTATCTATAACAATTACATACCTAGTTTCAGGCTCAGATAAGGTGTTTCTGCCTTTTAAAGATGATATGCTTAATTCTGTGTGCTTTGCATGTGTGTGCATGTGTGTGTGTGTGTGTATATATATATATATATATATATATAATATATATATATAGTACATATATGCATCTACTCAACCCCCACTCCATTTGTATTTTTTTTTTTTGTTTGTGTCAGATTTTCCATACAGAGAGTCTGCATGCACTTGAGGAGATGTTTGTGCCATATTTTTCACTGTTTCTCCCTGTCCCAGCTATATTAAAATACTTGCCAGAGTATCATCTTGGAGGCTGGAATATTTGATCAGAGGAGTAAATGGATACTACAGCAGCAAAGTTGAGATTCCATTAAAACCTCTGCATCCTCGATAACTGTAACATTTTACACAGCAATTATTAAATAATTGAATTTGTTTCGTTCCCGTGTGACTAAATGACTATAAAGGGGTTGATCGTGTTTTCATTGTTCACTCTCTAATATACAAGGGAAACTTCCTTAGAGAAACTGCCTCTACAGTGGGAGCTGACAGGATATAAATATCCTGGCTTAACACCTCCCGCCCCCTCCCCGTACGCTTCTCAAATGTGGTTTTTGTGGTACAAAGGTGTCCGTGGAGCAGCCTGGCCCGGGGGATGCTCGGGAGGAGCGGGGCTCTGTCAGGGCTGCTGGGGAGCGCCATCTGTGCACCAACACTGCCCTCGCGTGTCGGGGCTGTGCGACACCAAAATCTTCGCGACCACATAATGAGCAATTCATCTTTATCCTCCGAGAGACAGACCACACAGCCGGTGTCCTCCTCCACGGGTGGCAGCAGCAGGGTTAACTGGTTAAGGGCTGAGATGCTGCCGCTTTCCAGACTGGCATCGTTTGGGATGGGGAAGTGGCAGCAATACCCTGGCCTAAGCAAAGCTCTATTTTGTTTTGTTCTGTGTTATGCCATTCATAGTGTCAGCAGGTCTCTGGATCACAAACAGGATTTTTGTCACTTGCTTGGTTTAGCCCTGGGCCCCAGCAGTATCAGAGCTGCCTGCAAGCAAGATGGAATCGTGTGAAAGACCCATTTCATCACTTTGCACAGATCCATCAAGCTGTGAACTGCTGAGCACCACCGATGTGTGGGCTTTGAAGGTGTTGGAGAGGTGAAAGTGTTCTGCCCTTTTGCAGGCATCAGGTGCATGTGAGGGTTGAAAGCCAAACATTAAAAACTGGATTTGACAGCACCTGAGAGGCAGCTCAGTGGAACAATTTATTTTTCGCATCCAGTAAGGACTCAGTGACTTAATTTATTAGCTGTGTGTAGGAGGAGGGATCATGGTATGGTTACAGAGTAGGAACAAGAAATTTAACTTGTTCTATATTTCTGCCTCTGCCACAGATATCCTGCCTGCCTGTGGGACAGTCACTTCACCTCTGGGGCCCCAGATTAAAACGAGATCATTTAATAATGCCCTCATGAAAGTTGCTTCTTTCCACCATGAGTAATCCCTCCTAGAAACAGAATGTGACACACTCTTCTTGCTTGTGCATGTGGTGTGTGTGCATTCCACGTTGGAGAGCTGACACCTTTAAGTATACCAGCCATCATATTTAATTCTTCCATCAGTTTTTTAGGTTCATTCTCTGGCGTCTCTCTTTACAAAAGCTCTGAATTTCAATTCTGTTTCCACTGACCTTGAGATCTAAGGGATTAATTCTCCGGCTCAATTAATCCTTTTTCTATATTTATAATTTCACTCCTTTACTTTTTTTCTTAGTGAATTTGTGCCAGGAAGCGTTCTCTTTTCCTTACTTGTAGTTTCCACTGTATTTAATTCAAAAGTTATGGTTTTGCCCCCAAAGTCTTGTAAAAGCCAAGGCCTCTCTCTCTTTTCTTTCTTCCCCATTTGCAATGTGTCAGCTTTTGTTAGGGGTGGTAGGGAACGTACAGCTGCTTTTTGGGACTTTCTGTTGTGTATTAAAAGAGGATCTGAGCTTCAAGCATATCTGGAATGAAGTCTGTGGTGCAAAGCCCAGGCTGGCTCAAGAGCTGGCTCTGGCTTCTTCTAAGCCCCCTCATTCCCACTGCACAAATTTGTTCTTTTTGCTGTTTCCGGGCCAGATTTTCAGGAACAGCCTGTTCTGCCTGTTCAGGCACTCATCACCCCTGCTTCCTTCTCTTTTGTAGCATGAGACAAGATGCTGCCCATTGCCACCACTCTGCTGACTGCTCCTCCAAAGCAATTCTCACTAAAAAGCAAAAAATATCCCTTAGAAAAATTGTTTGGATCAGCCCATCTCCCAGGCCTCACATGAGAGACTTATGCAGTTGATCTCTCCAAGCTCCCTTTGGCTCTGTCTCCCTGCTGGCTTCTCATCCTTGATGATCTCCTCAGCTGCTGCTCTGGGCAGCCAAAAGGTGCCTGAAGAGCCCCTGGTGTTGTCCTGTGAGCCCCTGGTGTTGTCCTGTCAGCCCCCGGGCCTGGCACCCACAGCCCCACGGGCCTCCTTTGGGGCCTCCCTCACGCCTGGGTCGGAGCTGTCCCGGTGCCATGGCCCCCTGAGCTCACACCAGGCCTCAACCAACTTCGTAGCCAGCTTCATCCAAGCCTTGCATGCCAGATATTCTCAGCAAAGTGCTGCTGATTTTCGGAAAGGGAAAGAATTCTTTTCCTAGCAGCCAAGAGAAGGAACTTTACCATGCCAGGTCTGTTGAATTTTAAATGTGAGCTCGATGGAAATCCAGACCAACATGGACCAGACGTGGAGAAATTGCCCGTGATGAAGTAAGGAAACTCTACAAATCTGAGAGAACATCAAGGTGAAAATTTTGAATCTGAATTCAAGTTTTTCTTCGAAGAATACAGTCAAGTAGCCAATCTATTAAAAAGAGATTTCCCTTAAACCTGAGATGCAGAGACTATCTCAGAACATCTGTTGATGGAACTTCCTCATGAACCCCAGTTCAGTGCTGAGGAAACACTGATTTGGAACAAAACTATTCTTTTATTCCCTTCTCACGAACATTGAATAAATCTTTCTGAGATATTTGAATAGCAGACATTCTGAATGATCTTAATGTTATGAATATACCTGCTGCCTCCTGGCAGTTGGTGGAAACTGCCTGTGGTAACTCCCACTGCTTTCTGGTATTTGTAAAATCTCAAAATATTTTGTGAACATCTTATTTGCCTTTGATGTTACTAAAATGTAAGACAGTGTTTGATTTTGTTGGGTTTTTTGTTTTGGTGGTTTTTTTTTGTTGTTGTTGTTGGTTTTGGTTTTTTGATTTTTTTGGTTTTGGGTCAATCTATGTGGATTATTTGATGCTATTAAAATCTATGGCATGAAATGATACATCCCCATTTACCCAGAGTTGAGTAATTACCTGTGAGCAGAGCGACAACCCAGACATCCTCTCTCCACAGCCACTACCAAGCAGGCAATATCTGTTTTCTTTTCTGACCTAATGGTTATGGGCTCTGTGAACATGGGGGTGAGACTCTGGTCCCTAAAGGTCAGCCTTAAACTCCCCCCAGCCACCATGCAGTTTGTAGCAGACCTGAAATAATTAGTTCTTGGCTTGCAAAATGAGTGTATTTGGAAAAATAAAATGTTGTTTCTTCTCATTTTGCATCAGTCTTGTTGTAACAGGTTGGCTTGCTTGTGTGACTGTGGTTTGTTTCTCTAATAAAAGAGACTGAGTAGGAAGGACATTCCAAGTGCCATGTAACAAAATTTGCAGGGTTTTTACTCACCTTCTGATAAAAATGCAAATGCATTTCTTGCCATTTTCTGAAGTTGTGATGAACTGTACCAGAAAGGGAGGGTGGGGGAAGAGAGGGAACAGGAAGAAAAGTCCTTTTGTATTACAGTTAAAATGCTGAATTCAGCTGTTTTCTTGGAAAGCTAATGTGAGCTCTGTGTAGGGTCAGGAACCTGAGGGAGATCCACACCAATGTTCTAACATCTCTTTATTTTTCTTTACTTGGTGTCCGAGTTTTATATTGAAACCAGTGAGATTTGGACACTCCTCTGGGGCTGGGAGCCTGGCGGAAGGAATTGAGAAATAAAAAGTTGAAATTATAACTTCTTAAGGCTATTGAACAACGGAGAGTAGGGGAGAGAGGAGAAAAGTGGCCTGGAGACCAGGCAAGATGTGGGGCTATGCTGAGAGATGGACAGCCACGGAGGTCTGGTTCTGGCTGCTTCAGGCTCAGCTCGAACCAAGGGCCTGTCAGTCATCCTCATGTCAGTAAATTCCTATCATGTGAGACTTCCTTGAGCCTTGAATAGGCTTCATGTCTTCATGGTGGGCTGGAAAGTGGATGCTACTGCTGCTAAGTTCTGTGCCAGCACACTGGAACCTGCCCTCTCCATTTGTTGCTGCACAGTTTGCACACTTGAGGACTTTGTTTTTTGTGTTAAATCTCCACTGTTATCTCCTTGGTAGGTTTGAGAAAGAAAAGGACAAGTTTAAAAATGCACTTCTGACTCCAGAGTCCACTTCCTGTTGATACAGCTGTGTTTCCTACTGGATGCTCTGGGAACACAGAGTTTAACCCTTCACATCTTGCAGTTATGTTGATTCAGCATCACCAGTTTCTCTCCTTAAAGGAAATTTCCTACCTTGTCTGTCCAGAGCATCCTTTTTTCCCATCCTTCTTTTTGCACATCCCACACTTAACACATCCTGCTGTAGCTTAACACTTCATTCAAAAGGAAAAGGATTTCCTCTTGCTGTTGGTGAAAACAGTTCTGTCCTTCACAATCCCCATTTTGTCATGTTGTTTTTGTGGAGGGGAAATAATTACATCTTAAAAGTTTAATCCACAGTAATTGAAATCATTAAATTCCCTGGCAAGAGCACCAGCAGAAAACCAATGTACCAGACTTCTGTAAAGAGAATTTTTAGTGCATGAGATGAGAAAGTTTCTGGTAGACCTCAGTTTGGGATAAATTACATTCCAGGGGTGTTTCAGCCCTTCATACCAGAACAAAACCTTCACCTGTGTCTATTTTCATTCTGGGTCTATGCACTAATAGATGGCATTGGGTGTATCACACCCTATTTAATTGGTGGCATTTGTGATATCATACCCATTGGTGAGGACCTCGTTGCATCTGGCTCTGCCATCCTGAGTGAAACCTCTCTGCTACTGGAGCTACAGGCATATCCAGCCTGAGGAATATACTGGCTGCCACATCATTGTTCCCCTTATGTGAACAAAATGGAGAAACCTTTTTTTTCTAAAGTAGATTTCTTGAAGGTGCTCAACTGTGGTGTTTCAGCATATTTGAACTCTTCCAGACACATCTGAAAATCATATTCAGAAAAATTCACCTGATAAAAGCTGAATAAGGCTATTTCTATGGGTGAGTGGATAGAAATTTGTTCTTCCCAGGTGCAGCACCAGCAAAGCCCCGGGGTCACAGCCCTTGTAGCAGCTCTGGGTTTCCCACCTCTGCCTATCCACACTGATATCTTCATAGGGAACTCTGGGGATCTCCCTTGCCCACATTCATTCCCTTCTCCCTGGCAGCTGCATCTTCCTTCCTGATCTGGGTAGCTCACAGTCTTTAGAGTTTGTTCCCTGTAGCAAAAGAGTTGTTACCACTCCTGTTCTGCAGACACAGAGAGGTTAAAGCTGAGTTCAAATAGCAAAGCCATGCCCTGTTCTTCCAATGTAGAGCTTATGTTCTCTTCCTTTGGCTGCATTAAAATCAGGCATTTTATGTAGAGTTAAGTCTCCTGTGAGGTCAATGCAATGATCCCTCTGCATTTAGCAGAGAGGGGCCCAGGGTTTGCACCCAGCAGCTGTGAATGCAGCTCCTTGCTCAGAGGAGCTGAGGAGGGTGGGTGAGTTTTGACACAATTTCACCAGAGCCAAAGATCCCAGTGGTCTACTGAGTGTCTCACAAGTGTGGTTACTGCTTATAACCAAACCTGAAATCTTCTACAGCACTTCACAGAGCTGGTGACTTGCTCCAGCACATTTTTGGAGCCAAAATGCTCATACATTTGACTGCCAGAGGATTTATTTGTGGACTACATCAAATTAATTTGTCTGTACAAATTATCTGACTTTTATTAGCATAAATATTCTTTTAAGGCATTGATATTTCAGTCATGCTGTTCTGCCTGTCATTTATCCTTTGCAGTGACTATGAGAAGTGAACAAGATGCATCCATGTGCAATAACCATGTGGCTTTGTGGTCTACTTAGAAAAGGAACTTTTGTAGTCTTATTTGTAACTATGTCTTACTGCATGGGCATCTCCAGGTCCCAACCAAAACTGATTTCCTCCCTTTCTCCTCCTCTCTCTAGCTCTGTCTCTCCAGCTGAAAGATTTTGGGTTGTTCAGCCTGGAAAAGAGAAAGTTTCAGGGATGGAGTCACTGTAGCCTTCCATTACTTATAAAAGCAGCTTATAAAAAGAGAGACAGAGACTTTTTACATGGGCAGATAGTGACAGCACAAGGAGGAACAGTTTTAAATCAGCAGAAGGGACACTTACATTAGATATAAGGAAGAAATCCTTTACTGTGAGGGTGGTAGGGCACTGACACTGTTGCCCAGAGAAGTTTTGGACACACCATCTCTGGAGGTGTTCAAGGCCAGGCTGGATGGGGCTCTGAGCAACATTCTCTAATGAATTCTTTCTCTTTCTGGGGTAAATCTGCTCAGATATCCTCTTGGATGTGTAAGAAATGAGTAGCTTCTACATCCACAGAGAAGAAAAATGTTTATTTTCTACCTTTAATGGGATAAATTGACCCTCAAATGACTGTGTGCCCCAAAACTTTTCCCTCCTGATGGGCTTGGCTTGAAAGCCGATTTTCTTTTCCTTTCTTAAAGAAAATGTGGAGGTTGGTTTGCTTTTGATTTGGCTTGTAGCTTACATGAAATTTATGACAGTATTAAGAAAATTAATACTATATAAAAGCAATTAATATTTTTACATGTCTCATTAGATGCTCTCTTGGAAATGCAGTGCTGATGTTGATTTCTAGCATGATCCCCAGATGGGTTAAAGTCTGTAATGAAGAACTCATCTGTCTCAGCCAGCTTTAAGGGATAATTTTCATTGTAGATGGCATTCAGTCTGTGGGCTTCTGATATCCTTCTGCATATCTCTTAATTCAGGTACTGTACAGCATTTCACACCTCA
Source organism: Dicaeum eximium (assembly GCA_013396995.1). Taxonomy (NCBI): domain Eukaryota; kingdom Metazoa; phylum Chordata; class Aves; order Passeriformes; family Dicaeidae; genus Dicaeum; species Dicaeum eximium. The sequence continues at coordinate 218,554 of VWZP01004030.1, read as the reverse complement.
CCACCACTGGGACTGAGTTGAGGAGCTGGGTAAGAATATCACTTGATCTGTTTTCCTAGATGTCAAAGAAGCAGGAGGATGCTTCTTTCTGACATTGTATGTTTTGGTAGACTACAAACTACCTGTGCAGGCTTGTCACTTGTAACAGATCATAAAAAAAACTGAGCACAGGGTTGTCCTGGATCTGGTACATCTGGTGATGAGTACCTTGAGTATCTGAAATTTACAGTCTCCTCCTTTCTGCTTACAAAACCTGTACTCCAATCTACTTCAGTGTCTCAACTACTATCTAGAAAAGTTAACAAATTACATATTTTCTTAGTGTTCCCTTCCATTCTCATAGCTTCAGGCCTAATGCTCTTTGATATCATCATTGGGAAGGGTCATTGTGTACATGTTTTGGCACATAATGTCTCTGCTCCACATGTTGAGCTAGTGAATTTCTTCAGATAGTCTGGGCTTGTTCCAGGGATTTAGGCAGATAAGCTCAGCAAAGCTTGGGAAAAGCAGGCCTCTAGTTAATCACTGTGCTCCTGCTAAATGATCTCATCATAAAATTGGCAAGGTTGGTTGTGCTGATCTCAGTTTAACTTCTAATATGAGCTTACAGCAATTCATCATTTCTCTAGCTTATGGACCACCCTGTGTCTGGCTTGCTGCCTGCCTCCTCTGCAGACTCCCTTACAGCCATGGTCTTCTGTACATTTGATCTCGTGCAGCACTTGCAGCTACATTTGTACTGAATTTACTGGTTTTAAATGAAGTCTTAAGTCTATTTTTGCATGTGTGTGTGTTGTTGTTTTGTAGATTTTTGCTTTTCAAGTCAGAAGAAAAAATGCTCAGAAGGCTTGTGTTAGCATTCTGCTTCTTGCTCCTCTTTTTAGGCATCAGGAGTCACTGCTGCAAAGGACTTCAGATTTCCTTTGGAGAACCTTTTCTGCACATTCTAAAGCACAGTGACAAAATACATAATTAAATCTGTCAGGGGGATTTTAAGAGGCAGTTGTTTGACATTGGTACCCTGTGATGTGGCTAAAAGCTTGATACCAGCTTTAGGAAGAAAGCAGATTAGGAACATAATGTCTCCCCAGGGAATTCCCTACTTCAGTTCCTCAAGGATGTGATTTAAAGGAGCATCTACTCGGTGCTGTATATTGTTTTATACTTTCCTTCAGATCCCTGAACTCAGGATTGTTTAGATGTGTGTCTGAGTGAACCATTTCACACTAGAGTTTAGAGAAATGTCATGGGAATACTGTCTGGGATTTTGAAAGAGGCAGAAGGGACTTACATGGTGTCCCACCCTTCAAAGAAAGGGCAGCACCCAAGATTCTTAGGTGTCCATGCTGGAAAACAATGACCAAAGTCAAAGGGTCTATGAAAGTTGACAAAGTTCTTTTGGTAAATTACTCACTTTGCATGGAAATTGGTGTAAGTTAGTCCCTGTTCTCCTAGTGTAAGCACACGGCTGTGGGGTTTGGGTAAAGGAATAGGATGATAGGGAAAAGAGAGAGAAATGGATGGGATTAAAGAAGGGGAGAGAGAGAGAAAGGAAGTGGGGAGGGAAGAGAGACATCACCAGTCCTGGTGATCCATCTGATAGGGTGTCCAGGTTCCTGGGGGGCACACACACCAGGGCTTCATGGGGGTATTATTTTATTGATAAATCTTCCCTGCCCTGGAGAGAAGTTTCTCATTTTCTGTGGAAATTATTTAGCATGCACAGACATTCTGTTCTACTTGAATTTCTGGAAATGGGAATTTCTGGAGGGCTTTGTGGGGGTATTTAGTGGTCTTGATTCCCCCTCCAGTCCATGCCTGTTCCTCAGCCTCATCCCTGCCCTTGTGCTGTACTGCTTTGTATTAATCTCCAGGAGCCAGAACAAGGATATTTATCCCAGAAATGTACTGCCTCTACCTGCCTCTGATCCTTTCTCCAGCCACATCCTGTTCTTTCTCACAGTGGGTTATTGCCAACACCCTTGGCTGGCTCCATAGCTATTTGGCTGTTGGTGTTTGAGACATCCACACAATCCCTTTATCTTATGTGATGCTGCAACTGATACAACAGTGAAGGCAGAAAATGTAACCCTTGGAAGCAGCACAGGCTGTGGTGCTGTTTCTGTCCTGCTGTCAGTGTGATCAGATGCCCCCAGAGGGTGATGGGGGAAGAGATAGAAGGTGTTCAGTTCCCCTTTTCCTCTTTGTGACAGCCTGGGCACTCCAGTTACCTCATGTTCATGGTTTGTCCCTCACCCTGCCTTAACCATGTCATATGACTTTAACTCACAGGGAGGTTTTGTGGTTTGTCTTCTGTGTGAGTCTCTCTTTCCTCTGCACCCTCAGTGTGATGACAACACTCATTCACTTCCCAGATGTCTTAGCACTGCCATGGTCCTGTTTTCAGGGATTTCCAGATGCCTGCTGCTTGTTCAGAACATTAGTCAAACCTCTTGCTGTCTGCATGCATCTTCAAGTCATGTTTCCCTTCTTTAATTTAAATACTATTCCATTTGATCTTTAGAATTTAATCTGGTTTTTTCTCAGAGGAACTCACGGTGGGGGATATCAGCTGAATTTTTCCCAACAGAGATGTGAAAGTATCACAAGCTGAGCTGAGCTATGGTGAAGACCAAAGTGCAAGTCTTATCCTTGCAAGCACAATACAACAACCACATGGATGGGGTTTGTCATTCCTGGTACTTAGAATTGCACTCCTGCCATTATTCTTTTCCCCTGCTTGCTGTAAGATAAAATCTAATTATATTCCTCTCTCACTCTGTGTTTTGCTGCTTTCCTGATTTGGTTTTTTTGGGTAGAAAGAGCCACAGGTGCTAGTTAAAGTCTGGTTGAATACTTGGATTCCATGAGTCTGTGAAGAGAAGCTGCTTTCCTCACAGAAGTATGGCCAGACCACACCCAGATCAGGCAACCATCCACTGTGCTGTGATGCCTTTGCTTCAAATGTACAAATGCTGCTTTACTGATCCTTTTGCATGCACAGAACCAGCTCACTTCAGATGTTACAAGAGACTTTTGCCATGATTTTGCCTGGCAAAGGCTGAGATAACACATCCCACCTCAAGCTGGATCATAATGTTCTGCAGTCAGACTCTGGATTAGTTTCAGGTCCTCCTCAAGTATGCAGAAGTCTGGTATCTTCTATTGGCCTTAAGGGTGTTGCTGACCTCTGTCTTCCATCTGTACTCTCTGTCCAGCAGATCTCATAACATATTATGAGCCACAGTTACCAAAATATGGCACACCTGGCACAAAAGTGACATCCTTTCATGATGGGACTCTATATCTGGAAATGCTGCGGTTTATTCAGACAAGTTTTAGGCTTCATCTGTTTTTTACTTAACCACAGGGATGTAGCAGTGCAAAGACTGCTCATCTTTCATTGAGTCTTGAGGTGGCTTTGACACTGTATTAAATGGCAGCTATGTTTTTTGGATGAAGCCATGCATGTCATGTGTTCCAAAGGGGCCATTAAAGTAGCAGCAGCTTCTTTTTCCTTCTGTTAGCTTGAAATCTTCCAGCTACAAAACCAGATTTATTGTATGTTTCCTGTTATCAAATAAAATAATAATAATCTGTCAAATAGCTTTTGTTTGGCTGGGCTTATGATAGGAGATGGGATGGTCCTGAAAAAATAGAATTCTTTTGTCTGCATTATATGCACCATTTAACAAATAGATCAGTTTTTATTCCCTGAGCCAGAAGCAGACTTTAGGTGGCACAATGCAGAACTGAACTGGGGAAGATGCCCTGCAGGTGGTTTGGGTTTGTGGGCATTTTCACATGTGGATTTGGCAAGGTGTGCCTGCACAGGCTGCCAGGAATGCTGGTTGTCCCTCTGGAGGTCTGAGTGCAACACGTGAGGATGGAGAATCCAGAGCCTCCCTGGATGGCCTGTCCTGCTGGTGCATTGCTCTGCTAGGAAAGAAGTTGTGTTCAGAACCTCCCCAGCTATATTTTGTGGCTTCTGCCCTTTGTTTCACCCTCTGCCACCCCTGGGAAGAGTGGACTAGAGCAGCCCAGCTCCCTCAGTGTCTTCTCCTTTCGGTCTCTCCTTGGTTGCCATGCTCTAAACTGCAAATTCCAAGATACACCATTTGAAGTGAGGTGTAGTCCAGGAAATTAATTGTTCGATTGATATCTCACCAAAACCAGATTCTTTTCCATATTGCATCCAAATAAAGTTATTAATATAGCAATTTCAAAATGAGAGCACTTAATATGGATTTCAAGGAGGAAGAAACTTTGATTGTTGGAAAATAAAGTGACCGACTCAGAAATTCAGAGCTAGAGAGAAATAGTTGTGGAAACTTGATATGGAGGGATAAATACTATTTAAGGGAAATAGGGATGCATAACTTCATCAGTTAATTAGCAGCTCCAGGGAAGAGCAGATATTGGGTCAAGCAAATTGTTTCAGATTAGAGAATTTAAATAACATTGAAATTTAAAAATGAAAAGTTGTTTTAAGTCAAAAGTCTCTGCATTGGAACAGAAACAGATAATTCAAGATACTTGAAAATGCAGATTTATATTTTTATTTTTTAAAAAAATCATGAAAACCAAAATAATATTGAAGAACTTAATGAAATCTTCACTTTTCTTGCCATGGTGAAAAAACACCACAACCAAACAAACAAATAAGTGGAACTGTTTAATTTTTCTTTACTTTTTATGCACAGCGTGGAAGAATGTCCCCAAGAAGGTAAGAAGATGAAAATAATCTTCCTTTTGATTTCAAAGCCATGACTGAAAAGGAGATAACCAAATGCAGAGCAAGGCCACTTGTAAAGTAAAACCTCTGCCAAAGCAGTCTGCTCTTGGCTGGCAGGTGGAACTGGTACTGGTTTTGCTACCCAGCTTTTGGCTGATACAGCCATATCTTGTACTGTACAGTTTTAGGATGGTTTCAAACTCTATGATCTTGGATGGTCCATACATATCTTCCCTTTCCTAAAACTGAAGTCTGTCTGCTTGCACCTTCTGGAGACTTTTCTCATTGCTCCTCCAGATGTTCCCTGTTACTTTTCAAACTCCAGTTCAAGCTTGTTTCACAGGATGAGCTCATTGCAGCACAAAACATTAAAATTCTCTTAGAGCACAGAAATTTTGCTGTCTAATATCTCTATTTGTGGAGTCAGTGGTGGCAGTGTCAATTTGTTAATGATGCCCAAACATTTTTAGGTCACCCTATTCTAAGTGCTTCTACTGGAGTAGCAGTTATAAAACATCAGGTTGCTGTCTAACAGGGAAGTTTTTTCCCTCTGAATACTCCATGGAAAAATATGAAGAAAAGGGGAGGTCACACTGAGTTTGCCAATATAAGCAATTTTTTGGCAAAGAGATGAATGTATGTAATCTTTACTCTGTAATTGTCTAAACTGAGTTAGAAAGGACTATTCCAAACATCTGTCTACATTCTTCCCACAGATATATTTCCCAAAATAAAGTTATGGGAAGCTGATTCCTCATCATTCATGGATTCAAAGACATATAATGTTTGGCTTTCTGGGGATATTTTATTTTCGTAGGCTATTGAGTGTTTTGCTTCATGCAGAACATTCTTTTCTGCTCAACCTACCGTGCACAGCAAGAATAAATCCAGCTGGCACCTGACATCTTTAAAACTGTCTTATATTTTCTAGGTTCAGAGTCTGTTATTTCACAATATGTCCAGGAGATTTCATGGCTGGGATCAATTTTAATGAGGTATCTAGAACCTCATGCATGGGGAAGCTGATCATATTTTGATCTGCATAATCATATTTTCCACTGTCACCTGGACATTTTGTGAGTTTTCCAGGTGAAAGCCTGCTGAAGTTTTCTTCCTAGGAGAAGCTCATTTTCTCTACAAAGATTTATGTAAACAAATCTCTCTGGACTGTGTGTTCAAAGCCAAATGTATTCTTTTACCCTGTCTCCCACATGGAGGATGGGAGCCTTCTCTCTTTCTTAACCCATGAGATAGACAATTCTTATCTTGGAATTCTAAGCATTCTAGCAATTTTGTACTAACTATGAAGAAAAAAGCATGAACTCTGTACCTGGGCAGATATAGCCCGAAGTCCTTCTGAACAGTGGAGTCATTTTAATAAATCATATAAGCCTTCTGATATGAGAGTCAAAGAATCCTGATTTACCCCCTCCAGGACTCCAACAACAATATCTGACCATTAAATTAAGTGTCCTGCAGAATCTGATTTATATCTCTGTCCTGATGCTACTTGTCCCTAGCACTAGCTTGTGACAATTCATGAGCATTCATGGGGACTTAGGGATTTGTTACAAGAGTTTAACAGCAAGGAAGTCCTGATGGAACTGTGATTACTGCTGATCTCTTTGTAAGAACTTGCTCTCTGTTAACCCATCTGTTTTGGGTAAAATAATAATGCAAATATTCTAAAATATTCAGCGCAGACGTTTCAGCTGAGTAAAATCAAGAACAAACTTCTACCCTGAGGGCCTGATTTAAGCCCACTGATATAAGCCAGGTCCTGTTTTACATTGCCATCTCTCTGACAAGCATGATGAGTTTTTAACTTCTGTCAGTTCTGGAATGGAAGTAAGCAATCTCTATGCTTGCCCAGAAATACAACTGAGGGATGGAAGGGTATGTGGCTTTATTTAATGGATTGTTTATATTTCATTTTGTCTTTTCATTTTTTACTTACTTATTGAGCTCCAGATGCTGTGTTCCCCTGGGAATGTGCTACATCAGGTTAGTGTTACAAACTCTAGGAATGTGCATGAGTCTCCTGAGGTGTCTTCAAAATTATTTTGGATAATAGGAATACTTAGGGTGGTTCTTGGAACTGGAATTGACTCTACAGGCATTTCTGCTTGTGCTGTCTCAGTAGTTCAGCCAGTAGGTGGAACCAGGAGAAAGCAGATGTGCATTATGTACAAATGCTCAGCCCTTTCCTGGGAGATGCATCCCAAAGTGTCTGCATAATACTGTGTTTTTAACTTCAGTGTTCTTGTTTAGAACAGTCAAACTCCAAATCTGGAGTTACTTCTAAACAGTGACAGGATGACGTTGTCAGACCTTGTAGTACATAGAATGTTTTAATAAAATTTCCTCACAAATCATTTTCACTTGTGAGTATGTCAAAGATAGAGAACGGGATAATCCAGATCAGTTCGTATCCCTCCATCAACATCTGGAATTTGCTCAGAAAGGCAGTATCAGAAATGTAGGTTAAAAATATTTCTTTAATGTGTTCTACTGTGAGAAATTAAATGTTGTCCACCCAACAAAATGTATCCTGCAAAACACAGCTTGGGCAGCTCTGGCTGAAATAAAAAGTTCTCCTTTGAGACTAAATTACCACCAAGGAGAAAACAGTGGAAGCTGATAAAGTACTAAGGTTTCTGCTATTATGGAACCACTTCTCCAGCTCTCTTGACAGCCAGAGGAATACAATTTTGAAGTCACTATCCTGTCTGAACATTTCCCATCAATAAACTGGAAGGGAAGAACAGGGATAGCTTCTCCCTACATTCACCCAGCTGACAAGAAAAATACTTGAAAGAAAAAGGTTTTAAGAGTAGGATCTTGCAGCACTGAAACAGTAAAATCAATACACATGAATATATTTTTAAACATCTGTAAAAGCTGGAAGCAAAGGAGTATATTGTGATGCTTTGCTGCTTTAAAGCAAAGATAGAGGCTTCTCATGTATTATGTAAAAGTGCTGCAGTAAGTCTGCCTAGCTTGTAGTTTGGGCTATATACACTGATTTCAACACCATAGCTTGGTTCTTCCAGTTTTCAAAACTAAAACATACTTACAATTGCAGTATTTTTCAACAGATTGAAAATATATGTTGCCAGTAGGAAGAACGTGCTGCTAAAATGCCGCTATCCATTTTGTATCTTGAAACTTGGTAGTAGAACTTGTGGCTATTAAATATACAGAGTTTGTGGCTATGGCAGACAGTGAGTAATTTTTTTATTTTCTCCTTCTCGTCTCTTGAATGTGAAGACAGAAATTAGCTGGGAATTGTTGCTAGCAATCTGCTCTGCAGATGCAAAAAGAAAGTAATTTTGAAACTTGCCAAGCATAAATCAAGAGTGACTTTAATAGAGAAAGGCATAGCAGGGTGAGAAAGGCTTCATCTTGTTTTAATGAGAATGGGCTTGTAACTCCAAAAGCAGAAAAATTAGAACTCATGAATAATTTTGGTGGAATATTTTCTCCTTGGCACCCAAGATAACAAATCTGTAGACTCCAAGATTGAAGAATAATTAAATGAAACAGGTTAATTATCAGTACTTGGGAAAATTAATTTCCTAACAGGTATATTCTTTTATCTTTCTGACATTTTTTAAAATAAGCTTGTCAAATCCCCACTACTGTGACTTTTGGTGTTCATTTTCTCTTTGCTCTTATTTCAGATTTCTTACAAACTCATTGTCCTCCTCTGCATCATATTGACCCTAAATACATGATTCCTGAAACCTTAGATTACATGGGCAGATTTTTTGTTTGTTCGTTTGGTGTTTTCTTTCTAGTGAAGGATGGCCATTGGGGAAGGCTCTTACAGTGTGATTTCCTGTTGATAGCACTTGTGGAAAGTATTAATCATGTAAGCAACATATTTATAAAAATGGAAGGGTCTATTTTCTAAAATCTTCTGGGACATTGAAGTTGGGCTGAAGTAGGGCTTAATGACTTTTCCAAAGAGACTTAGTTATTCCAGTGATGAGAGCTGACCATGGAAATGGGAAACCCAATAATTTTATAAATTTTCAGAATAGTTCTTCCCTCAGTGAAGGTCTGAGGAACTTAGAAGGGGAGAGGAGCAGAGCCTGCAACACTTTACAGGTTGTGCACTTCTAAAGGCTCCAGTGGACAACAGTTTCCAAAGGTTGGTTTTGCTTGGGTGGTGATGGAGCCTAGGACATGATGCCAACTCCATCACTCCATGCCTTCCCTGTTTGTAAAACCCAGGAGTGATAGTTTGATGCCTGTCCTCACTGATTATCCATCCCATGGACTCAGACACACCACTGGACAATTCAGCCAGCACATCCAAGATCCACAAAGTTCCTCTCTGTAAGGACAATGGAAAGGCTTCCCTGCCCAGCTCAGGTGTCAGACCTAGAGGAAGGGCTGTTGAATAATTTACTCTAAACTCCTGTCTATCACAAGCCACCAAATGTCTCCCAGCTATTCTGTGCTTTACAAGAATTCAGCCTCGACCCTCCACATATTAACTAAACCCCCAGGAGTATGAGGGCTCTTCTTTGCTACGTGTGTTGGCTCACAGACACTTTCATATCTGCACAGGGAGAAGCTGTTTGCTTGCTCCTGTTGACAATAGAAACAAGGGACGAGGAAGGGATTTACTTACAGGGTTGGGCTGTGGCAACGAGCTCTTTAAATAGCTGTGTGACTTTTGTTTCTATATCTGGATCTGATTATTAAGCACTTTTTTAAATGGTCAGCAGCAAAGTAAATTGGTTTATTGCACTCGAGGAGGCCACTCTTCTCAAGTGGCAGATTATTGCACCTACTCAAATGATTGTGAGTGGAATGAAAAATCCTACTATTAAAAGGCCAGGGCTTTTCATCGATCTGAATGTTCCTCTTTTAACAACTCTGACAGCATCAAGGAGCCTTAAAGTGGGAGTAAATTATATTGGTATGTTTTAGTTTAAACAAGAGTTTAAATGTGTTTTTAAGCCAACTTTAAGGCCAACTGTTTGTAAAGGGGGCCTTAATGGAATTGGGAATTATGCCCAGAGCAAACACATTGTCTATTTGGCAGTGATTAGCAATGTGTTCACAATTTGGTGTTCTAAATATAGGATAAGCAGTTACCAAGATATTTAAATACACCTTCAGATAATGCAGTAACAGGCTTAGAAATGTACTTTAGTAAAATCTGAGCCTGCTAACAAAGAAACTGTAAAAGACAGTAAAAGGACTTCACAGAGTTATCCTGATGGATAGCTCACCACCTGTGGGGTTTTAATTATTTTCCCACAAACTCTTGGGTGAGGCATTTTCTTCATGGAGAGTTTTTGGAAAGCCTTTTGTTTGAGACATCTCAAACTGCAAAGAGGACAAAACACTGGGGATATAAAGTACAATACAGGGAAGGCAGCAATGGATGGAATTGCCTCACCAATTTCTAGAGTCTGACTTTCCTTCTTTGAAGTTTTTAAGGTTACACACTTATTTTTTGCATCACTAGAAAGGGTTCCTAGACCATATGTGCCCAAGCAGTGCCATGTTTCTTCTGCTGTTGACACCATGTGAATAACTCCATGTATTTTTGTGCCTGAGATACTGTGCCCTGCTTGACACCCATGTACAGCACAGGTTTCCTTTGCAGTGATCCTCTTAGAGAAATGAAACCTTTGCTTTGTCACTTGCCTGATTTGCACCCTTCCTTCACCACAAGCATGGCTGGTGCTGTTAAATGTCATGCAGAGTTTGTTGTTTATGGATTTGAGAGCTCAGAATGCAATGAGCCTCTACCTTCTGTGGGTTTTGATATGAACTGCAGCATCCCAGTACTCCATGATCTCAGTAACAGTGACCTGGAATCGCATCACTGCGTTACATGAAATCCCTTTTCTACCTTGATTAAGCTTGATCAAGTTTTTTATCTGACTATCAAATTTTAAATTGACTTGCACTCTGGTTTGTCGAAGTTTTTTTTTCACTCATTAGACCTGCGGGGATTTTAACTGAGGACTAAGCAGCACGGGGTTTGCAGCCCCCATTTCTCTATAACGCTCTCCAAGCTGTGTTTCTCTGTTTGCAGGCCACTGGCCAGACCTCCCTCACCATGACCACCACTGTCCCAGCCACGACAGAGACCTACACACGGGCTCAGTACTGCAAGTGGCCCTGCGAGTGCCCCAGGTCGCCGCCGCGGTGCGCGGCCGGCGTCAGCCTGGTGACCGACGGCTGTGACTGCTGCAAGACATGCGCCAAGCAGCGAGGAGAGAGCTGCACCGAGGCCGACATCTGTGACTTCCACAGGGGCTTGTACTGTGACTACAGTGGAGACAGACCTAGGTACGAAATAGGAGTATGTGCACGTAAGTGATGTACATATATTTTTGACTTAGATATATGCTGGCAGCTCCCGTCAGTCTGAGCAGGGCTGAGATTTATCTCATTTTAGATACCTAGCTGCTCACTTATCAGCTCCTCCGTGTATCATCTTCCATTCCCTTGTAGCTGTCTTTGTTCTCAGGGCAGTTGGCTGGATGAGAAATGACATCTCAATTCCTGCCTTTTGATTTGGCTGCAGCCAAGAGCAAAGATCAGCCAGCATTTGAAAGTCTCCCTATGTGTAAATAGATTATTCTGTACTCCCTGTTACAGGAGGAGGTGCTGTAGAGGATTGGGGATGTAGGAAGGGTAGGCAGGCAGCTGGATTTGAAGACAAGAAATATGGGCACCTACAAGAAAACCATGCCCTCAAGGGGACAGTTTTGCCTTATTCCCTATAGGGGATACCTTGGAAGGATACACATGGTCTGCAGAATACCCTGTCAAGATGGTCAGGAATGAATCATCTCCTATCAGAGATTGTCAGCTACAAATTGAGGTTTAAGCCTTAATTTTACAATGGTTACAGTCACTTCAGCTATCATGAGGCAGAAGGATTTCTTCCTGCCTCTCATAGCAAGCTCTTGGTTCCATGACACTGGAATGCTTTTCAAGAAGAAGCACAAAAAGAAATTAGGTAGCATTTTATGTATTAAGAATATATTCACTTGTTCTGAGCTCCAGAACATGAGGGGGAATCTGATCTTCTCATAAAAGTCAGAAATTACTGAAAATCATTACTCTGGGAATGATTAAAAGCAAAAGGATCATAAGCACAACTATACACATTGCTGATTTTAGGCTGCTTTTAGTTAAGTCATTAGAGCATATGGTCATGGCTTTAGGTTCATAAACAGGAAAAAGCCATTTAAATGGAGGGTCTTCTGGGGGCTGGAACATAAAAACAAATTACTTAAGAGCAAATGTAAAGGTGAAAGGAAACCTGGAGGAAAGCTGACTGTGAGATTGACTGATAGAATAACTGATACACAGAAGAGGAAAAAGCTCACAAACTGTGGGCTTCAAAAAATTTAGAATATGAGCAGAGGTTACACAAGGGACAGGTTGAGGAGTTAAGAAGTTCAGGGTAAGCTGAACAGACAGATTCTCACAGAAGTGATACTAGGAATTGCTCTTCCTCAGCAAAAGGGTGGGAATTCCAGTAAAAAGTGACCTTGGCTTTGCACTGGCTCAGGCACAAAAATAAAAAAAAGAAAAAAGAAAGAAAGCATGCAAAAAGTGCAGTCTGACCAGATTTTTGTAGGATACAGGCAAAATAACAACAAGAGAAGTTACGTGCTAGGAGCTGTAAGCTTAAACAGTGATTTTCGAGATTAGAAAAGATTAAGGTTAAGAAAAGAGGATATGAGATCATTTAAATGTATTGTCTGGAGTGTGTGTAAAACATTCATGAGAGGTCTGCAAGAGCAGGTTAGACAAACATTGTCAAGAATGACATCGTTACAGCTGGCCCTGTGCTGGGAGAGGAAAACAGGCTGGATGTTGTCTCAAATCTGTCAGGCTTCCTAGGCCTCTTTAAAGGCCCTCATGTTGCTCTGCATCTGTTTACTTATTTAAATGGTTGTTTTCTTAGTTGGACATCTTTTGGTTTTTGCAGTCCTCCCACACATCACAGGCACTGTGCTGAAGGAAGACTGACCCCAGCTTTTCCAGTGAGCTCTGGAGGGATTCCCAGTCTGTGCTTTCACTTCCCTACTACCATGACAATATACCCCATTATGTGACATTTATGGTTATTTGGTGAGCGGCATTACGGTGTGCACAGCTGAAGGGAACAAGAGGAAGGTCTTTCCATGGTTAGGATGTGAGGCAGATTGTCTCTGACTGCCAGAGGAACCTGTGGCCTTTCCCTTGTTTTCAGCACCCAGGTAGAGGTAGAGGACAGGGTCTGCTGTTGTGTTCTTTTTTGGGCCATATAGGCTGCATGACCCCACTCTGAGCCCACCAGCTTCTGTCCTGACCTGGTGACTGAAAGCTCCTGTGAGTGGGAATCCTGAGCTGGGTGTTGGGGACTAACTGCTGTGAGGGATTGGCTTTGCATATGGATGCTTTTGGCTAGATCTAGAGAATCCAGGGTGTGAAGGGCTACAGAAACAATATAATTTATGGAAACTGAAGACCCTGAAAGAGTTAGGAATATGTGTTGGGAAAGAGAGTGGGGCCAAACTGGGGGAAATTCAGGCTGTATCTGACTGCCATGCTGAGGTGTGCCCCAGGATCTAACCTCACAGACATCAAATAGGAACCTGCTGGGAGTCACTGCAGCTCTCCTTCTGTTGTTGGCTTTTCTCTGCAGCAAAGCAGAGGCAGTAGGGTGCTGAGCACAGGCCCAGGGGGTGAGGCAGGTGTGGTGCATCTGAGGCTGGGAATGGGATGGGAATGGGATGTGCTTCCAAATCACTTTATTTTGTTGCAGACTCAGCAAGGTTCTTCATTAAGGCATTGAGCAGTCCCTTTGTCTGTGTTTGGGGATGTTCTTGTGGTGAACCTCCTGGTTTATGAGACTGCAGAGATGAAGTTGACATAATCCAGGAGGAATATGCTTGTAGGAAAACACCAGGAGATACAGCAGTTTTTTTGAACTGCCATAATCTGTGTGCATACCTAGAAGTCTCTCTGAATTCTCAGGCCCAGCTCCAGCACTGAGTGACTGCCTTTTCAATACAAAAGCTTAAGCATTACAAAAACTGGAGCTGAGTGTGAACTGGAGATCTAGATCAGTGCTTGAAATTCCAACAGTTCTCATTTTTGTGCAGAAGAATGGATTTGTTCTTGATGTTTTCATTCAGCTCATTCTAAAAATAGGAAGCCTTTGCAGAATTTTAATCCAGCATTTCAATTTGTGTTTTCCTGAAGCAGTTCCATTTCTGACCAGACTCAAAACATAAGCAGCACAACCAGTGTGTGAGCAGTGCCTCCATGTGACCAAACAAGAGACTAAAGTCTGAATTTTCCATTGAAAGCCACTGCTTCCAAATAACTGTCTATAATTTGAAACAAATAAACAAACAATGCTGCTCTGTGATTCCTGTTTATGGGCAATCAAAAGGCTTGACTTTTTAGAGTGATTTTATATAAAAAAAAATACATCAAATATTTTCATGGCTTTATAATGTGTACTTCATTTTCCAAGAAAACTTCTCTGTGGTAAACTGGGTAAAATCCAGTTTCTGAAAAAAATAAATCCAGTGTCATTTAGATGCTCCTTTTGCTACCTTGTTTCCCCTTTTGCTTGACATATACACAGGTGTTGTGAACAGCTGTGTGATATGTGCAACTCCATTAAGTCCCCTTGTATGTCTCTCAAATCCTTAAATTTCACTGAATATATTTTTTAATTACTTTGATTTCTTCCCCTGCTAGTAATTCCTACCACCATGCTATGAAATCCTTTTTGTTTTTTTAAGTAAGAATTTGTGGATGAATAGTGTTTTATTTTCTGACTTATTTTTTCATGGAAGCATTAGAATGTTCTCTTTTTTTGCTGCGATGTAGAATGGAAAGTTTCCTAGATGGTGTGACTGCACTTGGAGCAGCATCAGGCTGAACACATCATCCTGCAGCACTGCCAGCCCAGGGATCAGCCTGGTAAAGGAACACATCGGAGCTGTTTGTTGCCAGCATTACTTTAATGGTGCTCTGTGTGTTTTTCTCTCTTTTCCTTTCTTTTCAGAGATTGTTGGTGTAGGATGTGTCCTCAATGGGGTCAGGTATAAGAACGGGGAGACATTTCAGCCCAACTGCAAATACAACTGCACGTGCATTAATGGGGCTGTGGGCTGTGTTCCCATGTGCACAAACTCACGTCCTCCACTTGTCTGGTGCCCAAACCCAAAGCTGATTAAGATGGCGGGGAAGTGCTGCGAGCAGTGGATTTGTGATGACTCCAGGAAAATCAGGAAGACATCTCCACGTCACATCTCCTCTGCAGGTATGGTGGGAATGAGGCAGATCTCTCCTTTGCCATCTGGCAGAGTCTACAAGCAAAGTACCAGCTTGTACTGCCAGACCTGGCAGGTGTCTAACCTTTGTGAGGCAGACAGAGCCTCCCACACAGCACGTGCTGAAGGACAGGGCAGGCAAACACCAGTGGAACTCATTAGTAGCAATTTGGGTTTGGATGCCCCATCCCTGGTGGTGTTCAAGGCCAGGCTGGATGGGGCCCTAAACAACCTGATCTGGTGGGTGCTACTCCTGCCCACGGCAGGGGAATTTGATTGAGATGATCTTTCAGGTCCTTTCCAACCCAAACCATTTCATGATTCCGTGAATATGACTCATCAAACATGCTTGTGCAACCATTCTGGAATGTGTGCCAAACCCCCTTTGAAGGACATGTCTGCTGGAACTTTGAAGATACCAAAATTCCTTTTTAATTCTTCATTTTCATTCTTTTTCCTCAGTCTGGACCCTCTAGGAAAGAGAATGGACTCAGTTTAATTTGGGACTGAGGCTTTCTGTCCAGGTTATATTGCTACTGTAGTGCAATTTTAAAGCCCCTGTATATTAGGATAGGACTTAGGAATCTCAAACTTACGCCACACCTTGAAGGCTGTTATTGTGTGGAAATTTCACTGTGAGTTGGGCTAAGTTGTCTTTGTGCTAGTACAACCTTTCATCAGTTCTGAACTGATGGTATCATTAAACATTCTGTCCTCACACTCACATTTATGGTAATGACCACACAGCCCACTGCACAGAGGTGGTATCATTTCCCTCAAACATGGTCCCAAATGCTTAAGATGGATTCAAGTTGCCATATGTCTTAAATTTATTGTCAAAATGCCCTGTGACACACTGCAGTGACATTATCCACATTACCTCAATGTTTTAGACCACCTCACTAAAGCAGCAAGGAGAGATAGGATTGCTGTAAACAAAGATCCTTGGTGGTAAGAGCTTTTTCTCAAACCTTGGTCTTTTGTTGCACAAGAAAAGGCCTCAGTGTTCATTTGTGAGTCAAAACCACCAGAGTTTAGCCCTTGCTTCTCTGTCCCTGATAGCTCTGAAATTTGTAGGGTGGGTCCAAATGCAAAATATCTACTGCTGAAACTGCCCTTAGGTCCTCATGGCCTGTGTCCCAAAATGGGCAAAACAGAGCTTTGCTTTCCTGACTTTTCTCCTGTAGGAGATGTCTTATAGAAGGCAGAGTAGCATTTATTACATTTAATACAATAGTTAATATAATAATAAATATAACAGTGGGCAAGCTCAGTGCAGCAGTTTCTATCAGTTTTGCCTGTGGGCTCTCCTGTGAGCTGTGAAGCAGTGGGGACTTTGGCTGAGGCTGGGACAGAACCATAACTGGGGCTGTTGGCTGCTTGCAAAACAGAGCCCACCCTTTCTTCAAATGGCTGCTGAGCTCTCTGAGAGCTATTGAAGCTGTTCTTCCTCCCAGTGAAAGGCTGTGGCTGCTTCCCAAGCCCTCTGCCACCCAGCAGAGACTGTTGACCACTTTCTGCTACAGGGAACCAATTGAACGAGCTCAGAAATAAACCTTCATGGTGAGATCAGATCTCATCCCCTTTCTCCACCCGCTGGCTCAAGCTTCTGTAATTGTTTATATTGTGGTAGCACCTGGGGGTCCCAGACAAGGACCCCCTTGTGCGAGGCTGTGAAGGGAATAAAGGAATGAGCCCTGGCCCCGAGGCTCCCAGCGATGGAGAGCCTGACACAAGTAGGTCAGCGCAAATGAAGTGGGATGAGGGAGTTCACAGGAATGCTGAGCCACTTCGCTGTGGTTTAATTGTTTGGGTTAGTGGCCTGAATGTGCAATGAGCTGGGGAGAGGGTGTTTAATATGTAAAGCTGCCCAGGCTGAATAATGTGGGGTTAATCTGTGTCCGCAGCATACGAGGGAGAGGATGAAGCCTGGCAGAAGAACTGCATTGTGCACACCTCACCCTGGAGCCCCTGCTCCAAGACCTGTGGGCTGGGCATCTCCACCAGGATTTCCAATGACAACGACCAGTGCCGGCTCCTGAAGGAAAGCCGCCTGTGCAACATGAGGCCCTGTGAGGTGGATATAACCCAGCACATCAAGGTGGGGACTGGTTCTTTGTGCACCCCTTGAGCTGGATGGACACTGAGCCTTTGTTTGGCAGCATTCAGGCCTCGTGAGGCTGCCCTTGTACATGGACTTACTGTGCTGCACAGAGTTCCAAAATATGTCCCGCCAGTGTTGTATGAAAACCTTTCCCTGAGAGTTTTAGCTCTAGCCAAAAGGTCCTTGCAAGGAAAGCCAAGCCAAGCCTGCTGTGCTCGATGCTGGCTCGGACAGCCCTGTACTCAGCTGGCAGAAAAGCAGTGCTGCACGTCTGGTCATGGCTATGAACTCTGTTATGGAAATATCCTACTTGCAGCTTTTGGGTTCCTGTGTCTAAACATGGAAATCTTTCACACTGCCTAGGTCAGGGCTGTAAGTCTTCCTAACAGCTACAAATCCCTTTAAACATAGCAATCATAAAATGGAATAATAGAATCCTTAAAGTTGGAAAGGATGCCCAAGAACAGTAAGCCCAACCTTCGACTGAATACCACCATGCTTGATAAACCACACTGCAAAGTGCCACGTCTATTTGTTTCTTGAATACTTCCAGAGAAGTTGACTACATCATTTCCCTGGGCAGCTTTTTCAAATGCTTAACCACTCTTTCAGTGAAGAAATTTTTATTGTTATCCAACATGAACCTCTCATGGCACAATCTGGGGCCATTTCTCTTTGTCCTATCTCTGTTTACCTGGTAGAAGAGGCTGAGCCCCCGTCCCCCTCATCTCCCCTTCCTTGCCACAGCCTTCTTTCAGTTGCAAAGAGCAAGGTGGGTTTTATGTCCTACCATTATTAGCAGTGAATATTAACACCTTTGTTTTTATTTTCTTCTCTGATTTAGCCTGGGAAGAAATGCTTGGCTGTCTACAGGGCGAATGAACCCATGAATTACACCATCTCTGGATGTGTGAGCAAAAGTCCATACAGGCCCAAATACTGTGGGGTCTGCACAGACAACAGGTGCTGCACACCCTACAAGTCCAAGACTATTGAAGTGAGGTTTCAGTGCCCAGATGGAACTGAGTTTTCCTGGAAAATTATGTGGATCAATGCTTGTTTTTGCAACCTGAACTGCAGGAACCCCAATGACATCTTTGCTGACTTGGCTCATTACTATGATTACTCTGAAATCGCTAATTAAATTGGCTGAATGCTGGAATTGACCCTTTGCTCTGATTTTACAGAGGTTTTAAAATAAAAGGAGAATCTTCATCCATTGCCAATGTGCAATTTGTTTTTTTCCCAAGTAAGGATGCTGATGCCTTAAGAGGCTACCTAGAACAGACAATGTTAAAGGAATAAAGTAGGTATTTATTAACAAGGCCTTCAAAGGATACACCTTGGGCAGTACAAGAGCCTGGCCATGGCTACACCCAAGATGGATGACTGTTCATGAGTTTTCACACTTTTATAAGTTTTGGTCCATTTACATATTGGGTTAATTGTCCAATTAAAGCTTCAGGTTATGAAGTCCCATCCTCCCAGTTTGCTCTCCTCAATTCACTGTTGTTTATGCTCTTTGGGCCTGAAGCTGCAATGGTGTCCTTGGTTCTCAGGCTGGAAAAGGATTGTTTTTCTAACTAAACTGTGAAGAGAATTTGCTACACTTTATATGAAGTTCAGAGTTATATACTAATGCAGTACAGAATCTGGAAAATATTGAAAGCTAAAACTTAAGGCATCAATAAACCTCTTTGTTTTGCCACACTGTTTTTGAAGAGGCCTTGAACAAACAAAATTTTTAACTCTAATAGATCTTCATCCATTAACAGTAGCCAGAAATTCCTTTATGCACTGATGCTGGGACTTAAATGACAGTTCTGTTGGTACTATGATTTTCCAGGCCAGCAGTTTAATTGCCCATAGGAAAGAACAGTACACTAGTATGACAGCAAAAGTATGGCTGTCATTAGCTTAGACATGAGATTCTTATTGTCATTTCTTGAATGTTATTCTCTATGTTGGAAAACTGACATATATGTTTTATATTCAGCATTAGACACCAGGATTTGATGGTCTGACCCTTGCAGCTAAAATCTATCAGCTGTCACACTGAGATCAGTCCTAAAATCACCCCTCTGTTATTCTCAGTCAGATCCTACTGCATTTCATGAAAATTTCATGAATTTCATGGAAAAAGCCCAGGGATAAGAATGTTTCTCCTGAAATCTGTGTGATGTTTCTGTCTCTCACTGCAATAGGCTGGGTCCAAGAACTTCTGTGTCCTGCTCTCCTTGGACTCATCTTAATCTCCTGAAGTATCTTGTGCCAGGAACATTTTCATAGTTCTCTGCCTTCTCTGATCTTGAATAGCCTGACTGAATCCAAAACAGCCACCCCAGAGCTCATGTTCTCAGGATAAGTCACCTAATCCACAGGTGATGGATTGCTCCTAGGATCTGCTCTGCAGATGAAATGTGGAGAGCCAGATACGAGGTGAAGGACAAGACCTCTTGCATCCATTTATTCTGATAGAAATAGAAATTGTGTGGCCTGTGTTTGGGAACCACCACCACCTCCTGCTCCCCATGGTGTTACCAGCACACAGGTGCCTCTTCCCACTGCCCCCTCACCAGTAACACAAATCATTGTTTTACATGATTGGGGTAGAGGAAAGGAGACGTGTTAAATGAGAAAACAGGTGTTAGGCTTCACATCAGCTCTGAGAATGTGTGGGTGCAGAAGGAGAGGCAACCCTTGGCATAGCTTCTGGTGCATAAATTCCAGCTGGGCTTAGAGTAAATATCAATGTACACATTTTCTACAAAAGTGGTTTCACATGCAAATGTCAGCTGAAAGAAAAAAAAACCCTGTCATTACCTTTCCAGGTAAGAAATTTGTCATCACTGAAGGATGTTGGAGCCAGTTTTTTCTCCAATAAATTTTTAGTACAGCAGCCATGCCCCATGGCACGTTTGCTGCTGCTTCACTTGGGAGAGCAGAATTGTGTTTCTGCATGAACAGGAGAACTGTAGTATCCACTTAAAAAATCCCTGGTGGCACAGTAGAACTGCTGAGTGACACATGATCTGGAGATCTGACCAGTACAGGGCTGAACTTGGGATGATGTAGTTGTTTATTTTGCTTTCAGCTAGCAAATTGTCTGTCTTCATTTTGATAACTCAGCAGAAGCTTGATTAGTTTCTGGGAGCCAAATTTTTCTGGCTATGATGAATTAAAAGTTCTTGTGAGTGTCCTGAAAATAATGCCAGGCCTATGTAAAAACAATTAGGAAAAATGCTTTATATCTTCAAAAGCTGTTAATACCAATAGCATCTTAATTTGTACACAAGGATTTGGCCCATATATTCTTTATAGACCTAGGTAATTCCTGAATTTAAAGCTTTATTTCTTTTTTTGAAACTTCCATGAAATCTCCAGTGGCAGAAAGGAAGGGAGATCCCTGCCCACGTTCCAATGCAGGTGCAAATCCCTCTTCTCTTTGTTTCTCTGGTGATAAGGAACCTGAGGCCACGACATTTTGCAAGATTCAGCCTCATGACTGCCTTGGCCTGGATGATGTGACAGCAGAGGTGATACCTGACCTATTTGCCTCCAGTCAAACGAGACCTCAGCACTTGCAAGGCTGAGAATGTTACATTTCAAACTCCATCCCTTGGTAAAAACGTTCCATGTGAACACACAAAAAAAGAGGCTGTGGCCAAGAATTTGACAATGTTTTCCAAAAGAGAAAATGGTTTGTAGTAAGTTATAAGGAAGACATACTGGGACCTCTTTCTCAGTTAGGTCCCCTAAATATGACTTGGAACCCTGTGTTCTAATTCTTGCTCATCTTAAAGTGCCATACATATGCATGTGTGTATACACATGCATGTAGATGCACATATAAAAATAAATGCATACATACATATTTATATGTAGACATACACACCTATAAAATATTATGTGAGGACATCTATATAATATTGTATATAATATTATATATAAAACCATATGGAAACATGCCCATGAATATATATTTGTATATTTACATATATATATTCCTATGGTGCATAAAAAGCAGTGCATGTATAATGTGTTTTTATAAGTACAGTCAGTCTTTTTCTGTCTTACATGTACACATAAGGAAGCAAGAAAACAGGACCAGATCATGTTTAAAAAACTGTGTCCCTTAACTGGCCTGCTCTGCTTTGCAATTAGTTAATGCTGTAACCACAGCAATCAAATGCTGCAATGACTGTAACACAAGGCTTTCACTGAGAGATAAAAGAGCTATTGAAAGCTAATGCATGACCAGCAGCTCCAGTGTGTGTCAGTTTTTAGTGAGGTGAATGCCTGGAAACCACAGACCTTGCCCAAAGCACCCAGGATGTTTCTGTCCTTAGCCTGGTTTCCTAAGGAAACAGGGTGTATGCAGCCATACTGCTCATTTGTTTGTCTGTCAGGCAGTCCCTTTGTGGGGCATGTCAAACAAAGCAGGCAGCAGTGTAAAGATCTCAGAAGCATTGCAATTCCTGCAATAAAACACGAAATCAAAGAGCAGTGCAGGGAGAGGCTGACCACATTGTCCCTGCCAAGCCCAGGCACACCTGCCAGGCAGCCACTGCACCCAACACGTCTGCAGAGTGGCCCAACCACCCCAGCAGCAGCATAAAGGGGTCTAAAATAGATCTGCCAGCTGGAAACGAGCAGCCATGGAGGAGGCAAAGCTGAAGGAATCACAGATGGGGAATGGTGGTTATTACATTCCTGTAAAGGAGTTTTGTGGGGACATTGGACACAAATCTGTAGGAAACCAAGGGCTGTTTGCTCTATTACTCTGCTTGTGCCACTGCCTGTCTGTCCAGTGGCTCTGAATGGGGAACAGCATCACTTGTAGCCAATTACCTCGATCTTCAGCCTATGGTGCATTTGAGATCCTTTGTTTTAATGGATGTTTACAAGCAGATTAGCCCTAGGACTAAGGCAACAGTCCAGCTTTAGATTCAGTTCCCTGGCTCCCTCTGTGCCTGGGAAAATCATGTATCTTTTACAAAAGTACTCTTGTGGTTCCTGTTTTAATTCATTGGAGATCTAGATCCCCAAAGGCTTTCATGGATCCAACCCTTTACTTCCCTTTTCCTCGGGATTTCAGAGCCAAAACAAGGCCCTGCTGTTCATTGCCTCTGTTGAAACTCCTCCAGCAGGAGCTGATGCTCAGTGTACATTTGTACAATGGGCCAGGTCTCTGCTGGGACCTGAAAGCGATGCCACCACCCAAGGAAGAACAATTACAGCATTGAGGAGATCCCAGGGTCAGACCCCTCTGCTGCCATGGGCAAGTGAAAGGCTAAAGAAAGGATGAGAGTGACAATTGTGCAGTCCACCTAAGCCAAGACAGTTTGACACACATTCAGCTCATGGCAACCATCCTGTTGCTCCTGTAGGCTGGGTCAAGGATGAAGGGTGGGATTTTGAAGTTCTGGTCATGCTGGTGTGAACAGCAAGCCTCCAGCATCTCCAGTGACCCTTAGCCTTCTGTGGAGGCTTTACCAGAGTCAGGACAGTAGCTCAAGCCACCTTGTTTGGGAGCCCCAGAAAACAGCTTATCTACTCACCAAAGAAGCAGGCATGAATCTTTATTAAAATGCCTTTCCATGGAGTGTTGGCTGGAATTTAAAATACCATTTTGATATGCATGCAAGTGGAAACAGAGTGTAGTGAAGTTGCCATGCTTTTGATGTGTTCACTAGGGTTGTGCTGTGTATATGTAATATTCCAGGAAAACCACAACATTTAGCAAGACTGTGTCATCTTGTAAATTAAACCCTGGGACTTTTTTGTCCCAACTTTGTTGAAGGAAATTTGAAACAATTTATTAAACTGATTGAGACAGTGTTCTCACTATCTAGAAGCATATCTCCATACATTTACTTTCTCAAATTGTGACTTTCCAGTTTTAACATTTCTATAAAGTTATTTCTATAAGCTTCATATACTGAAATATATGAAAAATAAACGGGAAAACCAGATTGGTTTGGCAGCCTGAGTTACTCCAGCTATATAACACATTATTTGTTTGTAAAGCATCATGGTGAGGTTTTTTAAGATGGCATGCTGCTGCTGTGGTTTAAAGATATTAAATAAGTTACAAATGGCTAATGAATCTGTGACTGACACCTCATTTGTAAGTTTAGGCAAGCAAATGAAGTGAAATATATCTGTGACATTCATTTCTTGTCCTTTTCCCATCTTCTTGCCTGGCCAATGTCCAAGTGGGCATTTGCAATCTGTGATAAAGCTGTGGAGGACACATAAAAATAAAGAGCCTGTACTGTAATGTGGTAAAAAAGGATGGTCTGAGAGCATTTCCTTAATTTTGAATATTTTGGCAGATTGGAAAAGCCAGTTGTTTCCCAACTTACATTTCTTTGCTGGTCTGTTTCTGGCTCAACATTTGGGCTTTTTTTTTTGCAATACTCTTATTGGACTTGGGACAGAGGTCTAGAGTATTTGAGCAGAGTGGAGTCTATTACTCAACCTGCCTGAGCATGTCTTCATTATCAGCTCTCTTGAGAAGCTGCAGAAGTAACCTGTTTGCAAAAGTCATACATACTGAAATTGTTCAAACAAGGTTATTAAAGGCATGGGGAAAAGCATTTAAAGTAATTACAAAACACTGTTTTGTATCCCTTCATTTACATAGCTTCAGAGCGAGCCACACTAAGGATTCTAACTTTTAAATCTAGAAAAAAATACCTGTAGTGTTTTCCCACAAATCAAGCTTACCTTCCAGCCTGAAGAATGTTACTTGCCTTCACAGGAACTTGAACACTTTGAGTGGCCTCCTGTCCTGGACTGAGATGGGTCAGTTGGGCTTGCTTATGGTGAGAAAGCACCTTCTCCTCATTCTCCCCAGCCTTCTCCTCCAGTGTGTTTTTTTTTTAAGCTCTTCTTCCCATTTTTTTTTTTTGCCCCCAGGAAGGGCAATACATTCTTAAGCATTTTCCAGCCAACTGTGCCTCTGGCAATAGCTTTCAACACAGGTACCACATTCCCCTGCTGTCTCTACAGGCACCAGAAGTCCCATCTTGGCTCTGCAACCTCTGCTGACCCATGTGGCAGCTGCCCAGCACACGATTTGCATGGAGGGCTTCCTGGCTGCTTTCACTAGTCTGGGAATACCATCATCTCCTCAGTACTTTGCACTTTCCAAATGAAGTGCTGACTCTTTGTGAGGCTCTGCTTCTGTAGGATCTCCTCTGCCCCAAACATACATGAGCAGCAGAGAATCACCACAGGATCAGAAATGTTTAACATTGGCAGCTGGTGATAAAGAACTAAGATTTTTTTGAATTTGGTCATATAATCATTAAATTAAAAAAGAAAACATATGGCAATCATTCAGTAAATGAGAATTTTCCAGCTGGAGAGGTCTGTGTGGGTCTGAGGTCCAGCAGGTTGGTCAGACACTTGCATCTCACTGCTGTGTGCAGGGCTGGTGGCACCTTTGCATGGGGCAGGCTTGCCAAACCCTACAAGCAGACTGGCTATTCCCTGTGCCAGTGCCAGGTCCAACGTGGGGGGAGGTGGACCCACGGCTCAGCAGCCCCATTTTCCCTGCCCATTGTGCTGCTGAGCCTCGTGGGGACTTGTGCACACACAAGTCATACATACACTTGTGTACATACACACACAGGCTGGACTTTTCCGAGCGCCCTGGCTCGCCTAGGCTTTGCCTAAAGCTGCCCCAGCCCTTCTCCAGTCCTGCTGCCCAGCAAACAGCCCTGCCCTCCCCCAAACCCCTCCATGCACTGACCTTGACCTGAATCCCATAATCCACTCCAGCCATAAGCAATTGCAGAGAGTGGCAGGTCACCCAAGGATACTTTTTGCAGCTCTACTGCAGCTCACAGCTCACTATGGTGCAGCTGCTTGTGAAGGAAAACTGCCTGCTCTCCCCTTTCCCAACCCTTGGGCTCTTCTGGACATGGCCAGTGATGTCTGCATCCAGGGTTTGATGCACATCCCACCAGTGCAAAAATATGTAAGGATGTATGGGATGTGGGGCTGCCTCTTTAATGACATCAAAATAATAACTCTCCTCTAGCCCACAGGAGTGCTGGGTAAGCGAATGATCCCCACGCTGAGTTGCAGAGAACAGACATTGAACTGTCTGGCAGTTGCAATCAGAAGCCTTTTTTTTCGTTTTTCTTCTCCCCTAACACTGGTCAGCAGCTGTGTTGTTTATAAAATGAATGGAGCCCTTAATGAAGCAATACATAGAAACAGTGAGAGGCTGTGTCTGTCTGTGACAAAGGGCTGAGGGGGAAGGGTTGAGCTCTTAAAATACCCTGACATCCTTTCTGTCAGTTATTTAAACATTAGGCATAGCAGTGATCAGCTACGATCATAAACTCTATATTTGGCTCGTGGAAATGCTAAATCCACACATCAGAGCAGCTGTTCATAGAGACAGACAGGGAGAGGCTCTCTGTGCCTGTGAATGTGAAATGGTGCAAAATAGTGCAAAGAGAAAAAATAAGCAGACAGCATGTGGGAAGGGGGAGGGCCAAGCTGCAAGCACCCCTGCTCAATGTGTTGCATTGGTGGATGCACCAGACCCCATTGCAGGCACACTGAGGATTGCAGCAGATACTCTGCCCAAGATGCAAAAGCAGACAGGGAAAGGATTCCAGTTGTGGAGAGAAAAAATAAGCAGCTTTGCTATGAACAGTTTTCACTCCAGCTGAGTCCATCACTCACAACACATGACATTAATCATAAACCTCGAAAACACATCTAGGTTAAAGTTTCCAGCTGTTCAGTCAATAGAGACTTTTAAAGAGGAGAGCAGCAGCATCCTTCAGCACAAAAGTCCTGCTGCCACCACATGGCATTGGCACATCCCCTCCCACTCCCCCTCTGTAAGGACAGGGAGGGGGAAAGATAGCATGAAGTTCAGCCAGATTTTATACAGTAGGTGTCGAGGCTAGGCAGAAGCGGAAATTGGGATTTCAGCAATGACATCCTTTCCATTAGTGGTTTTGAAGAGTACCACTGCAGCAAAGATGTGGCATTGAGATACACTAATGCAATCAGGAAGCCTCATGGTCCCTGGGACCTGTTTTCTTTCTTTATAGCCCCAGAAGCACTGTGAAGAGCAAACTGGTTATTTTTTTGGAAACCTCTTGTTGCTCAATCAAAATTTCCTCTGTGCCCCAGTAGTTCCTTGCTCCCTAGTGGCCATTCACACTTAGAAAAAAAATGAGGCCCCAGCTCCTGTTTTCCAGGTTAATGACTCTACAATAGCCAGGTATATTTTGTCTCCAACAATAACACAGAAGTCAGCTTTTGCAGATCTGGGAAGGGTTTTTATGAAAAATTCTAATAAATCTGCAAGCCACATGTATCTCTTCAGTTACAACACAAGATGCCAGGAGGCCAGTACAGCAGGGAGAGAGGAATCCTCACTCACTGTAAAAGGTAAGACACCATTCCTCTGTGCTGCCCTCCAGCTTTTATGCACAGGAACACAGCATTCTTTGCCAAATGAACACTTGATTGCCAAGCTGACATTTGTAGTGATCCTAGCAACTCCTTGCAGCTCAGAAGTGCTTGCAGATCCCTTTGTGCTGCAATAAGGCTTGGATGCATTCCTCCCCATTAAACCAAAATAAACTGGCTAGGCTTGACAGGCACACCATGGTGTCCTTGCTGAAGGAATGATTAGCCATTCCCAGAAAAGCTCAGCAAAGAAAGTAACTTTGCCTTTCTTTTGTAAGATGAGCTGGCACAGGTTGCTCCTGTTTTCACTGGCACTGGCTGTCAAGCCCTTTGCTGGTATGAGTCCAGTCCTGCTTGCTGAATCATCACATCTAATAGAGCCTTAGCTCAGACATGACAAATATTTGCTTTTACATCTTCCTATCACAGGATTTTTTGAGATACAGGAGGAATGAGCAGCTCAAAATAGTCCCAAAGTCATCAAAGCACCTGTCCCTGAAAACTCCAGTATGTTAAGTAAGGCACTAGGTTAATCTTTACTTTCCTGAAGGTACATTCTATTAAGAGCTCCAAAAAGAACCACCTTTAGAAAATCCAAGTGGCATCTGCAGTTTCAGTCAGGAGGCCTGAATAACTCCAGATATTCATGGAGAACTCATCACATCAATGGATTTAGAGACCAGAAAGGAGGAGTGAGTGTGGAACCAACTCCAGTGAGGAAGTCAGACCCCAGATCTGTGCACTAGACATTACGTTATCCAGGGAGACAGAAAAAAGTTCAAACAGCAAATAGTATTCCATATCATGGCTCAATATTTTTCTATATTTCTATATCCTTTAGTACTAAAATAGTCAGCAACAATGCTGAAGAAGTGTGTGGTGTTTTCTTAGAATAGTAGGCTGGAGGAGGGAAAGCTCTGAGCACAAAAGCAGGGAATGAGAGATCTGAGTAAAATCAAAAAGACTTCATTGATACAAAGGGATGACAAGAATATATTTGGGTTGAAAAATATTGTACTCCTGGTAAAATACGAAGACACCAGACATTGCAAAGTTACAAATTTATTTGTTTTGAAATAAATACAAATACTTCATTAAGAAACTTTTCTTGATAGACTTTACACAATAGCTTTATTCTCTCTGGAAATTGTCTGTTCTTCCCACAAAATGTTATGGATATTCTACACAAGAGCTGAAGTTAGTCAATATAAAGTAACCTAGATGGTGTTCTTCTGAACAAGCAATCCCAAAGTATTAACATTTGCTATTTAACTGCTCGGCATTTGAGCTTTTTGTCTGTGTGAGGACTGCAATTCAGCAGGGATGCACTGGAGCTGTGGAAATCCCGTCCCACTAGCTATGGAAGGACAAACTTCAGAACACCCAACTGTGACATTCTGAGTGGCAGAAAGGTATCAAGCCACTAGCTTTGAAGAAAACAACTCAAGGAGGCTATGCAAAGATGCAGAACCAGCAGATCATGACATTTACAAAGTCATTAGACACTGTATTCCAGAGATACAGTGTTGCTGCTCCACCACTTCGTGGAATACACTTTTCAGCACCAGTGAGATCTCATCAGTTCCAAATCTAGTAATTAGTGGCAGTTGAATGTACAGTATCTAATTACATGCCCATCCCACAGTTCTTCATCTCTCCCAACAAAGAACAGCTGGATCTGTCTTTGCTTACAGAATTCCAAATTTATCACAATTGTTCTGGACACAAAAAAACTTGAGCTGCAAAGATAAGAAGCTTTCTGAAGGAAATATCAAGCTGCTTCTGCTTAGCTGGCATGTTCAGCTACCCTACTTGTTACAACTACACCAACTTCTGCAGTTTGGTAAACCCTTTGGCCCAAGTTTCCAAACAGGAAATCCTACCTTGCTTACCAAATTTAAATCCTGTCCTCATTTGGCTAAGCAGGTTTTAGGGTCTAGGAGGGGGAAGGAAAGGAAGACTGGAACTAAATCTCAAAAAAGTGAAATGAAAAACCTTAAAGATTTAGTTCATCTCAAAGTCACATTAAAATAGCCTATTTTAGTAGTATATTATTGTACATAGGAAAACAGGCTTGAATACTAATGAATTAGAAGGCCTATAAATGCACGATACGTTAACTTTTCTATAATTTGAAGTCAAGCTATATACAATGAATTCAACTCCAGCTTCAACATGAGGCCATAACACATTGGTTTCATTTCCTTTTCTTTAAGTCATCCTTAAAAGTTTTTTTTTCTCCCCCACTTTGAAACTCATCTCAAATTGTGCCAGTTTACTTCAAGAGAATAAGAGATAAAGGGGCCTGTAACAGCTTTGATTTTAAAGGAGGGTATTGAGCAATTCTGGTTTGACTCTGAAGTGTTTACAACCCCATCAGCTTTTGGCAAGTATCCTTTAGAATTTGGCATCGACTGAAGGAGGGCACAATAGCAGCAGCTGTCTGAGATACAAGAATAATGATAGAGCAAGTGAGATGCTTCTTTTCTTTGGTCCCTCTCAGACCCTGGTGAACTGAGTTCATCCTACAGAATGGCTACAGATTAATACCAGTTATGTTTTTGTGATACACAGGGGGCATCCATTCCTTTTTCACACTGTGACCAGCTTTGAACCTCCCACAGCCATTTAACAGGACACTTCCATGGACTTGGGGCTTGATTGTTCAGCGTTACTGGCAGAGTTGGGCGTCAGCTCGATCCGTGTGTCTGTGTGGGAGCGGTTCCTGGAACCGTCCCCAGTGTGGGATCGGCTCCTCGTGCCCTCCCCGGTGTGGGATCGGCTCCTCTGTCCGTCCAACGAGGTCACACTGGAGCCAGAGGCAGTGCGAGACCTCATCAGCCTGGTCATGCTGGCAGAGGGCACTGCAAGAAGAGTCCTTCATTAATGCCTCCCTGCACGGACCCAGAAGGAAGCCTTTGCCTTCCTCTCAGCCTTGACCATCCTTGGAGGAGCCCTCATGGTTGGGTGGGTGCTTTTCAGGGCACCTTCACATGCAGAAGTACCTCCCCTGCTCCAGGCATGTAGCTAAGGAGACCAAATTACTACAGTGGAATAGTGGCCACTGCTGAGAGATTCAAGGAACTTTAGGGCACATTGCTGTGGCTGCAAGAATCCAGAGGGAAACTGAAGAGACTCATCAGCCCTCCCATTACTTTCCAATATTCAACCTTTGCTGGCAACCCAGGTTCAAAGAGCATCCTCACAGCAGCCGTCAGAAGCAAATATGTGAAAAACAAACAGCTACAACTCAAAGAAGTCTCTGAGCCAGTGAGGTTTTAAATGTTGTGTGCAGTAGATGAACCACATCCTTTCATGTCATGAGGGGACACTATTACATATAGCCAACCTTAAAAACATTGAGATGAAGCAGAAGAGGTATTAGTGGGCATAAGCTGTTTACAAAGCTCTCTACTATTTAATAACATCACTTGGTCTGAAAACCCTTTGCCCAGATACATGTGTTTTTTTCCCCTTGCAAATGCATACCCAAAAGGGAAAAGGTGACACATCTGGGATCAGAGACTCTCTGGGTGCTTAGATGCCCAATTAACTTTCGTAGCAAGATCAGATTCAATAAAACCAATACTTACTGTATCCCATTCCCTGAACAAAGTATTTGAAAGCTTCAGCAAGCTTGGCAGGCTGCAAAAGAGAGACAGAGTTACCCTAGGCAGTGCTCAGTAGGTTATATTACAATGTTACAGATTCCACAGATGCCCTATCTTAACAGGGACATAGTAAATATTCTCTGGGTTCTATTGACTGTATGAAAACTTCATTTATAAAAAAATTCCACCATTCCCCTCCCTAGTTATCCCCCCCATTATTTTACAAAATTGATACACGCATTTGAGATCCAGGGAACAAGTGGTCTAAACCTGGCTCAAAACTTGATTTGTGCAGTTACTGAGGCAGGTGAACCAAAATAAAGCAACTGGCCTCACAAAATGTACAAGGCAGCTCATACAAGACCAGTAGCTGAGTAATTCCTAATCAGTAGAAAAAAAATTCAACTATTCAGAGCTGATAGTTACATGTATAGGGCAAGAAAGCCCACCAGGCATACACCAGCACAACTGCCTACAATCCACATTCTGGCAATGAGGCACTCCCTGTTTTTCTCCTCTGCTAGCAGTGGCCACATAAGCTTTACAGTCTCAATTATTTCACATGAAAATACTTTTTGTGTAATTCTGAGCCACTGCAAAGAATGGACTCTCTGTGGCAGAGGCAATGCACCTACCACCGTGTGGCTTGGAAAAAACCTCTTCCCAATTCCCACTGTTGGAGCACACACTGCCTGTACAGGGACTTCAGCTGCAGGCAATTATAAATTTAGCTTTTCCTGAAGTTCACAAACTCCGCTTTATATTGCTTAGAAATCTGTTTAAATGTTAGATCACATTCCAAAGCTGATTTACAAATCAGCTCTTTTAGTGAGGCAATGCAAGGGCATAGGTAAATTTTAATTCTGACAGCCTGGCTTTATTAGCAGCTTGGCACTTATGCATAAATGTGTTTTAGAAACTCCAGCTCATCTACAGTCAAGCTGAGCCAGTGTATGCAATAACCCAGCATTGTTATTTCCTGTCTCCCACTTTCCTGATGTATACTATAAATAGTGCAAGTAGGAACGTTGTTAAAATGTCAGTGGCTCAAGCCTTAATCCACATTATCTGATTAAATAGGTATAAAATAATACCTCTACATTCCCACCTCAGTTCTTTACTTGGTTAAGACTTTATCAGTGAAAATAACCCCTTCTAGTCTTAATTTTGCGCTTCATTACTCTTTAAAGAAAAAAGAAAGCTCAGATGACCAACTGACATCATTATTCATGAAATCATAACCGTCCTTTTGGCTGACATTTGGGAACAGCAAGTACCCTACACCCATTTGTTGTAGTCTGACAGGCTGCAGAACATGATCAGTAGGATTTTTGCCAGGCAAATCCTACCTGGGAAACCTGGGGGAGCCCACCGCAGTCAGCCATCTGGAATGGGATGAGAACAGGCAGTTAATGTCATGCCAGAGGAACTCACTTGTGCTCAGGATATATTGAAATGACCCTTTCAGCTATCTGGCAGAAAAAACACTTCCTTTTGTTGTGTGAGTAACATACACGTGGAGGAACGTATCAAAGCAAGCTGTTAAATGTTTATGAAAGCTATGACTGCACCCCAGAAAACCACAAAGTGTCTTGCTGCTCAGGGAAAGCATCAGCTGCAAAAGCTACAAATGCTTTTTGCTGGGCAGTGATTACCAGTTTCTTAGAAACCAGCCTATTAGTCCTGGTTGCAAGTTCAACTCTGAATTACAATAACATGACTCTGTATTGACCTGGATGACAAACAGGGTAGAGAAAACAAACACCAAAAGCTCAGAGGTGAGAGGGAAAAACAATTTGCTGAGATTGCTGATGGCAAGCATCAGCCTGACTTGCCAAGTGAAGCAGGGAAAGCCAAATGAGAAAAGCTATCTTGAGTGCATGAAATATTTTTGGATCATTTCATTTTTCTTGCTACTCCACCCCTCAAAGTCAACCCAACAAAAACAGTCCTGTTCCAAGGAACACTACAAGCTGAAAACAGTAGAGTTGTAAATTACAGGAAACCCCAAATCCTATCTAGGATTAGTTAACAGAAAAACAGGCCTGCAGCAGGATCTGGCATCAGCCATATCCCTGGATTGAGCAAAGGTTGGCCATTGAGACAAGGTGTGAGACAGTGTCAGAAACTTTCTTAGGGTGTCTACCACACCCACATTACAGGGCAGCAGTATAACTCCTCAATTTTGGGAGGGAAAAAAGAATCTTATTTATTATGATTTTCACTGACTAGTTTATTAAAGAGAGATGCAGTAGAAGTCCTCTGCAAAGCATGACCAAACTTGTTTCACTGTTTGCATGCTATTACTTCATCAGTAACAAGCTGAAAATTGCACTCATTCTCTGAATACCAAATATCAGCCAAAGCCTTTGAATGGTGTTCTTCTGTTTTTGAGTGCATTTTATCAATTTTTCTGGAAAACAGCAGTAAGATGTCCTGGACTATACCCTCACAAAAGGCAGGTTGACCAAACTGTGGCTGTTAAATTAGCTGCTGATTCACCTGACACTACTGCTGAGAGGCAAGCACAGGAACAGAATGAACTGGTTTGCACTCCTACTCTGCTCACAGCTCTTCAAACCTTTTAAAATATCTCAAGATCAGTTTTGCCAGCTCTAGTCAAATTCATTATGGGTATGTGAAATACTGAGCATTTCAACACTCATCCCTACTGCTCTAAAACGGAGGAGCCGAGAAATTCCCTGCTGTTAATTCTGACAAGAAGCCCCTAGTCTTGTTTATTCCACTAAAATACTCTCACCCAGAAGGAACTGTCCTTTTAAATCAGAACTGGATTCTCACTGTATTATCAGTATTGCAACACATCACTCTAGTTCTGCTTTTTTAGCTAATCCAACTGGCTTTATGTGAGAGGAATGTTTATTTTAAAAAGCACAGTTTTTGTTACTACCTTCAGAAGTGTGGTCCTTGTTGGGTCCAGCTTTGAGTTGCATTCAACCTATAGAAAAGAATAGCAGCATAAGCCATTTCTACAAGATTTTAAGTATGAACTCCTGTATGAAAACAGACCCAATACCTTGTTTTGTGGCTTAATACAGACTAAACTGGGTGTATTAAGATTCTGCTTGAAGGCTCTATGTATACATATACACATCTTTAAACCCAAGTAAGTCAGCTCACATTTTTAATGCACTTTTTCCATGTACAAACCCATAGTTGGGAACTGGAGACTTTTTTTCCCATCTGTTTCTGGGACTTCAATGGCAACAAGTGTTGTTTATCTTGTGATCTGGGGTCATCTGGTAGCATCCCAAGTGGTGAGTAGCCATGTGGCCACAGGCCAGCAGACTGGGCATGCCCATTAAGGCACAACATTTGAAGTCATCCAGTCATCTGGGGAGAGTTAGAATGGTCAAAAAGAAGCTCTTTCCTTCCAGAGTGACCCAGGGCACAGCTCCAGCACCACACAGCAAGTTAAAATACCAGCAGCAGATTTCTCTCTAAAGGAAAATATTTGTGGTTCACTGGAACTGCTGTGGTGATTGTCCCTAACATGGTAGCTATTAAATAATAGTGCACAGGCAGAGGAGACAAACAGGATGGAATTAATGGCAGCTCTCTTGCAGCCTGGAGGGGGAGAGCCACTGGGCTGGACTGATAGCCAGCAGGGCTGCCGTGTGGCAGGGGCTCTGCTGGCCTCTTGCAGCCCCTTGGCTCGCCCACCCATCCTCAGCAGGGCGGCAAAGATGGCTCGAGGTACCTACCACAGCATCCACTGCTGGGGAGCTGTCACCAACCACCAGGAGGACAGGACACCTGCAAAGAAGCACAGACAGGTGGTGTCATCTCTGCCACCCAGCCCAGACGTGCCCTGAGCTCTGTTTTGTATCTCTGGAAGGGTGAGATACATAAGCATGTGGAAATGATTTGGTTTGTATTCCAGACACCTTAAAGATACATCAAATCCTGCATTAGCTGCAGACCTGACATGCTCTGGTTCCTTGCCTGAGAACCTGTTCTTTTCCCCAGCTGGCAGCAAATCAGCCTTTGCCAGTGCTCTTACTCCTTCCTTGCTTTGTAAGAAACTGAATGTGGGTATCAGCATCAAAGTCTCACGCCTACCCCACCCCAGACCCCTGAGCTCCAACTTTTGGATCTGTCCATCCAATTCCAAACAGATTGCCAGAGCACCAGAGTCTCCTCTGTATAACCATCAGCAGCTGAGCTAGGAAGGACTTGATAACTTGTGTTGCACAAGTTGCAGCATAAGTAAAATCCAGATGATCTGTCAGTCAGTTATTCATACCTGCTCTATCTTCCTCAAAGTTTTTCTTGTTTGGTTGGTTTTCTAAATGGTTTTAGGCTGGGGTTTCTTGGTTGTATAAGCACGGCTCAAGTGCCTTCAGAGCTATAGCTTCCATTAACTATAGCATATTTCTGCATGAATCTAAGCACACCAACTTTTCAAGTACTTTGTAAGCCCAGATTTTCAGATGCACAGAAACAGGAACTATTTAACTTTCAATTTCAATATGTTTGCCTGGTCTGAAGAGAGGAGTTCTTCCTAATGGCAGTCCCTGACTTGCAGTAAGCTCTCAAATAAAATACTTACTGAAGGGTGACAACATTCACTCCAGGAACAGGGCGCTCAATCTCTAGATCTCGCCGACTTAAAAAAAAAAATAGAGAGGACAAAGGCTTTTGAGACACTGGAATTTTATAGATACTTCTATATTCTTAGTTTAGAGAAAGCACAGACATATGTTAATTTAATTTGACATATGTTGTGGCCTCCATAACTGATGTAGAACCACACTTAGACTGAAGGATCAATGTCATAGTTCAGACCCAGTGTACAACCTTTCACCCCACAAATGCCTTCTCCAATAAGCAAACTACCTGAGATCCCTAAAGGCACTATTAAGCAGAACTTCATACTGGGGGAACACATGTAATCCCACCACACAAGAAATACTGTCTCTAAAGAGCTGGACAGCCTCTTAAAAGTTTCCAGTTAGAAATCAGGTAAATGTATTTACCTGTTGTAAGAGTTGACAAAGAGATGAAGGTTGGTTTGATTCATATCATTAATGATATGCTGACGGTAAGTATGGATCAGGTCATGGTTGCTGTGAATCTCTTCCTAAAGTGGAGACAGAATTGTTCAGAACAGGGGCTATTTTCTGAAAGGATCTGAAGACATGGCACAATAGTGTGTATCAGACTCATAGATATGAGATGCACAACAGGAGTGCACCTGGAGGGAAGGGACAGCTTTTAGTACCCAGTGAAGTCACCCAGAATTAATATTGGCTTCTGACTGCAGAACCACAATTTTCACTTTAAAACTCAACTATGTTGTAATGTTAAAATCTCACATTTGCAAAACATGTTGTAGTGCAGATGGTTACAGTCAGACAAGTGTGAGGTTTTAAAACAAACAAAAGAAGATTCAGGGTAAGAAGCCTAATAAATGTTTCCAGGGTAAAGCAGATGTTGAAAGCTTACAAACATGTAATGTGGAACTCAATTTCACAATAGCAAATAACTAAGCTTCGAGGACTTCAATCAGTAACATTTTCAAACAGTTAGGTTCTAAAGTCTTTATAGATTAGTTCCTTGTTCTGTTGGAATGGAGTTTTCCATTGCATTTACTAAAAGTTTCAAGCACAGCAAAGTAGCCTCAGAAAACAGTCCAGCACTTTGCATTAGGCTTGCACTGGAGATCACCATGAATACTAATAACCAGCTGTCACAGAGTTATAAGTGTATTATATAAAAAAAACCTATGGGGTTTTTCAGCTCAGAACATGAGCATATACAACTCTTATACCCATGTTTTAGTGTTGGCTCCTAGGCAGGGAGCTGCCCCTATTTGAGTTGTGAAAACTGGGATGCACTTGAATACACAGAAAACCCCATAGCAGAATACTGCCTGAAATGCTGGGGACACAAGTATGAATCCTATCTCACAGTTTAACTTCATTTTTTGTTGTTTAACTGAAAGCTTCCACACTTCTCCCAGCCCCAGGAGGTAAATACAAATGACTGAATCCAGAGGAATCTTTTGAACATTACCTTTCCAAATAGATGTGAAATGACCATGTCTGGCAAAGCATTTGTCCAACCTGAAATCTGAACAGCAAGATTACCTAAGTATCTGCTATTAACACAGCCCCTGAACAAATGACACCTTCCAATTACCCATAAATAGACCAGTGGATGTTTCTCTGCTCTCTCTCCATGTACAATATACTAAACTGATATTTTCCCCCTCTCAATCCAACTAGAACACCATTAGGGGTTTGAGTAATTCTCATCAGATGTCTCCACTAATGCAGTTATACAGGGCACACACTGCTGGGGCAGAGGGGTGTGGGGGGTCACTCCCTGCAGGAACACCAAGCAAACCAGCCAGGGGGGTGCCACTTATCCCCACTGCCCACTCTCCTCCCTGACAACCCACCCTGACAATGCAATGGAACTGGTACCAGAAGCTCACAACCCAAAGAAAATGCTCCTGCTTTGGAAGGACACAAGACCATAAGGCACCTGCTGTGCTCTTGAGGTGTGCAACACTCACACCTTGAGAGGTGGAAGGCAGAAGCACAGATATGGAAGAATTTAATGCACTGAGGCATTGGGTGAGAATCAAAATGGGTCAGGAGGTTCATTTCAGCATAGTAAAGTTACTACATTTAATTTAAATAAGTTTGTCTATCAGTTTATTTTGATAAGTTTGATATAGGAATCTATTTAGTAACTAAGCCTTGAAAGAATGTTGCATCCTGGCTCTGCAAGTTTCTCCAAGGAGTTTCTTTTATGTCAGCATTTTCTGGTTGTATGAACAATCTGCAGCCAACGCTCTTTTCTGAGTCCTTTTGGCATCTTAAACTCGCAGATGATTGAAACACTGAGAATGCTGTTCTGGACATTTTTCTGTGCTCTGCTTCATATTTTGGACTGTGTTAGTAAACAAAGCCATGGACAAGAAGGCACTGAATGCTACACTACACTTGACGTTTTCTTGAAAGATGTTTCCAAAACTACCATGTCCAGGTAAACTGTTCTCCCCAGCAGCTACAAGCTCTTAAGAATTGTCCCAGTAGCTCCATTGTGCCACATGTATCTGTTTTCTCAAAGTACTTCCTTTTATCACTAGCCCAGTATGAAGTATTTCTGCAAATGGAAGAATAAACCCCAAAAGAATTAGCCCAGGATGTTTAGTATCTGCAGCCATGCCTTGACATACAAGACTGCCAAGCTCCTCGTGTCCCACAGGCTTGCAATAAGATTTACTTTTCTAACTTAAAGATGTTTACCTTAGTTGCTGCCCAGTCCATCCAACCTTCAGCACAAGGGTTTACATTAATGAGAACTAATCCCTCCACCATCTCTGGGTGGTTTAACTGCAAAAGAAAATCTAAGAGTCATCAGATATCCTTTGCAACTCAACAGTCAGCAAAAAATTTAAATTAGCAAATTATGTAATGGGGAAGAAAGTGGTAGGTCTAGTTCTATCTTGCAGAAAAGAAGCATATGTATGGGAAAAAAAATCATTAGAGCAATTCAACTGAGCAGCTGGAGAACATTAGGATTTAACTTTTCCTCCACCCTCAGTTTAAATAGAGAACTCCCATTATAAAAACCTTCTGCAAATTAACTGGGTAGAGCCCAGGCCTTAAAACAGAAAATCTAGGTCTTCTGGATTAGCTATCCTGCAGATTGTGGTATTTCACTTAAAAGCCTGGCTTGCATACTTAACTGGGCATGGCAGAACAGGAATTCTCCATGCACACTATGGGGACAACAATGTGTAAGGGAAATGGGTTTGAGGCTTTAGGGAAGCTCCACAAAACTTACAGCAAATCTGGTTAAAATGTAGGCACCAGCTCCAGTTCCCATTCCTATGATGGTCTTCAGCCTGCACAGAAATAAGACAGAAGAAACAAATGAGGAAGGGTGCTGAAAATAAGTTACACCAGCAGCCTTCCTCTTTCACATGCCAGTGTGGATCTACAGATGGGTGGGCTCAGCTTGGGCAAGCTGTGGACCCCCAGCAATGTCAGTGGCCCCAGTAATATTTGCAGGACCCTGGTCCTCATGCATTGCAGAACAGCAGCTGTCCTCACTTATCTTTAAGTAAATATACTGAGCAACCACAGCATTGTTCTGATCCTGGGAGGAAATGATTGGTCTCTGCCAGAAAAACTTATAAGATACAGACCTGAAATCTGCAGCCTAAATACAAATCCCCCCTCCTCAGGCTCCCCCTGCCTTCCCCATCACAGCTATCCAACTGGGGCACTGGCTCCCCTCTAACAGGAGGCTGGCAGGGAAACATCTACTGCTATCCAGTCACTGGGGTGGTGAAGTTTCAACTTCATAACCAAACAGGGCAGAGACAAACCAAATATTTGCATTAACTGAAATCGGGTTTAAAGCATCACCTTCAAGGTCGTAGAAAATACATGGAAGGGAAGGCTAGACAAAACCACTGGGAAAAACAGGTTATTCAATACTTTTAGGAAAATACCTGAGGATAGTTTTGATTCTCACTAGCAATATTAAATCAAGACTTTGTAAATACACTCCATTTCAATTGATTTTCAAGGTACTGATGTTATTCATCACATTTTTTTTTGTGCAGTGCAACAGAACTGACAACCTTGTGCCTGACATTGGGCAGTTCAGAAAATACACATCCCCTAAGAAGGTAGTGAGGTAAACTGGTCCACAGTACTGTGAGAACTGGTTCTAACTGTGCAATGTCTAAACTGGGGAGATGGTCCAGCCTGTGTTTTCCAAAGCTGCCTAACCCTGAATGCCAAGTTTTCTCTGCTTGTTCTAAAATCCCCTTGGAGGTATCTACCTGCCCTCTCCACTGTGTGCCAGGAGCACGAGCTCCACAGAAAAGGAACCTTTCTCAACTACACTCCTACTAAAGCTGAGCTTTAAAGGAGGACAAATCCCCAAATGTTGAGCAGGTAGACAACCCAGGAACACCCACGAGGCCTTTCAACACTGGTAACCTGGCATCTGCACTTGGCAGTAGAAGAGGCTCAGGGAGGTCAGACTGACCCCCTAGAACACTCAAGTCACAGAAGCAAAACAGAAAACATCTTCAGATGGGACTGTGCACTATTTTTTTCCTGCTTAACCACACAGGAAAACGTGGGCTGTTACAGTGGGAAGAACAGATTGTCTGTGCCCTGCCCCTGTGAGGGCTATGCACAGAGAATACTGGAGGAAGCCCCTAAATTAGGCACATGGGATTTCTCCTAAGTTGCTTCCTGTTTAAAAATAACCAGACATTTCAAAAAGAGCCGGAAAATAAGCTCTTTCAAAAACCAAGGCATAAGCAATCCATCTATAACAGAGGAATCCAAAAGAACCACAAGTGTAGTTCTAGCAAACAAAATGCCAGACAGCCAAGCCAAAGCAAATGCCTGCTCTTTCAGTGAGCCATGTAGAGAGAATGACAAAAATAAGTAAACAGTTCTGCACTCACCCAAACTGTTTCAGGATTCCAGGAATCATTTCAGCCAGCTGATCCATGGAGGGATACACATACCTAAAAAGCAAGCATGTTTTTGAGGAGTTACTACACCATGTCCAGCAGTGTACACTGGCATATTTAGAGACAGTGATCACTGTAGAGCTAATACTAAATGTGGTCACCATGTGATCACTGGGTGTATGAGCTGAATTTAAATCAGGAGCAAGCACAAGTAATTTTGCAGAAGTATGAGCATAATCCATATATATATTCTATATGTTACAAGACAATAGATTTTTGTCTAAGAACAAAACAGACTACAATGAATTTCCCAAGGAAAGTTAACAGTTAGAACTTATGAAAAAGTTTAAACAAGAGAGATGAGTTTCCAACCACCTTCACTATGTTTATATTTCTAGTCCACCACAAAAAAGTTCCCCAGTATTGCAAAGAGACTACAGAAATGAGTTCTAGATATTTGGCAAAAAATTTACATGTGTGTTTTTAGGGACACAAACATTACCATAGGATAAATGAGAACAGCTTCCCATTAATATTAATGGAGAGAATGAAGGCTTAAGAAAGGCTACGAAGTTGGTGAAGAAGGCTCAATAAAAACAGATGTTTGTTAATGCTCCTGGTCTTCTTAAAAGCAGAAATAAAACTTTGAGAAAAGGAGATTCTGAGCAAAATCTCAAATGAGGAGCATGTGGAAAAAAAATCCATCCAGAGTAGAGCTGGAAAACATCTGCCTAGGATGTATTTAAATCTGTTATACCTAATTATTCTCTAGTTTAGTCTCCAAAGTACAACCACACAAAAGCCATCAAGGACTGCAAAACATTTTCTTAGATTTTCTTTTTGGGAAATTAAACCTTAAAATGACAAAAGCCGATGTCACTGCAACAGCTTTGGTCTGGGAGACTTTACTGCAGCCTTTCAGTACTTAAAGGAGACCTATTAGAAAGTGGAGGACAAACTTTTCAGCAAGGCCAGTTGTGATAGGGAAAGGGGTAATGGTTTTAAATTAAAAGAGGGTACATTTAACTAGATCCAATGAAAAAGTTTTTTTACCATGAGGGTGGTAAACCCTGAAACAGGTTGCCCAGAGAGGTGGTGGATGCTCCATCCCTCCAAACATTCAAGATCAGGCTGGAGAGGGCTCTGAGCAATCTGATCAAGTTGTCCTTGCTCACTGCAAAGAGGTTGGACTAGGTAACCTACAAATTTCCCTTCTAAACCAAACCATGACTCCATGATTTAATTTGAAAATGCTGGTGTCCCAGTTGAAGGGCAGGTAGAGACAATACAGCTTCTTACATGATTTTATCAGTCTTTTACTTGATTTTATCAAGTCTTTGCTAGCCACAGATCAGGATGGCTGTCCTCTGCAGCTGACAACTCTGAGGCCTTGACACTTGCTCAGGACATGAGGGCTATGAGGGCTAAGGCACTTAAAAGCTCATGATTTAAACAAATGCAAAGACAGGGTGACTGAAATAGCTTTGTAGGCTGCTCTGATAGACAACTGGGCCATTGCAGCCAACAGCAGCATCAGACCAGCTTAAATATTAAGCAGGGAAATAGACTGGCTCATGCAATAAGGGTACTTATAAGCTCCTTAATACGTAGTTCTTACAGAACAACTGGTCCTTGCCTTGTATCCTCCCCTTGGCATGTTGGCTGCTCCCTTCTTCAGCCAAGCTGATGCTTGTCCAAGGGGCATCTCAAGGTAAACCTGTCTCACTTGACCTGAACATTAAGCACTTTGACAGTGCTCATGGCCCACGAGGTTTCCAAGAGTTACAGCACTGGACAAGGCACAGTCAGGAGTAGGCAGCCATCTACAACCCTCTGTGGGGGTTCATCACCTTGGTACTGCCCAAAAACCTGGAATTTCCATGTAGGTTTTCAACTTAACATCTACCATGCTGCCCTTTCATACAGGCCACAGATTTATGAGGCACGTTGTGTAGAAGTTAATGCCTGTCTTGTTTATAGTTATCATTTAAGTTTTCATTTAGTATTTTTATTCAGGATGTCATTACAGAACAAGCTAACTCAATATGTAAATTGAAAAGATGTAAATGTCTGTCAAGGAACTGCTTTACAAGCAGTTTAGTTATCAGAGCTAAAACACAAAATTGCAGCCCCAAAGTCTACTGTGAACTGGCACAACACAACAGAGCTCCCAGAACTCCAGTACTTTAGAAATAGTGTCAGGATTTAAGTTCAGTCTGTGCTTGGTGCAAGTACTTTTTAATGAAATTGCAGATCAAGACTCTTTTTTCCAAAAAGAAGATAACTGTGAAAGCATGGGCTGCTTCCCTGACAACTCACCCAGCCTGGAAAGATGGTGCTCCATCCTGCTGACCAGGGGCATCCACATGGCAGACTGCAAAGTGCTGGGTGATTTCCTGCATATCCTCAAAGTTGAAGAGAGGATTGAAGCACGTTTTATCTTGGGAAGGAAAAGAAAACATGAAATAACTATGCTGAAGGAAATACTAAGTTTTCAGCTATAAAAATAACTTATTAATTGATGCTGCAGGTTAATGAAAAGTTGAATCAATTAAGTCAGCTAATTTTTATCCATCTTATTTTTGTACCTACTAGAAGTATTTACTTGGTACACCTGATTCCTCAAAAAATTATTTTTTATGCAAAGTTAAAATACTAACAAAATTTAGCCAAGGGTTTGTCCCAGGTTTTGTCTTAGATTAAATTATCAATTTCCTTGTGATTTTCTTTTTTTTTCTTTAATTGTGTCAAGACAAATGGAGGGAAAAAATATTCACGGCTAAGATTGTGACTTGTGCTTTTGCCCAAATATTACAAGTTAAACATTATGTGATCAAATGCTGCAGCTCAAGACAAAAGCATCTTTCTGGGATACTCAGTGCTGTAGGCTCCAAGGCTTGAGGTGATCTGATTTCTGATTTTTTCTGGTGCAGAAAATACCATCTTTGAGATGCCTAGAAAATGGTTCAATACTCTGTCTGTGTTTCTGAATGTCCTCACACAACACACATGCAAAATC
The DNA here is from genome assembly GCA_013396995.1 of Dicaeum eximium. Lineage (NCBI taxonomy): Eukaryota > Metazoa > Chordata > Aves > Passeriformes > Dicaeidae > Dicaeum > Dicaeum eximium. The sequence continues at coordinate 175,832 of VWZP01004030.1, read as the reverse complement.
TTGGCAGAATATAAAATACTTTTAGCTCAAATCAACTTTAGAAGAATATGCAAGTCCAGAACAACTTTGTAACTTTGGAAAGAAAAAGGTTTAATTTGAAGTTAAGTTTCAGATTTTCTCTGCCCTGATTCACTAAAAATCAAAATTAAAGACAAAAACAAAACACAGGCAAGCAAGTATTTATTTATGTCTTAACAGTAATATTCACCCTCTTGCAAATAGCCAGCCTGTGAAGATCAGCAGGTGTTTTTAAATATTGATAACTAATTAAGAAACCAGGAACTGTGTGCAACAAATAGAACTGAAAAAAGAACAAACTAGGGCAGGTCTGGATATTAACTCATGATATGACAGATATAATAAAAGACACTTTAAGTCTTTTTCCCTAATGCTGGCTGAGGACACAAAGCCAGCACTCATTTCATACTGATTTGACATGTAATTCATATAAACCCAAGCAGCACAAGGCTGCTTATCAGACAGGACCCAAAGCCCCAGCAGAGTTCTTCTTTCAGTCCTGTTGGCAATACACCATCAGCCTCCCCTTGACATTTTTTACAGCATTCATACACAGTCACTGTGAACTACCAGAGATCTTTTGCCTCTTTAATTCCAATTATTTACTGCACAAGGATAAAAAAAATCTGAGAATTACACTTGCTATAAGAAAATAGTTAGGTGCCATCTAACAGCTTCCAAGGCACACAAACAAGCAAGGAGGGGTTTCCTAAGCACTGCTGCTCTCCCAGCTCTGATGGCAGCAGTGCTGTCCCAGAAGCTGTGCTGGCAGATGGAGACTCCACTCACGGTTCAGGCCGATGTCGTGGTAGGTGAGGATGGCCGGGCGGTTCCCCCGGGGGGTGCCACACATGGTGACACGCACTGAGCCGTGCACTGTCTCCACATCTTGCTCCTGGGAGAGAACAGCAAGAATCTGTCAGGGATTGTCCAAGGGCTCCACAGCTGCTGCAGCAGACCCTGATGGACCACAAGCACAGGTCCTGTCCCATCCCAGGGTCTGCTCTGGAATCCCATCCTGACACTCCCCCATGGTGTAGGCTCTGTGCTGACATTTTACATTTGACTGTCACCTTCCCCAGTCCCCAGACAATTACAGAAGCACTCAAGCTGCTAGCTCTAATCAGATGCTGAGGGAACAGTTAAACAGTTTTTAACCACATTAAAAGGATAAGAAAACAAAGAAAGCGGTTTTGTTCTAATGACACCTGGAATAACAAGAGCTTACAACTATGACTCTCAACATCTGCAAAAGTACAAGACACCATGATAAAATATTTCTGATTTCTAGGACAAGAACTCTAGCTGAGAAAATAACCACTATTCCCCAAAGAAAGCAGCTTTAAGTCGCTTGTACATGCTTATTTGCCGTAAGGATTTATTAAACTGTGAAGCCTTGTGATTGCAGTAGTCTTCTCCAACAAAATCAGCAGCCACATGTGTTTGTTTTATGGCTTGTGATGTACAGACCTGAGCATAAACTCAACTGTCTAAAGTTTGCTAATAGAACAAAAAACCCACAACATTATTCTGGTGCTTATCAGAAAAAAAACCAACATTAAGAAGTAAACTGCTATTATTTGGCATAACAGGAGTTTATAGTGCTTACTGATCTTAAAGCCAAGGACACTTTCATTAACAAACCAAAGTTCTGCTGAGCACCATCGTTTGGATCTCTTAGTTAGATGTGACTTACACAAAAGATGGCAAAGTTTTTTGTTCCTTTCCCACTTGAACTTCAGATGGGTGTAAACAATTTGGTATTTCGCCAACATGTATAAAGGGAATCACAAACCAACAGTTGTTTCTGACACTTATTTACAGTACGGTTACACTCACATAACAATCAAATAATTATACAGGCAGTAGCCAGGCTTTGTATCTCACCAGAATCCTTTATTTACTGCACAGGACACAGATATGACCCATGCCATTCAGTGCAGTGCACTGCCTGCTGCTGCAGGGCTTGCTTGACATGTTCCATACAGTAACACTCAGAGGCAAAGTCCAAGTTAAATTTAAATCTATCCAAAATAATGCTGCAGAAATCAGAGGTGTACAGCCTCTGCAAAAACATTTTAAAAATATTTGATTGCCTTCCAATATCTGAGGTAATAATTCAATCTAAATCTCAATTTTGATAATTTTCACTAAATCTCAATTTCGATAATTTAAGATAACTTCTTAATTTTGATACAAGGAATGCACTACACATTTTGTTTCAAATAAGGATTCTAGGCAATACTATTCTACATTTCATCAATTTTCCTTTAAATTACACAATTACATCAGTTTTAAGTTACCGCTGAGGCAGTGAATCAAGATCTATCCTCCCCTTGTACATAGGACAAGTTAAGCATCGCTGCTCTCTGAACTATACTCCATCAAAACTCTGATTTTCAGCTTCTATACCTCCTTAGAGACTCATTCCTCTGCATACTCACTGCATTACTTATCAGGTAAGCTGTATCTTCCACATCTAGGACCATCCTTAGGCAAAACAGGGTGACAAATCCAGCGAGTCAAACAGAGGATGGGTGGCAGGTTTTTATTTTGCCCCAGCAGGAAACTGGGTTATATAGACAAGCTGCTCTCCTCCATAGGCTTATGACTCCCATCATGCCCAGCTGGGGAAACCAAAACAGACTAATTCACGAGGATGTCACCCTTAAATAGGATTTGAGCCAGGTTTGACCAGGGGAAGAATGTACTCAGCAGAGGTCAGACATCAAAGATGAACTAAGTCCTTGCCACACAATGTACAAAGTGCCAAATTTCAAACCCGGGATTTAGCACAGTCTTTCCTGTTTCCATCAGACTTTGAGAAGTTTAGCTTCATTTCATGTTTTGTTACTTGAAACGCTGAAACACCTCAAACTTGCGCTAAATTAAATCAGAATTGAGTTCTTTCCTGAAAGCCAGGATTAAAGTTTCCAGTAAACACAAAAGACGGAAAAATTAATGTAAGTCACAATGATTCTGAACAAAAAAAGCCAAGGCCTTTTAAATGTTTGATATCTAGTATTTCCAAAGTAGATAAGCAACATTTAGTTTAAAGGATTCTTACATCACCACACCAGTGTCACAAATTTCAGCTTTTGGTGGAAAATATGGTATTGTACATTATACACTGGGTATGCTATTAACATGTAATATTAAAATATAATTATAGAAAGGCTTGGGTTGGAGGGGATGTTAAAAATCATCTAATTCCACCCCCCTGCTGTGGGCAGGGAAGCCACCCACTAAATCAGATTGCTCAGGATCCCAGTAACATTCTATATCATTAATATATATTTGGGTACTGTCATTATACAGCACTCCTAAAGAGATTTGCAGTGCCAGCAATTAATAATAGCTGAAATTCATAATGATGGCAACTAGTATTTTCCACATTCTACTCTTATGCTTAGCTAATTAAAAAAAAAAATAATAATTTGGCAACCTCAGCACTGTAATGAGAGTAAGCATTATTGTGTAACACACCTCCTGCTGAGTGTGGAATACTGAAATTATTTTCTCCTCAGTTAGAGACTAATAGGCATTTCACATAATCAGATTTCATTGCTAGAGCTTTCCAGTAACAACAGTGAAAATCCAGAACCTGTTTTCTTTGCAGGGAGCACCTTCAAGGTTCAGGATCATCCTCTTTCATGCATGAAAGAAAAGTCTGTTCATGGTAGATAAAACCAAACCCTTGAACTTGCACATCCCACTGACCGCCACGGATAACCCTTCCAGAACTGGAAACCTGAATCTAGTTCAAACTCAGTGTCAACTAAAAATAGTTCAGAGACACCAGGTGACCACGCTCCCAATAACTGGCATAACACAGCCAGTTTAACAATTGGCTCAATGCCTCATTATCCCCACAGTGAGACTCCCCTAATTCAATAGGGTTGTGCTATTTTCCCATAGCACAAGTTCCTAATGGGAAATGCACACAAGGTTCTAAAAAACAATCAATTCAAACCAGTTTGTTTGGTGACATCAACAACTCCACATCCCTATTGATCCTATTAAAGATCAAGAGATTTGTCTACGTGATGTAGGGATGGATGTTTTCAAAATGCAGAGCACTGAAAACAGATGGCAGCACATCCCAATCAACATCAACATTATAGTAAGAGGCTCTTCACCAACTGATTTGTATTAAAACACTATCTTGGAAAAAAAATCCAAGGTACACTAATCCGATAGAAGGATAAAGACAAACACACCATCTGTTCACATCTCTCACTTTAACAGAGGTGCAGCCTTATCTCAGTGCACTAAACACACACATAAAAATACTTTCAATACGTGCAATTTAAGGGAGGCTGTCCCAGTTTGGAGGAGCTGGTAGATTCTAAAATAGATTTTATTTTTTCATGAGGTTTGAAGGGGAAGACAATTTGCTATCACATAGGAGGGCTCATTTATTCCTTTCTCTCTGTACCCTGGGTAAGTAAGGCATGGACTGAGAAACATGTTTATGTGCAAGCTGTTTCCTGTGGAATACACATCCAAAATATCTCACATATCTAAAAAGGAAAACTGCACATGCACACTGCACATTTTGTTAAATACGTCATGTTTTATATTTTAAGTAAAATACTGCATTCCATCAAGATTATTTTAAAGCTTCCAAATATACTTAATCCTCAATTACAATCTCATGCTTTTATTTTAATTCATAATATTATGACTGTTAAATACACCTCCCTTCTCTTGCCTTAAAAGTGAGGGAAAAGCTTCAGGGCTTTTAAAGAAGATTTAAATAGGTTTTAAATTTTAGGAGATAGTATATTTTAAATTCATATTACTTAAGAACTTTATTATAGTAATACCTGCATAAGCTATTTTTTCACTTTTCTTTTTCAGTTTCTTGGAGATTAAAATTATTTGAGCTTATAATGTCCTATTTCAATGGTGAATTTCAAACCTCCTTTGCTCTGAAGTTCTTTAGCATTTTATCAATAGCTTTTTTTACTCTAAAACAGCATTTCAATTCATCATATCCTTGTTTTTCCTAAAACCCCAATGCCCACATTTCCACTTGTTTTTCTTTTCTTTTTATTTATTTGTTAGCATTTCTATTTGAAATCAGCAATATCAAGAAAAAGGTTCCCCAAATCAGATTGGGAGCCAGGTGCATTAATAAGGATGATGACTTCAGATGTAAACGCAATGACCCTGCTAAGTTGGAAGCCAAGAACAAAAACTTTGCTGCAGGAACTGACGCAGGTTATTGCGACAGCTCTGCCCAGGGATTCTTCCTAGTCTGATTAGCACTAGGTCACCCTGCTCTGCTCTCACTCTGGTGATGCAAACCACAGCCACCCCCATCCCTTTCCTCCAGGGTCCCAAAGGATGAGGAAATCCACACAGCAACGCCCCAAACCGTGGCCACGAGCGCCACTGGGAATCCCACTCCTCCTGCCAGCACCTCCTGATTCACCCCCCTTGCAGGACAGCTCTTCCCTGCTCCCTGAACAGGCAGGAAGGAGAAGAAGTAAAGCAGAAACGGATCTTTCCTGCCTATGGATACAGATGGCCACTAGTGCAAGATACAAACTCATCTCTGCCCCCTACAGCTGCCACACAGCTCCAAGATTTGCTGAGTTACTGAGAAAGCAGAGCCTTGATGGACTGCAACACAGAGCTGGGAGGATGAACATGCACAGTGATGAGGAGCCAGGGCTCCATTGTCTCCAAAGCTACTGAGCTAGAGGCTACACACATACATCAAACTGGAAATGCAATTAAAATGTGCTTTAAACGGGCACGAAGACAAAGTCACCCAGGGCACAGTGCCCTGCACCGTTTATCATCAATTATCCCAAAACAGGTTTGGCCAGGAGCACTCCCCTTCTTGAGATACAGAAGACTTTTACTTCAATTTTCAGGTGGGTGCCACAGACAGATATAGTAACAAATTGCTGAATGGAGGCAGCTCAGAGCTGTCAGTTCTTTCATCTCTTGTCTTGGCCATCCCCTGGTAACTCCACAAAGATTTTCCTCCAGAGAATAACCACACACATGTCTTGCAACATGTGCTTTCAGAAGGGCAATATACCACTATACAGCGGCTTACTCTAAAACTGGAAAGCTATGTTTAACTCCAGTCTGTCTAGAACTGCATGTGAAGTAAGAATCTATTTTTTTCCAAATCCGAGTAACTGGGTAAAATTTACTCTTGTAAAGAAAACATGTTACAGACAGTTCTTTTCACTAGTGGCAGAAACAAAGTCATTAACTGAACACTGCTTAACTTGTTCCCAGAAGGATGGAGGAGCTTGCAGTGGATCTGGTGGACACCCACATCCATACACAGGCATTAAATAAGAAGCTCCATCCTGCTCAGCACCAATAACTTCCTTCCCTGGCCAGGTCTGTCCTCTTCCCTGTAGTAGTTCACGGGAGAGGCTGCTCACTGAGAGCACACTTCAGCTTCAGCCTCAGTCCTGAGTGACCTGGGTCCTCTAGGGCCACACAAATTCCTCTAATGAACTAAGCAATCAAATCTCTCACAGCAGTTCAAACCACTTTTTCCACAAATCAAGAACAAAAGAATTTAAAGAAACACAAAATGCATTGAGACTGTTCTTCCACATTTTTCCTGAACTAGAACAACTAAAGATTAAACTCTTAACAAAGATAGATCATTAAAAAAAGTAAGAGCTGGCAGAACAGGGCTAAATGACAAGAACCACTGCTCTGGATTAGTGACAGTTAATCCAAAACATGGAGAAAAAAAAGCAAAAGGCTTAGAGAATTTGATCTTGCAAGTTAGAAAATCTATATATACACATGGTTTACAAACCAAGCAATTTATTCCAAGAATAGAAGTGAAATATGGGTCACTTCTGGATTCTTAATCAAAATACTGTAGTATTCCTGTTAGCAGACTTAATCTGGGATTCAATTTATTTAGACCAAGTGATCAATCTGGAACCAAACAAAGCTTCTACCATACTGTGCACAGTCCTGCAAGAAGTAGCTGTATGCTGACAATCTTAACTTACATTTATCAAGACTTCAGGCACTAGATTTCATTAGAAAAAAAATGAGGGGGAAGATGCAGGATTAGTGTAAACTACAGCTTTGGTATAGGAGTAAGAACCATTGAAAGATGAAAAAAAAAAGTCCAGGATAGCTGTCTCACTTGGTTTCCAAGGAAAAGTCTTGAATTTGTGCTGTATTTTTTTAAGCAATTGGCACAACACTGAAGAAAAATATATAGACAGGTGCTAATAAAGTACAATATGTAATAAAGCAGAGAAGGGTTATTTCCTTCAAGGACCTGAACAGAGCCTAGAACAATTTAATAGCTTTCCCTAGTTCTGCAGTGTCTGCTTCCATTTCTACACAGCTTGATAAAAACGAGACACCCAGTACACAATCCTTGTACACAAACCCAGTACAGAATCCTTGTACACAATCCTTATCCTCAGCAGTGGGAAAACACCACTCACATTGTTCATCAAGGCAGGTACACCCTCCCTGATCCCCATCCCAGTTCATTCCAGCCTGGCTCCTGCAGCCACGCAATTCCTTAGTCTCAGCTAAGAATCAGCAAGGACAAACTTCTCAGTCAGAAGCCCAAAGGGCAATAAAATAAGGGGAGCCAGGAGAGTGACCAAGTCACCTCTCAAAAGGATGACACTCAGGGAAAGTGAAGGGCCACCATGTGACCTAGTGGCGTGCTATGAACTTGCTCTGTCTCTAAATAAAAATATAGAAATACCATCACTCCTGTTACTGACAATACTGATTGCTTAGCACCTTCCACCACCCCACAGGCTTCAGGAATATTTTGGCAAATTTCAACAGCATCATGGGATGCATCCAGAGGAATGTTTCCTCTGAGGAAACGCACGCACACGGCTAATGAAAGCAAATTAACTGGGGAAAGTGTGTCCATGTGGGAGGGGAATATATTGTTTTCACTAACACTGCTGAAGATTCTCATTCTCTTAGCAAGAATAGAACTGCTTGCAAACCAGCCACCCCCTTTGACTGAAACTTTCTCAGCTCCAGTCTGAAAAGGCCCCCCGTGGTCCTCTTCACATCGCTACAGCACAGCCCCATTCAGAGCCCTCTCCCACAGTAACAGCATTCCTGGCAAGCAGGCAGTCCCTTCTGGTCACATCTTGCTGTTTTCTCAAATGTCAATTCAATCTCCCCTCATGCAAAAAGAAAAGGAAAAAAAAAAGGAAGAATAATAGCTTTACTTGCCTGGACATCGAAGTCTGGAAGGAGGCGAGTGATGGCCTGTGAAGAGATTTGAAAGCATTAATGGAAGTAACTTGCATCCATGGAAATCTGTGCTTGGATATGTGTTCCAGCCCCCCAGTTCTGCAGCTGAGAGCTCTCTGTCCATTCAATGAAAGCTCTTCTGACAAGCGCCAAAATTCACCCAAGAGCTTTTAAACCCACTAATCTTCATGGAGAAAGGAAAGCAGTAAAATACTAGATTACAGACCAGCAAAATGAAGGCCAAAAGCTGGTGCATCCTCAGTTATTGTTAAATCTCTGAGCAATACACTCACAAGGAGCAGTAGAACTGAACTTTTCTGCATCACTTATTGTATGTAGTCACGGGACAGCCTCAGTCCTGCCTAAGATGAGAAGTCTCTGTTCAAGAATGCACTGAACACTTGCAGCTCAGTTAAGCAGTCATTACTGGGACTGGGTTACATGATGGGGAAGGTGGGAAGGGTCTCATTCTGGCCAAAATTAGTCTTTGTAGTGTTTGGGAAGCTGGCTGGACACAGAGAGGTCCATTCCAATCTGTCACCTGCCATAGCTGCTACTGACAATCTCCTGCACCTATTGAGGGTCTCCACCAGGAAAGGAGTTAGGTGACCACCTCCCCACCTCCAATAGCCTACAAGACTTATAGCTTCAAAGGAGGAAATGTCTTATAGTTACCTCCTTTTTTAAGGTAGAAGAAAAAAGTCAAATTCTTATTTCCACTGCAGGGCTGAACAGTGGGAAGAGCAGCCAAGAAAACACTTTATGCTGCAAAGTGCAGAAGTGGCCAAAGCTTGAAAAATAATATTGAGATGAAATGGAAAGCTTAGAATCCTGGTAAGGAGGTCACTCAGCCTCAGAAGCCCAGGTAAATTAAGGACAGATGTCAGAAGCACCATAGCTGCTTTCTTGGGGACCTTTAAAGCACTGCAGTACAACCTGTAATTCTCACAGTTGTGACTTCTCAGCAATTAGGGACTGTCTTGGACATACAAACAACTACCTAAGATCTGACTGAGTAGAAATAATTTTGCACAGCCTTAGCTTTAGCCAATAGGCTATGTTTTACTGTATTGTTGGTCTCATGATCTTTTAAACACAACATTTCAGCCACTGTTGTCCCTGTGGGACCCAGAGGTGAAAGGAATAAGTATATTTGGCATCTGTACCAATAGCATATGAAATAAGGGTGATCATTGCTCAGGAACAAGAACTTGGCTGTAGCAGAAACCCAAGCACAACAAGCAGGACACAACTCCAGAGAGCCTCATCCACTCCAAACCAGCTCCACTGTTCATCTCAATATGTGCTGAGCATCTTCCAGGGCAAGCTTTTCCACTTTCTCAAAATACATTAACATCCTTCATCTATGTTAAAATGGCCACAGAAGGAAATCAAACTCTGTCCTAGTTTCCCCATGCAGACAAAATTTAAGGTAACATCATAACAAAAGCATATAGGGCTCCTTGTCAAGATTCCAAATTTTGGCCCATGTGCTACCAAAACTCAGGAAGTTAATCACTATTTTCAGATATTTCTGAACTTTGAAGCAAAGATATTTCAGTACCAACAGGACTTCTGCTTAGAATCTCCCTTGCTTTGGTGGTTCTGAACAATATGGGCATTGGTCTTAGTTTCTGAAAAGTTTGAGTGCTGCATTCAGTGGTATCCAAACAAGCTCTGCTTTCATGCAATGTCCTTGGCAAGGGAGCTGTGTTTAAAGTTTCTCTAGCCATTTCACTGCAGTCACAAGTGGAAATTTTCTGAAGTGTTTACATAAAAGAGGGAGGGAATAAAAAAGAAAGTAGCAGAGCAATGAATTTTAATGTATAAGACCAGAAAAAAACCCCAACACATTTATATACACAATTGTCAAGAAAAAATGTCATTGGAACAAGAGAAAAATCTTAGTTTTGTTTCAAGAAAATGTTGAGATGTTTCTTCACATATTACAGTGAATTTTTTGCCATGAACATACCAAAGCACAGAGTATGGCTACCATTGAAGAGCCAGATAGCCACTGAATTCAGATGTTGTTGATAGGATTTTTTTTAAAAGTCCAAAAAAGAGCAGAAAACAGTATAACAAGGTTAAAAAATAAAATTAAAAAAAGCTCTTGGATATTTCTCTGCTGCAACTCCAGTGGCTGCAACAGGCAGTGTGTTGTACACACCCACCTGGCTGCAGCTCATGGCTCAGTGCACTCAGAGAGGACTAGAAGGGGCTCAGCCCTACCTCTGGACTCAGCTGTGCCCAAAGGAAATGTAAAGGCTCTCTGTGAGAGGCACCTGAGGCAGCAAAGTCTGTTTTTATGTTGACAATTGTGTAGCTATAGAGGCACGTACGTGAGGTTGCCCAATTGGCATCATTTGATACAGCTAAAGACACCCAGTCTTTGTCATTATTCAGAGAAGAAAAAATGTCACCATCATATTAAAAGAACAAAACCAAACAAGAACAAATAATTAGGGCCAGTTTTGCATTATTAAAAAAAAAAAACCACAAAAACAAACAACCCAGTGAATTATTTTTATTCCATCTCCATTTTTTTCTTTTCTTCTTCCACACAATATGTTCAAAATAATCTAAGAACACATGTGCAGTTGCAAAAGCAGTCCTGCAGAAAACACATAAGCTCTAAAAAGCTTTAAAATAATTACCTCCTCCTTCTCCACCAGAGGTTTCACCTCTGCAAGGTGAGCATCCTGGAACTCTGTTGACATGGTCAGTAGCTGATATCTGCAAAGAGGAAAAGAGATTTGTTCTCAGCTTGCATCAAAGATTAAATACAGGAACAAGTAAAGATCCTGCTCCACCCAGCCCCCACAGTGACCCACTCTTTCAGGTTATAGTTTAAAAGACCTCTGCAAGAAGATTATAAATCTCTTGTAAAATGCCTCCCTGGTTTATTTATCCACACACTCCCGCACAATATGAGATTAAAGAAATTCTAAGGCTGCAAGATCAAACAGAAGTTTGGCAGCTTCAAAGCAGGGAATGCTGAAGAAAACAGGGCAGGGACAGCAGAGAGAACCATGGAAACTGTCATCACATGAGTGAAAGAAGGTATAGCCAAATCTACACAACTACCTACTGAAATGTGGTTCAACAGTTGTTTCTGAAAACTTGTTTTGTCAGGGTATGCAAGGCTCCCTCGCTATCTCCCAGATTTTTACAGTGAGAAAATCAAACTGGACACATTAGCATCATTTTATTGTCAGATTGATGTGCTCTATTCTTCAGGACAGAAAAATCAGATACTCCTTTAAGTGGACACCAGCAAGGTTCATGCAATAATGCTATTTTCAAAACTGTCAAAGGAAGGAACAAGACTGCTGTATCCCGCTCTCGGACAGGACTGTCATTGTGATGTCCAGCCCTCAGCTGCAGGAAGCTGAACTGGGAGCACAGACACAGCAAACCCCAGGAGAGGTGATTGCCAAGGCAAACAGAGTCACAGGTCATGGCTCAGGTGCAGAGCACCTTCTGCAGACTGGGAGTCGAGGACAGAATCTTCTCATTCCTCTGACAGAGATAAGGTCAGAGGGCTGTTCCCTGTGAAGCTCTAATGAATGGCTAGAAAGAGTTCTCAAGAGAGACCCTAGAACTGCTGCAGCAGCAAATACAGAAGTCAAAGTCTTTTTATCACATATCTTTTAGTCTGCTGGAGAAATGCATGTCATGTGCAGTTTGGCGATCTTTACTAAATTTCCAATTTTGTCCATCTACACAATTATAACACAAATTAAATATTTACTTCTTAAGGAAATTTTAGAATGGTCTCAAGTAAAGCATGTGAGAAAGTGTACTCAAAGCAAGCCAAAAGACAAATGTATTTGGGAATTATTGATTAAATGTAACTGAACACATTTTAATTATTTTCTGAACATTAGCATAGAACTACAGAACACAATTTACATCAATTATTTAAAGCATGATTCCCTGTCTCCTGACTTAATTCTGATTTAAGCTCATCATGCTGCCTACATAAATGACCTGATGGCTCAGGAAGGGCTGTGAACCCCACAGGAGCATCCAGGCAGTGACAGCAGAATTATTTTTCACTCTGCCCCACGGGTTAACTTGATGCCCTTGTCCCTGGGCAAAGATGCTCTGGTGAAAGTTTGCAGGACAGCAAAGCCACCGCAAATTGTCACCAGATGCTGCAGAAAGCTACGAAGGGACACACTCAGACTAAAAGAGTTAATGCTGGAAAAACCTGGGTGTCCATTCACACTCAAATAGCTTTGGATTTTAGGAACTCATCTTGCTAGCTATGCAACTGGAGAGATTTTTGGTAAAATATTAGACTGTGGATTTTTAGTTCAGAGAAACTTTTCATTAATGTTTTACACCATTAGTTGAGGCATGAAGACAGGACCAAATCTAACCCCACTGCCAGTGCTTTGTACTTCCAATTGTACAGGATTACATCAGAGGTACTTAAGTAGTCAGGAGAATCAAGTGACTCTGATTCACCCTTTTCTCCAGGTTTTCCATTGTGTTTTGTCCATTACAAATTTTAATCATAAAGAATCAGCAGGAAAAAGAAATTGCTTTCAGTTTCTCAAAATTATGCAACGTTTTAGCAAATGTTACACGTTTTTGTGATTACAGCCATCTATGTAGTCTGCCATTCTACACAGTGAGCCATTGGGCATGGCAGAGAGGAAAAAAAAGAAATGTTGTTGCAATATTAGGAGGTTGAAATATTCATGTGCAATTGCACTTAAGAGTTTTTTTTTTTTTAAATTCAGCAAGTTCTGTCAAGACAAATACCTTAATATTGCACCTAATTCTGCTATAGGGATTAGAACTGCAAGAGATTTTTCTATGGTTTGCCCATAGGTGAGGAGATTAGGAACCCAGGTCCCCTTCTTTTCCAGCAAGAAGTGGCTCAGGGACCAAAGCCGAGCCACTGTTTGTGGAATAGAGATGTTTACATGGGGCAATTTCAGATTTTCAGGGACTTGGAGCATTGACTACAAAAAAGCAAAAAAAAAACATGCCAAAAAAGAACAAGATGGATGCTTTTTATAGCCTTAAAAACAATCCTGTTTTCATAATAGTTCAAAGTTATTGCTCTGTGCTTCCAAAAGAGCCAGCATTAGGAAGTGCTGACCAGCAGATTGCACGACTGCCACCAAGTTTGCTGAACAAAAGCCCTACCTTCACCAAGTTCTCACTCTTGGAAAGATACAACATCTTGGAGCCACAGTGATTTCAGATCAGACATTTCCAAGCTCTGGGTTTTCCTTCTGTGCATCAGGAATACCTGGAACATTCCTACCAAGTGGCAACCTTGCGTTAAGGCGGGATAACAACACACTGCTTGTTCACAGGAGCTGGCAAACAAAGCCCTGCTATCTGACAGCACTGTAAAAAACATCTTATTTTCCAAGGAGAAAGACAGGGAAGTGGCTTTGTACCACCCTTGTTCAGCACAAATTTTATACGTTCTAAATAGGTGCTTTGTGCCGCCTTCTGTTCTGTGACAGGGCAGCTCAAACCAATGTATCTGCACAACTCTCCTAAATAGATAACCATACAAGCATCCCTTTATATACATTTCAAAGCACTTCCCTCACAGATGCCTTCCAAAGACAAAGTTCATTTCTATCTGGAAGCAGTAAAATTGCCAACTTGGAGAAAAACAACTTTTTTTCACTCTGCTTGGCCAATTCAGCCTGCTGAGAGGTCCCGAGTTCCAAGACTTGGGACTCTCCAGGACAAGCCACTTCCACCTGGTGGCCACCCACCACCCAGGTACCTGTTTTAAAGTAATTATACTTCTAACAGAAAACGAAATGTTTAAGACACTCCTGAGGTGGGAAAACGCTTTAAAACTGATGGTATATCTACTTTTGCCAAGTAGTAGGAAAGGTATCAGACTCTAGGAAGCAAGGAAGGTGTGGGTAGGGTGAAATCATCTGTGCAATACTGTGTTGGCTAATTTCATTCAGAGGCTTTTCTGTACCCCTTCTAGCCCAATCCCACTGCTCCAAAACCACTGCAGCAGCTGTCATAACCAAGGCCAGTAGCTCAGGAATCACTATCAGGAGCCTGATCATTTTGATATTAAAAGTTCAGAATCCATCCCCTCTCCCTCTGCATCACTGCTGGAGGGATGATCATTGCTGCAGCCTTGTTTTGGTAGCAGAAGGTACAGGTTAAATGTGCAGCCTGGCTTTGCATGACAGATCCCAGCAAAGAGGCTGAGAAGGCACCCACCAGGCCATCCTCAGACCCCAGCAATGCTGCAATCATAAATACCAAACATTAGGTAATTCACAGATGTGTCGCTGAATTCCTTTCAAGCACAGAAGCAAAACAAGTTCCAAGATCTCCCATTTCAAACTCCCATTTTCTGAAGGCACTTGCAGGGCTGTCCAAGCTTGTGCCATGGGGTGCACAGTCAAACACGATGGCCTCACATCCAGGAAGGGCTTGGGACACTGCTGCCAGCTCTGCAGCATTTCTCTGCCCTCACACCCAACCATTTCCTATGTGCTACCATAGAGCACAAAGAGCAACAAAAGGCTCCTGCCTGAGTGTTTCATAAAGAAGACAATTTCCTCAAAATTGCTTGTTTAAACACTGACAGCAGAGATTATTTTCCTTTTGAGTACTGATGTGTAGAAAGGGTATCTAGAGCATCTTGATGGCATTTTCATCTCTGCAGGCTGAGCAAGCAGGAGGGACAGCAACCACTTGGCATGTGGGATTAAATACTCATGAGCATCTAATGGCAAAGAGGGAAATAGTTGTGGGCACTGAGGGCCCCAGCTCCCAAGAACTGGTGTTGTTCTCTTTGGGGAGAGAGGAATCATGTGAAACTTGTGCTCCAGGACCACAGGTGAGAGGTGTTTCCAAGCCAGTTACATCACTCTGCACTTTATCCCTTGAAAGATACAGACGTCTTCGTCACTGTCACCAAAGAAGGTAGGAAGGACAGGGCTGGCAGAGGCTTGTGCACCTGTAGCAGCTCCCAGAACAATTAAGCAAGGATGAGACAAGGATGGAGAGAGCTAAAATGCGTCCAAAGCTCTGAAAAAGTTGATTGGCAAATATCCACATTAAAAAAAAAAAATGCATCTCAGGCCTCTGACAAGGAAGTAAAGTTACTGTGATGCTCAAACAGCCTTTGAGCCTTCCACAGTCAATTAGACCTCTTCCAGTCGTTAACAGTAAATGCTGTAAACTTGTCTGACTGGCCTAACAGAAACATGGTTACTGCAAACTGGAGGCAATCTTGAAAAAAAACTTGGCTCCACTAAGCAGAGACAAGTGGACAGCAAGACAAGACAGTTCATAGCCCCCATGTGCAGTTATGGGCCATAAGGCATCTCTAAGTGCAGTTTGCATCTCAGGTATTTTATAACAAAATTGACAAATTTAATCTTCCTGTTTGTGAACAAAATTATTCATTTGCAAGCATCCAAATTGTTCATGCATAAGCATCTGCCCCCACTCTGCCCTGTTTAAACTACTCTTTGTTACAGGCATTGGTATCACGAGGTCCTTTGTGTTCTCTTACATCGTTCCACACAATAAATTATGAAAGAGGTTTTACAGCAGTTACTCCCCTTTAAAAAAGACAAATGACTTTTGACATTTAAGTAGGATCTGAATAAACAGTTTGAGCAGGAAGTGTAAAAGCTGAAGACACTCAACTACCTGGACCTCTCCAGGCTTCCTTAGCCTCTGGTTACACATTATCTCAATTTGCAACTAAAAGTTAATAACCTGAGACAAAGGAAGTTTGAAAGCAGAACCCTTAAATAGCCTGAAGTTTCAAATGAGAATAGGTCAGGAATCAAAGCATTAAACCAAATATTATCAGAGAACTGAAACAGTTATGCTGTCTGGTGGTCTCCAGCTCATAGGTGTTCTGGGAGCTGCCATCACCGAGCCATCTTCAAGCAGGTTACACTGCTGGTACTCAATTTCATTACTTTTTTCTAACCATTTTACTTTTATTTTCTTTCAACCCTCTTTGTGAATTAGTCCACCAGCATGTTTTCATGAAGGCTCTCGTTGAAAATGAGACCTGGCATTTAAGAACACAAAAAACCAAATGTGGGTTGTTAGGAGGGTAATGTAGCATAACAGTGATTTTTTTCAAGGCAAAAAACCAAGAAGAGACTTAAGTTCTAACCACTTTTAAGTTTACACTTATGCTATGTGCTAATCAATCTGATTAAGAAACCAAAACCTTTCAGCCAAGAACTCAAGCCCTGTGCCAAGTAACAGCTGGGTGAAGCCACGGGGAGACAGCTGCAGGGACAGAGCCAGCAGCTGACCCAGCACAAAGGCACAGCTGGGGGGCCACAGCATCTCCCCCAGCCCCACTTGCCAGCAGCTGGGACACTCCTGCAGTGAGGGAGGAGATCTCCAGGCTCAGCTCCAGCCCACCTCCCCTGGCTTGCTTCCACTTGTGCCACTGGCCTCAGTGCCTGGTGGACACAGCTCAGCTGGTGTCTGGTCACTCTCCACACACCTGAACCACGCTGGCAGCTGCACATGGAGAGCAGCACCAAAACACAGAGCTGGAAGCAGCCCTTCTGTCCACCCCACAGATGCTGGGCAAGGATCTGTTGCAATACAGCTTGCACAACCTTCTCTCCGTGGGATGTGACAAACAACGTTCCTTAGAAAGCTTGAGGTCCTCCCATGTTCCACAGGAGCAGAAGCTGGCTGTGGGAAGGGTTGGTGAGCTGGCCCAAGGACGTGCCTGCTGTCCCCATGGCTGCTTTGGGGACACCCCTGCTGTGTACCCCCTCCCAATATAATGAGCAGCTCTCTCTGCCCAGCTGGCAGGGAATTTGAAAGATTTCAATGCCTTAGGGCTTCTTACTATTGTAGCAACCCCTACAACTACCTACACTGTAACATCACAGCTCCATGAGGGACAGACTACAAGCCCTGATGCAGTTCTCAAAAATTCATGTTTCTTTAGCATCTGGCACCTGAAACTGCCTCAGGTCATACCTCTGTGACAAGTGGTTCTGTCACTCTGTTATTGCAGAGTGTCCCAAGGCTGGATGGGCCTTTGGCCAACCTGGCCTAGCAGAAGAAGGGTTGGAACTAGATGATCTTTAAAAAGACAGATCTGCCCATTCACACTGGTGCTATCATTGTGCTTTAGCTTTAAAGGGCTCCAGGGCATGGTGGCAGCACTGGAGGGTGGAAAGGATGAACAGCAATCAGCTGCTTTCCCAGGCTTTGTTTCCTTACACCCACCCCATCTCCTTGCACTGCCCTCCTCTGCCCCCATCCCACTGACCACAGACAAAGGTCTGGAACAAAGATTAAAGTGATGCACTGATACAGGACCTGACACCTGCTCTGCACTGGGCCTGGGCTTTGGGGGCAGAGGAAATAACACAGATGTTATGAGGGGGCAGGGATGGATTAGGTATTTCAGAACATGGAAAGGACGGCTTCTGCCACAAAGATTATGGTCTAAACAGACAAGAAAAAAGCCATTGTTCTTCAGCTCATCATTGTCAGGACATGCTCCCTGCTCCCTGCCCCCTCCCATTCTCAATCTGCCATGCTTTAATAGCCCAGAGCTGCTGCCCAGCTGCAGCCGCCTCAACAAGTGGGTGGTGCTGTCCAAATTGGAGGCAAAAACATACTGAGATTATTCCAGAAGGGAGAGGCTCACAGGATACTCAGAGATGAGGAATGCTGTCTGGTTCTCTAGGTTGCACCCTCGCAAGAATATAGTCGATTCTTTTTATATATTTTGCATTTCCACATTGATGTTGCAATGAGGACTTAAGGACTTAAGTTACAAAGCATCACAGCTAAGATTGATGACGTTTCTTAATTTACATTTATTCATGAGGTTGTACTATATGGGCTGCAGCTTCTGAGTCCATAGGCAACTTGTTCTACCACCTATTAAAATTGCTTGGTCATTGCTATTACAAGTTCTCTTTCTAACCCCTGCCAAAATGTCTGGGCTGAAGTTTTCCATGATGAGTGCATGACAGGTTTTGCTTGTTTGTTGAGGAGAAAAGTATAATTTATGGATATTATTCTGTTCCCATGCATGGCCAGTTCCCTTTTCTAGCATGAACTTTAGCCTTCTAGAGCTTAATCTGAACTCAAACTTTGCACAAATGGCCATTGTGTTAAGACACATCTTTCATTCTTCCCAGGCAAGTCCCTTTACAAAATTACCGAAATTCAAGCATTTTCACATGATTAATTATTTGGGACTACATCTGAGCAAAAGTCTTCTACTGCCTGCAAGCATCAGCACCCAAATATACAATATGGTCTTCCCAAGGGCTGAGCACTCAGCCTGTACCACAGCAGGTGGCACTGGCAAGGTTGTGTCTAAATCAGCACCATCCAGTACCAGAGTATTTCTTGCTTCTCAAAACAAGCCCTTTTAAAATCCTTTAAAGTGGGCAAAAGACAATTCACCGTTCTCAGATGACTTATTTCAAAGCATCTACACTCTGGGTTAGTGCCTATCACAGGCAGAGAACTTTGTTATCACTTTCCAGGATGTATGTACAAGAAGGGTTGGAGTTATACATGTCCAAGCTTTTATATAGCATTGGGATTTTATGTAAAGCTTCATAAAATTCATAGTGCTTCATATGGGAAAAAATGTGATGCTCTTAAACTGAATCATCTAGGAAAGAAAATATAAAAGGTCATCATAAAATTCTGCAGTGCTTCTACTGCATAATTAGTCCCACAGCCCAAAACACCACAACCCTGTCAAAGGATAAAAATACATCTTAAAATTTAGCAGGGATATGTTACAGTACATGCAAAGCATGTTTAGAGCGCTCCAGAGCTATGGCAGTAGGAAAATGACATCATTAGTTTGACAAGGTGCACACAAACTTCCTGAAGGGAGCAACCCAAAACCCCAGAGCAAGAGCAATCCTTCCTTCCTTCACCAGTGCATTTCCCATCTGGATGTCTGTTTACTGTGTTCACAAATAAAAGTTCCTTTGAAAGCTGAATCCTACTTTGCTGATTGCTTTTCCATTACAGCTTATGCCTACCAGTAAACACACTACCAGATGTTACCACGTTTTTGTCACACTTCCTCCACCTACAGAGTCTTCATGAGGGCATTAGAGTTTGAGATCCTTATTACTTAGTTTGCGCTTCCTAAAATCTGGAATTTCTTACAGTCAGGTTGTAAGAGTGGTTGCAAGGACAGAAAAATCACACACACACACACACAAACCCAAGGAATGGTTGAAAGTAAATGGAAATATTTGTTTTGCAATGAGTTGGGTTTTCATACTGCACTAGGTCCTAATGTTTGGTGTTTCCACCAATTTCTGCATCATCTGTACAGGTCTAGCAGACTGGCCCTGCACATCCACGGTAAAAAATAAGCTGGAAAAGCTATACTTTTGAAGCTATACTTAGGTCAGGCAGGAAGCAGCCAGCTGAGGGTTTCAAAAAGTAGTGAATATTCAGTTTTAAAAACAGGTGTTGAAAAGGAAGATCTATATTGACTACCACTTCCAAGAGAAAAAAATTGACAGATGAAAAAGATATATTAAAATTTTGACAACTAACTGAAAGGAAGTAGCCCCAAACCCAAAAGAAACATAGGAAACGTGACCAGCCACACAAACTAAGAGCAGCAGAACTGACACACATCCTGCTTAGTACAAAGAGATACAGCTGTGGAAAATTTCTTCAGCACAGACAGTCCAGCTGTGCATCAGCAAGCACACCACAGAGCACCTCTGCATGGAGAGCACCCCCTCTGACGACAAACTTCTGGGCATTATCCAAAGGCAACACTCTCATGCCAGCTGGGAAACAAAATAGGCCTGAACCTGCAGCAGCCCTGAGACAAAAGTAAAACTAAACTCATCCTCTCATCATCCAACACAGGAGCTTGCACATTCAAGTCTGACACTTGGACAATTTCAGGCTTTACTTTTTTCTGTACTCCACACTTGCTGTTCTGGATTAAATGCCAAATGATGGCACTGATTCACATGGACTCTCAGTACTGGGTTTAATTATGTCATGATAACACTTTAATGACACAAGAACACATTCAGGAGAAGCTCTGAATGGCTCCTTACTGCTGCTCAAAAACCACAGCCAAAGGAAATTACCAGTAGGGATTACCTCTCACTAGCTGAAGTCACCCAGGGCTTTGGAAATGACACAGATGGGGAAAAAAGCTGCCACCATTTGATAGAAACACCAAGTTCAATAGCCATTATATTCACAGCCATTGATTTCCAAGATGTCTAACCCAGATTTTAGTCATCTGTGGGAACACACACCACTGAACCTGAAAAGGGTTTGCCTTACTCTTAGTCTCTGAAACAGCTGCAGAATATTTCCCCTAACTTTCCAGTAGTAGCAAGTCATTTACTTGAAACTTTTGGGACAAAGCTTTTGACAGAGGGGTAACTGCTGCTCCTGGACCTGAGCAACCTGATTTAATGGGTGGCATCCCTGCCCGTGGCAGGGGGGTTGAACTAGAGGGTTTTAAGGTCCCTTCCATCCCAAGACCTTTATGATTTTATGATGAGCTACTGAAACTGGAGATCAGCCCCCACTTAACTGTCCAGGGAAATTCTCCACAGAGGCAGCTTCAGGGACAGCATCATCCTGCTTTATGAAAACATTTAAATTCACACCTAAAGCTGAAGCCAAGGGCAGTCTATAAGTGCAATGCCATCTTTTTAGCAAAATAGTGACAGGAAAAGTTGGGTTTTCTGTACTTCTGTATTTCTATGTACTGTAACTGAACATGAAAGTTAGATCTAAAAAGTCATCTGAAGTCTTACTTAATCTCCAGAACCAGCATTTCATCCTTGTTAATGCTACGAAGTTGCACTTCCTGTATTTTGGAAGGATTTCCTTTCAAGTGATCAAACCAGAGCGGTTAGAGAAAGTCCCTTGTGTTGTATAATGCTGTGGCTGAACTGATCCAGGCCATTGCTTCCCCAGGCTGAGCTCTCCCTGACAGCAAACAGGCTTTTGCTGCCTTAAGCTTCCAGCTGTGCACATGATGTAAACATTGCTGATCCACCACAATTAGAATCTGCATTATTTTTGAGAGTTTCACAGTTTTCGCTCGTGTTCATTCTGAAGAGCATCAAGCCAGCTTCACCCCTTCTGTATCTTTTCTTTTTGTCTATTTTGAGACAATAAAAGCAGGAAATGTCTCATTACATATATGCTCTATGTTTTGTGCTCTAATGAGGTTAAGTGAAAAAGCAGTATTTTCTGTGGGAAGCTAGAAGTTTGTCAAAATCTCTTAAGCTGGTCATGAGAAGATTTATGCTGCACTTCAGTCAAAGAAATTAAACACTTAGGCTTAAAAATCTGAATCAAATAATTTTTCTCCCAACACTTCACTGCTAATCTCACCTGAACTACAAGAGCAAATTACTTAATTGCCTTATAACTACCTCTAAGGACCAGGTTCCCTTGCCAAAGTGTTCCAAAAGGTGCCCTATAATCTCCCCATGTAATTGTCATAGTCCAAAAAGGAATATCCAAAAAGCAGAGTGCCTCCCACTGGAGGAAAGACAATAGGGGAATCCTGCTGGTTTTACTGAGCATTCATACAATCTACCCAGATGGTCTGTCACAGCTTTAGTGTTCCTTTTATTTTGGCACAAATAAAAAAAGCCATTGTGGAAGGCACAAACTGAAAACCTTTCTGTTTTCTGCTAGCCCAGGTGCTGGCTCCCAAACACAGGCAGTGCATGTGGAGCCCTCCCTCAGCACAGGGTGACACTTCTTTGGCTATTGCCTAGTTCTGTGGACACCTGACACTTGGACATCTCTGTCCTGCTGTCATCTTGGTAAAGAGACCAGTGGATGCAGGAAATAAGTACACAAACCCTTCTTTCTAAGGGAAACAAATGAAATCCCCTGGTTTGTCTAGACCCTTCTTCCCCAGTCTGGTTCAAGGTCAGTCACTTTGCAGTGCCCATTCTCAGGGGAAGAATTCACCTTTTTACAACAGCAGGTAATGACAGGACAAGGGGGAATGGCTTTAAACTGAAAGATGATCTATTTTAGGTAGATATTGGGAAGAAATTCTTCATTGTGAGGGTGCTGGGGCACTGGAACAGGCTGCCCAAAGAAGCTGGGGATGCTTCATCCCTGAGAGTGTTCAAGGCCAGGCTGGCTGGGGCTTTGAGCAACCTGGTCTAGTGGAAGGTGTCCCTGCCCATGGCAGGGGAGTTGAAATAGGTAATCTTTCAACAAAAAACCATTCTATGATCTCTCAGCTCAGTAATTGTAGAAATTCCTGTTCAAAAGTTTTAAAGTTGAAATCAAACTCGTTCAGTATTCTGCTGTGCAAGGAACTCAGATTCAGAAGCTGAGACCTCCAGGTCCTCAAACCATTATGCTGTGGCATCTGTTCAGTTTTTACTGAAAAATATTAGGTATAAAAACCAAACCCTAAGGAGTCTATCATTACTACATTAAAACCTGCTTTCACTGCATCTGTGTTTCCCAAATCAAAACACACACCAGTTCCTCCTGAACACATTCATGAGTTGCTCTTCTTTGAGGGCCTGGGACTCATTAGTACCCTGGGAACTGTACAGGCCTTTAAGAATCATTATTTGTGCTGCATCTACTCTGAGCTTTAGCATTTCATCCAAAGTCATTAAATTCTTGCTGTGCACAGAACATCATACAGCATTAGCTTCCTGCTGTTTACTCAAGTACCTGTGATAAAAACACAGCCATTCTATGTCAAACTACATTAGACTCTGGTTAAAAGACCACAGAAGTAAAACGAACAACAAGGAAAAAAAATCCACACAAAAAACCCCTAGCATAAATACCAAAAACAAACCAAAACAAAACAAGCCCCCACAAAAAACCAAAACAAAAACCAACCACTAAATATGTTACCAGAGCCAAGTTCAAAGTGCACTGTTTAATGCCACTGGCTGAAGTTTCGATGCAAATTATACCTGTAACAGCCAAGGCTAAAAACAGCAAGGCAGACTTCTCAGATGTTTACCTGGAGCATTTGATAGCTCCTCTTTACAGGTTATTTCCATTGCTTGCCCTCAACAGTGAGTTTTGCAGCAGCTGTGTATCTTTGACACACTTGGATACGCACAAAAAAAAGTTGATAAAAAGCCAGAAAAAAGGAAAACAATCAAAACACCATGCAGAGAACCTGGACAGAAAGCTTCAGGTTGTCTTTGACCTCTTCTGTGTCATTACAATTGTATTTTTTAGGCTTAAAGTACAGCTCCTGTTTAAACCAGAGAACGAAAATCACCAAAATAACGAGGTGAGAAATACTTCCATTTGAAGTTTGAAGTCCCGTTGTGGGGCTGGGATGCTAAACAAGGCGCCGTGATCTTTGTGGAATAGTGAGTTATGCAGTGAGCAACGCCAACTTGCAAGTGTTTCATAGGAAAACTGAACCATGATGACAAGCATTAACCAAACCTCCTCCTTAGCAGAAGTGAAATCCCTTATTTCATCAAGCCCAGTGCGTGGCTGCGCCTCAAACATTCCCCTGGAGCGCTTGGAGCCGAGCAGTGCCTGGGAGCGCGGGGGGCGAGCTGCGCCTGTCGCCACACGCGGTGACAACAACGCCCCGAAACAACGGGGGGACACCGGTCCGTGCTGTGCCGAGCTCCAAACCCAGCACAGAGCTGCGAGAGCAGGGAAACACGAGCAACCACCAGTGGTCAACTTCCGTAGAGAAAGTACGTGCCTTGGCTTCGCAGCTGTTTTCCAGCCCAGCCCGTCCCATCCCGCCGCTACCCGGAGCCCGGAGCTTGGCAGCAGCATCCCGCAGCCGCCCCCGCTCCCGGGAAGGGCCGCGGGCCGGGGCCATGCGCTGCCCCGCGTCAGCCGCTGAGAGCCCCCCGTTCCCCCGGCACAGACCTGCCCGGAGCGACGGGGACACGGAGTTATTTGAAGAAAAAGGAGGAGGGTGATGCAAAGAGGTCCGCGGGTGTGGGTGAACGGACGGATGGAAAGACGGACGGAAAGACAGACGGATGGACGGACAGACAGACAGACGGATGGACAGACAGACGGATGGCGCTCCCTTACCTGCCGCGCTCCCGCTGTCCCCACGCCGCCGCTGCCGCCCCGCGCTCCGGCCACCGCCCGCGGGCTGCATTTATAGTCCCTGCCCCTCCCGCCGGGCGGTGCTGCCGCCGCCCGCCGCGGGCTCCGCCCGCCCAACCCTGGGCTCGCCCGGCCTCCCTTGGGCTCGCCCCGGCGTTTGCGGCGGCTGCGTCCCCGTGCCCGGCCCGACAGGGAGCCCCGGTACCGACAGGGAGCCCCGGTACCAGCAGGGAGCCCCCACACCCACCCTCAAGCCCGAGCCCCCTCCCCCCTGGCCGCGCAGCCCGGGCGGAGGAGGCTCAGCGCTGACATCGCATTCCCGGGCAAGCTGGAGCGCAGCCAGCGGCGGAGACCCGCGTCCCGCTCCCCCGGTTAGCCGGAGCTTCCAGCAGTATGGCCAGGGGAAGGGAATGTGTGCAAGGGCTTGCCCAAGGACCGAGCAGCCGCCTTGGGAAAGGCTGAGCCGAGGATGGCGACAGCGGGGTCCTGGCACAGGTGGTCAAATCCTGCGGACATACTTCTGTATAGATATAAAATCTATTTACCAGAGTTGCGAAATCTTATGCTCACACATTAAAATTACCATTAGGAAGGAATTGTACTTACAGGAGGGAAATAATGCCTTTGCACATTGCTGGTGAAGTTCAGAGGGTGCAGCCGGTGCTGCAAGTGCTGGGTGAGTTTCCCAGTGAACAGCCCTTTGGCAAGAAGTGCAGCTAATCGTTTATTCCAAAAAAGAGGCCCCTGCCTGCTGAGCAAAGAGTATCTCTGTATACACAGTTCTCTGTGTAGCCATCCGCCAAGAGGCGGGTTAAACTGTCACGGCTGAGCTGCTTGTTCTGTGACTTTTCTGTAAAACACTCTTCCCCCAAGTGTGTGATTTCACTTAACAAACTTCACTTTTATGGCACGTCACTGTGACCCAAACACATGAAATCCACAGCATGTTGTCATTCCCCCTTGTGAAGTGGCCTGAAGAGGAAATCAGGAATTCCTCAAACTCTGAAACTCTGTTAAACTCTCAGCCTCTGTTTTCTCAGCTATATAATAAGGTTATTAACTCGAGTCTACAAAAGCTTGCTTCTGTTCAAATGCATATTAGCTTCTCTCCTCCTAAGTCAACTCTGCACCTGAGTCAGAAACTGCTGCCTTTGGAAGTAGAACCCTGGAAGTCTGGTTCCTTTTTCACTGCAAAATTGTGGGAGATCATGTTATGCTGCAATAACTCTGAAGTATTACCAAGTGTAGAATAAAGGAAATGTCTTGTTTTCTTCCCTCTGATTAGTTAACGTCTGCAAGGATGAAAAGTATTTCTGAACAACATAAGAGAGCATTTGTCATCCTAAGACAGCACTGCATGCTTTCGTTGTTTTTTGAATGATAAAAGGCCTAATCTTTTTCATAATTGTTTTAAACTGTGATGCCAGGAAACCAACAAAACCATTACAAATAATTTAATTTTCAACTGAGCTTATTTTGAAGTCATATGTTCAAGATTATGTCATCAGGTCACTGGCATGCTGTGTTTGTTATGGAAGATCTGTCTAGCTCAGTGTACCAAAGTTATGGAACAAGTGCAAATGCTAGAACGAAAACGTAGGCTTGACTAATTTTCCAACAAATTAATCCTTCCTTCATCTGATCATGAAACAATATCCTAGCTCAAAAACATTCAATCCTTCAGGAAACAGATCTAGGGCAGTGTCTGAATTGTATGATTTGGCCCATCCTCAAGGAGTTTAAGACTGTGCTGTGCTTGGCTGCTTTTTGGGGAAGGGGCTGAAAGCTTCAGAGATTCAGAAGAAATGAACTATTCTCTGTTCACTGGATGCAGACTTCTGCAGCTAAAAAAACAAGTACTAAGTCTGGAATGGACTGGAAAACTGAAATGAAGTGTTTTCTTTTGCTTTGGCCTTGCAGTTTGTTATTTAGATCACATGCGGTGTTGGACCTTCAAAAATGCTTCAAAAAAGACAGGCAAGGAGAAGTCCCAAGGAGTAGTTGCTTGGAAAGCCTAGTAATCTGTGCATCCAAACAGAGCCTTCACTAGTTCATGCACTCTTCCCAGCTATTTTGCTAGTTGTGGCTGAGAATAACAGGGTGATTTACAGTCACTTTTGAGAGATTGTTGGATTGCAAAAGAAAATGAAATAATTCTAAAAATCCAAGTTAGGAAGTGTTTTACTGTGCAAAGATGTAATTTATAAAGTTTGTACTCAGAGATCCAAATTCTGACCTGTGCCAGAAAGGAGCACAGCTGAAAGCTTGGAGAACATCACTCTCTTCTGCTTGAAAAACTGCGCAGAAGACAGGTTGGAAAAACAGGAATTTCCAGGCTTAATTTGCCAGTGTCACTGCTGGCAATGCAACAACACAGCCTCAGTGAGTTTTGAGGCCGTGCTGGACTGCAGGACTGCTCTCACTGCATTCCCACAGCAGCTGAATGGCTCCTGTAGCAGGAGCTGTACGTGTACAGACGTGTGTACTTTAGGAACCACTGTGCTGGGGAGACAATACAGGCTGCCACCCATGTGGGCCCTCTGAAATCCTAATGGGTACTTCTACTGTAAATATTATTTCATTTAATAAGCCAGCTCTGTGCAGCTGGCATGCACTTGCCCTTTCCAGAAGAGCATCTCTGGAGGGGTGGCTGCCCTGACACAGATCTCCATTCCCATGCCAGCTGTGCAAATGAACCTGAAACCTCTCCTGTGCTGCTGGTGCTTTCCCTTGAGATCACAGCATAGGTCTTCAAGTTATTTAACAGTAAAGTAAACAAGTCCTTGATTTACTGTTTTGTGTTATTTTATTTTACGAAATTGGATTGTTGTGGGTACCCACACAAGCGAAGAATGAAAGGCCATAATTCCATGCTAGTGAGAGACTAATCATGTGTGCTGAGCACAAACCTGCCTATGTGTTCCAGCATCTGGCAGTAACAATATTTCAGCATTTAAATAGCACTTTAAAGCCATTAACTGATCAATGTTAACAAGGCTCCAGGGAAAAGAGTATGGTGCAAATGAAGAATCACCAGAGTAGAGACCTGATCCAAAGTCCACCAAAGGGTGTCAATTCCATCAATTTCAATGCTATGGAAACAGATTTTAATTATGAGACTATTCCTCTTTCCCTTGACATTATATTTCTTGCCATGCCAGCATTAATTCAGGAAATTTCAGCAGTTGTGCTGCTGCAGCAAAGAAGGAAAAAAGAGTTAAATAAAGTTGGACTACAGTGTTGTATTTTGCAAAAAATATTATGCATTTGTTTAGAAAGATCTCTGCACACTGTTTACATTTAAGCAATGGTAATATTATTAGTCACTGCAAAAGAAACTGGGTGTTCCCTTGTTCTTGCTAACAATACAGGAGGGATAATTTTGGATTGAGCTACATGTTTTATGAAAAATATACTTGATGTTTGCTGGTTCATGTTAAAAGAATTCCCTGTGTGACCCATCAAATATCACACCCCATCCACTGGAAATTTTATTCTACTATAGCCTTTTGTTGTTGTCTTTGGATCCCTGGATGATGCTGACATGTAGCCATTCAGATCAGTTGTCCTTCCAAAAATTATTCAATGCAGCTTTGAACCAAGGGCATTGACCTCAATTAAAAATACAAATAAATAACACCACAGACTGAAGATTCACATGCCTTTGTCAGAGATTTGCCTGGTATTATTCATATCCCCACTTAAGTACTTATTTCCAGTTTGGAAACTACTTTTGGCAGGTTTAGCTGCTTCAGCAAAAGCATAGATGGGGGGTGAGTCATTTATTTGGTCTTGCATTAGGAACTTCCTGCCATTTGTGAAGGAAGTGGATTTTTTAAAATATATTTCAGAAGATTGCGTTTATCTGTAATGAATGGTGCGGCTGGGGGGTTGATCTGTTTAGCTTTGAACAGGTTTGTGCCTTTAGGAGGATTTGGTGGAGTGTTTTACCAAGGGGAACATTTCTGTAGGAAGCTCTGTTGGCTGGTGTGGGATCTGTGAGCGACGTTCACAGCAGGACTCGGCTGCCGAGTGACGCAGCCCCGCGTTGGCCACTCGGGCTTTGGTCCCATGACATGCACAAATAAGTGCCTAAGAACTGGGCTTATGAGAAGTCAGCATGATGACTGGTAAATATGAAAGCTAGCCAAGAGAGACAAGGTCTAAAATAGATTTTATGTTTATTTCCACATAAGGTTTTTGACTGTGAGTTCCCTCTGAGATGAATACCTATGGGCACTGAGAGTTTTCTCTGGTGCTGCCTCACAGTCCATAACCCTTAGAGGATGCAGGCAGCCAGGGACTTGGTGTCAGACATCATGCTCAGCTTGTTTGAGCACAGCTCTTCTGCTAACCAGGAAAAAGTCTCAGCCACAGCCTGCAGGGTGGGTGTACATCCATTGCATGATGCTTTGCTTGCAATTCCTCCTGAAGGAGTTAATGCATTTTGTAAAAATAATGAAAGTTCTTCAAGCCAAACAGGAAAAAGAAAGAATTTGGCTCTGCAGCTCCCAGATGTCATTGTGAAGGCAGAGAGATAGCTCTATATCCCTGCTACAGTTGGAAGGAGAATTGGGATTTGCCGCATACTTTCACTCCTCCTCCAAACAGAAAAGGCTCCAATAGCAATATCTAGATGAAAACCTGTCTCTCACACCAAAAACTCACAAAGAGAGCCTTCATGTTTTGATATGTCTATTGTGCAAAGCTTAAGTCAGCAAGGGTTCACTGAAACTTGTGCAGAATAAGACAAAAGGAAAGAAGTCCCAGCTGGGGTTTCAGTTAGGATCTAGAGCAGCTCCTTTTCCCAGGGTGGCAGTGGTTTCACACACATCCTGATTTGGTGGCAGCCCAGCTGGGGTTTTAGAGGTCTCAGTGGCACCTTTGTTTCAGACTAAAGGATGCTCCTTTAATCTGAAACAGGGTCCTGAATGCAGGGTCCTGAACCTGTAGAGGAATAACCCTGGGCATCAGTACAGGTTAGGGGCTGACCTGCTGGAAAGCTGCTCTGTGGAGAAGGACCTGGGGGTCCTGGCTGGACAACAAGCTGTTCATGAGCCAAGGACAACAGTGTCCTTGGGACCAAGAAAGCCAAAGGTATCCTAGGGTGCATTAGGAAGAGCACTGCCAGCAGGTTGAGGGAGGTGATCCTGCCCCTCTGCTCAGCCCTGTGCAGCCAAACCTGGAGTGCTGTGTGCATTTCAGGAGTCCTCTGGATGGGAGGGATGTGGAGCTCCTGGAGTGGGTCCAGTGGAGGACAACAAAGATGATCAAGGGACTGGAGCTTTTCTCTTACAAGGAAAGGCTGAGGGAGCTGGGCCTGTTCAGCCTCAGAAATAGAAAACTGAGAGGGGACCTCATCAGTGTCTGTCAGTGTCTGTAGGGAGGTGTCAGAGGATGGACCAGGCTCTGCTAAGGGATGCCCAGCAATAGGACAAGAGGCAATGGGCAGAAACCAATGCCCAGGAAGTTCCACTTGAACATGAGGAAGAACTTCTTTACTGTGCAGTGACCAAGCACTGGCACAGATTGCCCAGAGAGGGTGTGGAGTCTCCTCACTGGAGATATCCCAGAACTGTCTGGATATGATCCTGTGCCATGTGCTCAGGGGTGGCACTGCTTGAGCAGGGAGGTTGGACCAGATGATCCCACAGTGGTCTTTTCCAGCCTTACCCAGTCTGTGATCCTGTGACTCTGGGATTCTGTGAGGTTCAGATGAATTCACCACAATCAAAGTGTAACACATTGATTAAGTTTCAGTTTGGCTGCTCAGATGGGTCCTTTGTGTATCCTTCTTTGTCATCTGCTCACCACTGTGCAGAAGTTGGAACAGTGCCATGCACTGTGGCCTGTGAAGATCCCTGGTGGCCCCAGCAGGATGTGTGGTGACCAGCTACTCACCTACCCTCTTGTTTGTCCAATGGTCTAAAAGAAAGATGTTTGGGGCTGCTGGGTTAGAGATTAGAGAATTGGGTTTGCATGAGTTTGTTAGTTCCTATTGGAAGTATATTATACTCTTCAGACCTGTCCATCTGTTAAACACACTTGTACACACCTGTGTGGACAACAGTATAGAGCTTGTTGCTTTAGTGATTTACACTGAACATACACAATAAGTTCCTTACAGATGTAGCTTTAACAAGCTGGCATGAGTTATTATTTTTTTTTATTCATGTTGATTCTTTTTATGGTCAACTATGGGCAGGAAAGGAAGTACAGAAATCTATTTTAACTGTGAGCTAAAGGCAGTGCCTCAGTCCTACACAGCAGTTAGAGGTGGGAGAAATGGAAATTTGAAAGGCTTTAAATATGGGTGGATTTTTCTCAGCTCTCTCAGAAATGGGTGGCCTTCTCTATCTCATCCCCAATGAGAAAGTTTGTGTTTGACAGAGTTTCCTCTGCCTAAAGAAAGCCAGTTAGAAAGTACTGCTTTCAGCATTAACATCTAGCCTTTGACATTTCTTCCCCTTGAACCTTTCTTTCCAAAATGACCTACAAGAAGACAAGCTGCACAAACCACTAATTAAGCTTCTGAGGGATTGAGTGAGCAGAGAGTTTAACAGACCCCAGCTAATGCTCACAGTTGGTCATCTACAACTTCTTGTATCTGTAATCCTCCCTTAGTCTGCCTGGCCAAAACCTTGGGGTGCCAGGACTCTACCCCCATTCACTCAGCACTTGTGGGTCCTTTCAAGTCAGTACATCCTGTGGTTTTGTGATTCTCTGATTTGCTCAGTGACAATCTGACTGACCATCCACTGCAAATACTGTCCTGTAAATTTGAAGCAAATTTGAAGAAGTACCTGTAAGTTGTAATTGTCTTTTCTTAAAAGCTACTTTCACATACTTGAAAGGGAAGATTCTATGTACTTGACCATCATGAACTCTGCTCACATCCCTGGATGTTAGTGTCAGGGGTGTTCAAACAGAGCTCACTTGGGGGCTGCACAAGCAACTTGAAGAGGACTTTTAAAGCCATTGTAAAATGGACTTTGCAGCAACTTGTTCTTTAGCAGGAAGTGTGGCCAAAGAGGTGTTGTGTGTGAGTCTGTGCTCTGATAAATTAGGCTATTAGAAACAAGAGATCACAGAACTTGGAAGCCACTAGGAAATCTCTTGATTTTCAACACTTTGCTGCAGGTCACTTTGGCTGAGATGCCTGCAACTCCTATACTGACCAGGCAGAAGGCACCAAATGCTATTTGGCATATTTTTGATTCTCTGTGGTTATTATTTGTTTGAGCACAATTGCTCCAAAACTGAAGTACAATTGCTCCTCTCTCTCCCTTTAGCCCCCATCTTTAGCTGTTATATTCTTAAAGAAGTTCCTCTACTGGCTAGAAACCTGGAAAGTACTTCCCTCCCCCCTCACCTCTTCCTCCCACTCAGTCTGGCTGAGGCATTGCTGTACACACAAACACGTAGCCACGGGTTCATCTGTGTGTACCAGAATCCTTCCCATTCCATTTTTCACAGCCTCCCTGAAGGAACATCCAACTCACATCTCAGCTGAACTTTTGAACCCACCAAGGCTGAGATAGCTCAAAATCAAGCAGAACAGGCTGAAGGGTGCCTGTTAGTTTGAGGAGTAGCTAAGCAAGTGCAAGTCAGAATTCTGTTCTCACTGATGTCTGATAAGGAAGAGCTGGTACAAGGCCTGATCATTGTCTAATCTTCCTCACATGGAAATATCATGTGCCCTCTGCTTGAAAGTGCACTGAAAAGTGTGTGTCCTTTCACCCAGAGCAACACATTTACAGAGCAGTAACAGAGCTGAGCAATTCACTAAAAGAAAGTCTTGTACATCAAGACTCTAAATTACATTTGTCACTTGTGATTAGTTAGATGGCTACTGCTTTTCCCTAAAGCTGTTGGTCATAAATGCTGGTCTTAGAACTTTGAACACAGAATCAAGGAAAGTAATGTTGTAATACAGTAATACACAAAGTAATGTTGTTGCTTGGCATTGGATACTCAGAGCTGACCACACCAACAGGACTAGGACCACGTTCATGTTCTTGGACTGCTGGGCATGAAACACAAACACCTATGAAACAGATACTTCAGGCTTCTTCCCTGACTTCTGTCCAGGTAGAGGAGACAAGGGTTGAATGGCTTCATACAAAAGTTTCAAGGAAGAAGATGCCAGAGAGGACACAGATAGGACACAAGCAGCACTTTCTGATTGCAATCTGTTTAAAAGGCTTCTTTTGACAAAGATCAGGTGTGGCCTTAAGACCAAGTAATGGAGGGAGTAGGGACAGGAGAAGAGAGCAATAGGTAAGCTGATTGCAGCTCTTGCAGCAAAGCTGGACATGCACTTTTTGCCAGCCATTTCAAAACAGTTGCTCAGAATCAAACAGCCAGCCCTAAACCAGCAATTCATTCATTTAATAGCTTTAGAGGCTGTTCCCTATTAAACAAGGCATGGTAAATCTGTTTCAGATTAACAGAGCAAATGAGTCACAAAAAAATCCCACTTTGGTGCTAAGTTTTGGCCTGTACAAGCTGCATCTCAAACAGATGCTGTGTCCATTCTGCTAAATATAAAATGGCCAGACCCCAGTGTCTGGCCCTGACACCAAGTGACTTGTCTTGGGGCGAGCCCTCTGTGTCAGACTGACCCCACAAGTTGTGTGGCATTTGGCCCTGGCTCCCTTCTGTGCTGCAAGTGATGTCCCTTCGGCCCTAAGATTTATCTTTATTTCTGTGCTGTGTTTTTGAGTACAAAGGCTCTGAAAAATTCGAAGGGCGGTGTTGCAACCCACAAGAGCGATGTTTTTATGGCCTGAGGCTGAAGGGGTGTGTGCATCCCCCAGGGTATGCATGGGGCTCTGCAGGAGGATGGGACAGCCTTGGGAGGCTGTGTAGGCTGGAGTGTGGTCATCCACATCCTGCCTGCTGGCAAATCCTGGGGAGAGGGCAGCCCAGAGCCAGGGAGCAAAACACAAATTCAGCATGTGGGCAGGCAAGGGTCTGGGTATCGAGCTCACACCCTGTCCCTTTTACCCTACAAACATCCAGAGGAACTGAGCAGGCTCCTCTGTGGGTTTTATTATCACATGTTAACCTGGAGTTAAACACTGAGCAGAGAACAGCCCCTGCAAACCTCTCAAGCCCTCAGTGCTCCTCAAGAACTTCTCACTAATGAAGAATTGCAGCAGGTGAAGCACCACCTCTGCTGACAGCCTCTGGATAGGTGAAAAACACTGGGAAATTTCAGCAGTATTTCAGCTTCAATCTGCCTGAAACTGGGTGCCAAAAGGAAAGCAGTAATCTTATTTCTCACAGCAACTGAAATTTTTGGTATGTTTAACAGCTTTCAGTTGACTCAAGAACAACTCTGATAAGTTTTTTTAAGAGAGTACAAACACTCCCATAAATAAAACATAACTGCTGTATTTTTATCAGAAAACAAATATAAAAGAAAAATGAAGAATTTCACAAGATACTACAGAACAGAGATATTTGCAATCCAAATCATACCTCCAGGAGAGCTTTCCTCAGCCTAAGGCAAAAAGGAGAGAGGTTCTTTCCTTGGCAGGAATCAAGGTTCATCAAAGATGAGTGATTGCCAGGTTGATGCCTACCATCTGCAAAGCATCATGTTATTTAGGGGAGGTTCCTGACATTAGTCCTTGGAAAAAGGACAGCTGTTGGAAAGACTGGCTACATGAATAAAGAGCCAGTGGAAAATATATCCTGTCTCAGGTAACATTTTTGACACTCTCACCCACAGCATTCTTCTTTTCAAGTTGAGAAAGTATTGGAGGATGCATGAGCATGCTTGAAAAATGGTTGTGATGCCAGGCCTAACGTGTGTCATTATTAGTGGCTTCACATCCAGCTGAAGGCCAGTAACAAGTGGAGTATTGAGGACCTCCAGGATTGTTCAATGTCTTCATCAGTGATTTGGATGATGAGACAAGGGGTGTGCACCCTGCAGCAAATTCCAGATGATGCTTAATAAGGGAAAATGATTAATCACAAGTGACAAAGCTTTAACCCAAAAGGACTTTGAGAAACATAAAAACTGTACCAAGAATTTCCTGAAATTCATCAGGGAGAAGTGTCAGGTTCTGTGCTTGGGGTGGAATAACCCCACATGTCAGCACAGGCTGGGAACTGAATGGCTGAGACTTTATAAAAGGGAATCTGCATGCCAAAATGTGTAAGGTGGCAATAGTTGCTCTCATTACAGGTGGTGCAAACAGCACATGGATTTATATCAGAAGAAGCAGATTCAGGGAAATTATTACCTCCTTTATTCATCCCTGGTGGAACCAGTTTTGGACCCACCAGGATGTCAAGAACCTCAAAAACTCAGCAAAGAGCTGCAAAGGCAGTTATGCTAGGGCAGATGATTTTGAAGGAGAAGGTCAGGGAGCTGAGCTTGTCTGTCCTGCAAGAGCAGACACAGGGATGGTCTAAGAGCAGCCTGCATCTGTGTGAGAGGAAACTGAGGGATGAGGGAGACAAACCCTTTTTGGTAGTGCAGAGAATATAATGGGGCAACAGATACAAATCATATCTTGGGAGGCTGAGATAAGTCTGATGTTTGAGACAGTAACAAAAAGCTAAAGGAAACCGAAATAAGTTCTGCTCAGTGGAAGGAGCAGGCCAAAAGGAAAGCCAACATAGCAGTGCACAGAGTAGATCACAGCAGTGCTGGGATCTCCACTGTAAAACAGGGAACAGTGAAGGGTGCCAAGAGTGCTGAACAAGGTGAACTCTGGAGGCTCCACCTACTTGGAAAAATAAGTGGTTTCTGAACAGAAATTCTACTGTACAGCATGTCCTCTGGATATAGGAGGAAGGCTTAGACTTTTAAAAACCCAAGGCAAAAATCAAAGAGGCATAAGGTCTCTGTTAATTTTGGAAGAAATATGGTTATTTCTGACCCACTTCTTAATGTTCGGAACAAGTATCTAATAGAGCAAACACCTGAGGGTTGATGTGAGCAGGTCAACATAATTTAAAACCTGTAAATGTCATATTTCTTTGAACAAATAGGTGGTCAACATTGGCAGAACTACTGCTAAGGATGTGCTTTAGATCAGAAAACACTGGTTAAAGTGATTGTTAGGAGGCGGCTGCACTGCCTTTTTCCAGCTCCAGTTGTCACTGGAAAGATAAGAGCTCACTGTAAATAAAACTGGATTCAGAAGCATCAAACTGCTGGAGCAGGAAGGAATTCCGGTGAAAATGCTGAGGATGAGGATGTCACAAAACCTGGGAACTTTCAGGGCTGTGTTGGAGGGTATCCAATGAACAGAGATAGAAAAATCCTAAGGCCTGCCTTAGTTACAAAAAGTACAGACCAAGCAGAGTAAGAAGGAACAACCAAAGCAGTGTTAACAGCAGCTGGAAAAAAATGCATCTTAAAGGGCTACTTGTATTTATTTTCTATGAAGCACAGTCCTTATAGCTTGTATCCTAAATGGCTCTGGTGGAAGATCCAGTACTCAGACACATCATTTCTCTTTACTTCACAGCTCCTTTTGCAGCAGGTGATGCCCAGCAGTGATGAGAGCCCGAGGGCAGGAGCTCCCACAGTCTGTAGTGAGTTACATGTGAGTTACATGGCTGCTGCTGCTGCTGCTTCCCAGGTCCTCACTGCAGTGCACTGATCACCAGTGGTGCTAAATGGAAAAAACAGTTTTTTCAGGAAGTGGGTTAGTCCCTGTTACCTCACTGAACTCTTTAAGTGTCTGCCAGCATGGCTGAGGATTAAATTAACTTTTCATCACCCAGAGCTGAGACATAACATGAATGGGTGCAAGGCCACAGGTTTTTAAAAGTGTGTAGCAAAGCTTTACAAACCTGGCTAATTATTATCCATTAATTTTGGTATTCCTTTGCTGGGTAGAGCTAAGGTTAGGATAAGGTTTACTAAGTTGAGGCTAATTTGTTAAATTAAGGTTAACTTAGTAAATTAAGGTTAATTTACTAAGTTGAGGTTATTTTACTAAAAATTCATCTTGAGAGACATTTTTTGGCGAAAATTACTGTTGAAGTGGTGAGGAAATTCCCTATCCTTTTCTGCTCGAGAACCAAGGCCAGAATATAAGACTTGAATACTCTGAGGTTATGGGTAATTACAAGTGCTGGAGCTGGCACAAATATTAGTGTTGTGGGCTGAGCAGAGTCTGAGTGCACGTAGGCACGCTCTGTGTAAAGGCCTGAGTGTTGTAATCCACCCACACACGGTCTGTGGTGCTGGGCAGCCTTGCCAAAGAGAGAATCCATCCCAGCAAACAGCACCCTGTATCATCATGGAGCTGGGACACATCTGAGCAACGAGAGCAGAGGTCTGAGCAGGATGATTAATGCAACATCACCCTGGGAGAGCAATGTGAACATTCTGAAGCAAAACATTTCATGCTTACAGGCCCTGTATCTGAAAAGACTGCCTGTACCACACTTTGTGTCCTTTCAGCTCTGAAAGATCCTGAGCAAACTGATAAGGGAATAATTAAGAATGTTTGTTACTGAATGTAAGATTTCCTGTTAGCATGTTTTTCCCTGATGGAATTCATTTATGGCTTTGTTTGTCCCACACATCACAGGTTATTTATATCCCAGAAGAAGCTATTTAAAAATTATCAGAGTTTAAAAGAGGGCAAAAATCTTTTGCAGTTTTTACTGTCAATTTTCAAACATGATATCTCAAGCTAATATTTGGACAGAACTCCAAACCCATCTTGTTAGAAACTTAAATAAGTCCTGAAAACAATTTTTAACTCAAAAAGTAAGCCTTGACCGTAACTAGTTAATGAATTTTGAAAATCATTAAGATTTGTCTGCAGCAGTATTTTAAACTTAATTACAGTAAAAAGGGAAACATGCTTTAAAAATTCATTTAAGGTAGCACAGAAATAATCAAAAACCTTTAACTAGATTTTTTGACTGCAAAATCAGATATGCCATATCTGATTCTTCCTGCTGGGTTATCACTGTCATTAGTTCCAGAACAGAAAAGCCTACAGAAGCCAAATTTAATCTTGTGTTCTTTCTATGGAATTTGATGCAGGCTGGGAGAAGGGACATTCTTGTCCCACACCACATCCCCGGGCATCTGTGAAGCTGCTTTACAGCAGTTTATTCTCAATGGTGAAAGGAGATTTTCTAGATCTTTTCTGTCTGCCAGTGTTAGAAACTCAAGACAAAGGCTGAAAGCAGAGCTGCCTGAGACCCATTATTGATTGGCTTTCATCAGGTTTTAGCTTAATCCTGGTCTTGGCCACCCTGAAAGCTCCAGATGCAGACATGAAAGCCAGACCACATCTGTTCCTTCTCTGTGTGTATGATGGTTTTCCAGGAAGGGTCCCAAAGAATTCCTGGGATACCTGTAGGAAGCCCACCTAGGTCTGATCTACCACCTCTCATAACCTCAGGCAAGAGCTCAGGTAATGACAAGCTTGAGTGAAAAGCACTCAGGTGATGGAGGAATCTGGTGGGTTTTATCCCCAGATGACAAGATTTGTAACCCTCAGATTAGTCTGCCTCATGATAAATTCCTTCAGGGCTTTTTCTAGATGAGACAATCCACACCCTTGGTTTGGACCCCTCCTTCAAGCAAATTTGCAAGAGTAGGTTATCAGAATTTCTGGTCTAGGGAAGGTGCTGTGGAAAATGGATCCTCACCTATATCCAAGTGGCTTCAAAGAAATGTCCAGCTCTTGGGGACCAGCCACTGCCAGTGCTGCAGGGTAGCTTGTGTTCTCTGCCTGGGTCATCACACACAGCTAGCAGCACACTAGAAGCCCAAGCAGGAAAAAAACCCAAACAATGTGTCTCATAATAACTGCTGGTACCAAAAGTGCCCTGGGTTCTGCAGCTGCCAGTGCCTCTTGTTAAAAGTTTGTCAAAGCAGAACTTTCTTCACCAAAAGGGGAAGTGTCCTTTTTTCCCAGCAGCTGCAGTGTACTGAACTAGACATTTTTAGAGCCACATGTCTGTGTGCCCATTGCCAACATCCAGCAGTTATGCGCTCAAGACTTTTCCTGGCAAAGTATCAAACCTCCATGGAATAATCTGAAGGGGCCTCAGTTCATATGTTCCCTGCTACTGCAGACAGGCTGA
This sequence comes from Dicaeum eximium, assembly GCA_013396995.1. NCBI lineage: Eukaryota > Metazoa > Chordata > Aves > Passeriformes > Dicaeidae > Dicaeum > Dicaeum eximium. The sequence continues at coordinate 137,408 of VWZP01004030.1, read as the reverse complement.
GCCAGGGCACGGAGTGTGATACTGAGTCTGCAGGTCTGGTAAATATTTAAGGTTAGGATTAACCACTCTTTTAAAATGCCTCTTTCTCATAAACATTTGTTTATGTTATGACACCCAAAGTCCTTCCTGCAGTTAAATAACAATAATGATTCATTGTTGCCATTGATGTGTGTTTCTGTTCAAATACTTAAATCAGTTCCTTAATATAGGAGGTTTGTTTATAAAAGTGGAAAAGGAGCAGCATATCTATCCCAGTCTGACTGACTGACCAAAGATTTGAGGTGCTTTCAGTTACGAGGAAAACCTGGATATTGTAGCATGTTCTTTGTTCAATCCTTTTTGAATGGGAGCAGATTCCTGTTTTTCTGGTCCTAAGAGGGAGGGATGTAGTAGCAGAAAGCATGAATAAAAAAGGGGTGGGAGGGATCTGGTAGCTGAGGTAAAAGTCAACTTCATCTTCTTTAGACTGTTTCTCACTTAAAACATAAACAGATGGCATAGCTGCTGGGTTTTAGAAACTTGAACTGCATTTGAGATGATTTTAAGTCTAGGAAGCTCCACTGAGGAAGTGGCTACCCTGGCTGGCAAGGGCTTTGGGCAACACAGGCACACATCACTATACAAAGTAGACAAAACACAAGTAACTCTGGAAGCTGAATATGATTCTTCCTGCTTATTCCTTTGTACTCAACCTGATCACAGTGCAAATATTTAATTACTGCATTTTGCCCAGTTTATTAATGGTGTAAATGTTTCAAGAAGGAAAACAGCATAAACATCAGCAGAACATGTGGAGAAGAGAGGCTCAGACATCCTGGAAAATGGGATGTGACCCTGTAAAGGAAAGGAGGTTTTCATCCAGCTTCCTATAGAAAGAGGATTAGGGAAGCTCAAGTGGTTTCTTGTTTTTGTAACAATTTAAACAGTAAAAGACTTCAGGAAAAAAAAAAGTACCAAAGGCAATGTAGTGCTGCATAAAAAGGGATTAAACAAAGATACTAGATGGAAACACTACTGGAAGTACTGAATTACTGTAAACATTTGAAAAAAACAGACACTAGCCTTGAGGCTTTGAGTAAAAATCAAGGCTTTAGTCTGTTGACAGGAAACCAGAGTTGGAAAGAAATTCACAGCAGTTCCAAATATTACTTTTTTTTTCCCCTTAAAGTGAGAATGCTGCCAGCAGCTCTTAGTGGAAAGAACATGTATTTTCACATCATATTATAGAAAACTAGAGTTGAAGAGAACTCAGAATGGGAATCTGTGCCTCTTTGGAGCAAGGGTCAATTAAACGTAACCATTGCTTATCAACACTTTTTAACCTCTTTTAAAATCCACCAGAAACAGAATTTGGGGGTTCTCTAAGTTCTTCTGAGATACATTAATTTAAGAAATTATTTTTCATTTTTTCTTCCTGTTAGTTCTTTCTTATCATAGCCTAAGGGCACTTAGAGAACAAGCTTTCCTTTTAATATGTAACATTCTTGATAACATTTCCATGTACAGGAAGGCCAGCAGTTTTCAGGCTTTCCTTCTCTGTGCATTTCTGTGGTGTTTCTACTGGTTCTTTTCCCCTTTTAGTATAGAAAAGCACAACAAACTTTATTAAAACATTTCCTCATAAGTCCTGTTGCTTAAAGGGCTTGCCAGCATCACAGTTTTTCACTCTCTGTTTTCTTTACATCTTTTTTAACTTGCAGTATCCAAAGCTGGCACTGAAATCTAGAAGTCAGAAGTGCTGAAGGGTCCTCTGGATTTGTTACTCAAAGGGCATAAACGAAGGGCAAGTTTACCTCCTATGTCTGACTTACAGTAGTGCTGCTAATATGGCCCAGGGCTTTGTTTCCCAAATATCAGCCTCTTTCATATTCAGTTTGTAGAGCCTATTCTCTGTTACTGCTGCCTTGAAAGGTTCTCTTTTTTTCCTAATTAGTCCATGATTTCTCATTTCTATGTTTTTAATAAATTCACTAATTTAGACCATTTATTCTGCTTAATGAGATCAGTTTGAATGTTGAACCTGCCTGCACATGTTGATGCCAGTTGCTCATGTAAATTGGATTTCTATTTTAGTGACATAAATCACAATCTGAAAGGAGCTATTTTATCTGCCATCTCTGTTGGGTAGCAATTATTGCACCCTGCTATGAGTCATATCACTGAATTTTGTGGTTACATGATTGTATTTTTTTGTAGACCATCTATCCCAAAGCTTTATTACTAAAGCCATGAATTACATCAGATGCTTCCCTGTCATCAGCTGAGCAGGTGTGGTGGCTTGACCTTGGCTGGCCAGCAAGTGCCCATCAAGCTGCTCTTTCACTCCTTCTTAGCAGGATGAGGGGAGAAAATTACTTGAAAATCTTGTGGGTTGGAATAAGGGAGTAAGGGAATAGATTTCCCCTCCTAAAAGCAGGGAGATCACTCACCAGTTACTGCCAAGGGTAAAACAGACCTGACTTGGTGAAAATTAATTTAGTTTATTGTTAATTAGTAACAGTGAGAAATGAAAGAAAAACTAAAAGCACTTTCCCTCCATCTTCCTTCCCAGGCTCAGCTTCACTGCTGACTCCTCTGCCTCATGCTCCTCCAGAAGTGCAGGGGGGTGGGGAATGGAGGCTGTGGTCAATTCACCACATGTTCCTCCTTATGCTCTTCTCCAGCTCCAGCATGGAGTCCAATTACACAATCCTTCCAGTATGGCTCCTTCCTACAGCCTGCAGTGCTTCAGGGTCACATCTGCTCCAGTGTGGGCTCCTCTCCCTGGGCCACAGGTCCTGCTGGAAGCCTCTTCCAGGCTGGGCTGCTCACGGGCTTCAGCTGCCGTCAGGACACATCCCCTTGCTCTGGCAGGGGGTCCTCCATGGCTGCAGGTGGATCTGTGCTCTCTCATGGACCTCCAAGGGCTGCAGGTGGATCTCTGCTCCCCCATGGACCTCCATGAGCTGCAGGTGGATCTCTGCTCCCCCATGGATCTCCATGGCTGCAGGTGGATCTCTGCTCCCCCATGGATCTCCATGAGCTGCAGGTGGATCTGTGCTGCCCCATGGACCTCCATGGCTGCAGGTGGATCTCTGCTCCCCCATGGATCTCCATGAGCTGCAGGTGGATCTCTGCTCCCCCACGGAACTCCATGAGCTGCAGGGGTGGAGCTGCCTCACCAACTCTGAGCTTCTGGTGACTCTCAGCTCCAGTGACCGAAGCACGTCCTCCCCATCCTTCTTCATCAATCTGGATTTCTGCCGGACTGTTTTTTCCACATATTCTCACTCCTCTTTCCTCTGGCTGCTGTTGCACAGAAGTTTTTCCCCCCTTTCCTAGTTCACTATCCCAGAGGTGCTGCCGCTGCTGCTGGTGGGCTCGGCCTGGCCAGTGGTGGGCCTGCTTGGAGCTGGCTGGCATCGGCTCTGTCGGACACGTGGGAAGATTCTGGCACCTTCTCACAGAAGCCTCCCCTGTAAACCCTGTTCTACCAAACCCTGCACAGTGAGTTACCACGTCAGAGAAGGAGCTAAATTCCATTAACATGCTTTACTCCTGACAAAACCATGCTGGCCATTTCTGAGCGCTGCAGTTTCTTCCAACTGCTCACAGGCCATTTCATAATTTGTTCCAAGAGCTTTCCACGTTCAGCTGAATTCCTTGGATTTGTTCCTCACTTCCACCTCCTTAAATGTAGATAGGACACTCACCCTCACTAGTCCTTACTGCTGTCAGCCTTTAAAGGTTCCCTCTTTTAGGGATTTTTCTTGGAAAAGCAAGTAAAAAAGAGCACAGTTGGTGACACATTTGCTGGCTCCAGCTGGACATCTCTGTGTTCCTCATTCTTCCTAAGGTTTTTATTTGGCTGGGGTTTGAGTTGTCTCTTTCTCCAATCTAGACAATGCCTGTTCCACACTGGAATTCTGCAAAAGGAGTCAGAGTTTTTGGCACACTATTGATTGATTTTTGATAACCCACTCCTGCTGTAACAATCTGCCATTTGTCATAACCATTCTGTGAGCAACAAAAGGTCTCTGTTAAATGTTTAATGCCAGGCATGATCCCAGCAATCAGGGCTGGTAGACTTAGAAGACTATGAAATATATGAGGTAGGAAGAAGACAGAGAAAAAAAAACTCAAGAGACAAAATGTGGAGTTGTTGTTTGGGATCTGTATAAATATAGCTGGATGCTCTATTATCTTTAAAGTGGAAGATTTTCCCTTTTTAATAGAAATAAGAAATCTAATGAGTATGAATATTTCACTTAGTAAAATAAAAACTACAAATCACAAATATCTTTTTTTTTACTCTCCATAAATATGCTTGATTCAAAACAATCAGCCATACCCTAGAATAGTTCCATGCAAAAAGAATCAATTATAACAAACCTATTGGTTAAAATTTAACTTTTGTTATTGGAAGGCAACATTGGCAACAACAGTGACATTTTTTCCTACAGTACTTCTGCTTTGCAGAACAGAATAAAATTCCATTGCAGGCCAGAGTCATCTGCCATCCTTCTTCATCTGTGTTGGCCTTAAAAAGTTTCATAAAAACCGTATAATGAAACTTGATTTATAGATATGTTTTTTGTTTGGTTGGGATATTTATTTGGGAGGGATGGGGACATTTGGAACATATTGCTGTCTCAAGCTGGAAAATAATCATAATTGACTCTCCAAAGATATCATAAAAATGTGGAAAAATGTTCAGAGTGCTTTGAGTTGATCTGAAGGAGCCCTTTAAAGCTGCTGCATGCCTAGTAAGTGTGGTACAGATAACTTGCAAGTAACGAAAAATAAAATCCTTGAATCAAAGCTGAGGTGAAAAGTCTTCAAATTTAAATTCTTACAACCCAAGTGCCAGTGAAGTGTGGAAGCCTTTAGCATAAAACCTCATTTCAGAGGAATTAGAAGTGTAAATAGTGCCCAGTAAATAGCAGCAGTTTATGTTTGTATCACTAAATTGTGTAACTGAGGAGGGATGCAGCGACTGATGGCAGCCTGTACTGTCCAAGAAAAAGCAAAATTCCCTTTAGAATGCTATTATTGCTCAACCAAGTCTTATTTAAATTAATTCTCTTCCCAAAGGAATAAGATTTGGTGACCTTCTCAGGACACCATATTAAAGTCTGCTTTGTTTATTGAGTGTTTTTGAAACAGCTTGGACCAAAATGCAGTTTTGCTCCAGTAAAATGTAGCTGGACCAGCTCCATTACCCTCCCACTCTCTGAAGCCCACAGGACTAAATGGGTGTAACAAAAAGAAGTATTTGGCCACTGACCTGCAAGTCCAGTGACTCATACTGGGTCACATAAAGCTGTCCCAGTTAGGGCTGTAACAGAGGGCTGCTGCTAACGCTGAGCTTCCCTGCTACCACACAGAATGTGAGAGGCTTCAGGGGAAGGGATCTTTGCTGTGGATTCACAGAATCACAGATAATGATGGAGGCAGGAAGGAATTTCCAGAGGTCACCTGTTCCACCCCCCTGCTCAAGCAGGAGTACCCAGAGCTGGTTGCCCAGGATCATATCTGGTTGGCTTTTTGTTCCCTCTAAGGAGAGAGACTCCACCACTGCCCTGGGCAACCTGTGCCAGTGCTCAGTCACCTGCATGGTAAGGAAATGTCTCCTGATGTCCAGTTGAATTATCCTGTCTTTCAGTTTGTGCCAATTGCCTCTGCTCCTGTCAGAACTGAGGAGAGGAGGAGAAGGGAGAAGAAGAAGGCTTGGAGACTAGAAAGGCCATGTTGAATTGCCAGCTGACTTCTCCAAACCCAGTATTCAGGCTTCACACTTCTGGATTTTTCCTTATGACAGAGTCCTTGCTTATGGGGCTGGAAACCTGTGGGAGTTTTGATTAGAGGGTCTCCAGACCCATCAAGCTGGAGCTCAGTGGTTTTTCAGAGCTCGCTGTTTTATCAGATTCCTACATTGCTGGTGCTCTCCACAATGCAGAGGCATATAGAAAAATCTCCACCTGGACAGTTCTGCCAGGGTCTCACCCCTAGGTTTGCTCATACCATAAAAGCCTGACTGTATGCTCCAGCAGATGAGCTATTCAGCTATGGGAAGGGAGAAGGGGAGGGATGTCTGAGGTGAAATCTATCCCTGTGTTTGTCTGCCTGCATTTTTGTGCTGTTTTCATCTCCATTTCCTTTCCGAGATCCTCTCACCTGGGATGTGTGGACACACAGTCCCTCTCCATTCACAAGAGTAGAGAATATTGTATGATCCCATAGATTTTTAGGATTTGAGGATTCCATTACATATGAGGATTGCATAATCCAACACATCAGCCAGCCAAATTGGCCAAGCATGTTACTAGGGGTCTTTCTTATTTTGCTCAACCAGGGAGCTAAATGTTTTCTCTGCCTGGAAAAATTATCAAGAAATATTGTTTCAGAGAAAATGTTTTGGAAGCATCATCCCAAATGGGGATTAGACTTGTTTTAACTAGGATAATATGCAATTGGAAAGCTGCACAGACATCTGAGAGTGCCTGGTGATATGTGGAAGCGAAAAGGTGACACTGACTCATAAAAGTGCACTCGGGGCTGTTTTACAACAGCAATTCACAGAGTATCTGATCCAAAACAAAGCAGGATTTGCTTGCCCGCAGGGATCACTGTGTATATACAGAGGAAACAAAGGGCTTACATCTTTCAACACAAACTATTTCTGTATAAATAGCTCACAGGAACGCAGCTAATCTCTAAGGCCTTCTGTCAACCAGCTGCAGAAGAGAGAGGAAAGGAAAATCTTTTAGGGAAGGGCATCTTCAACATGAAGGGTGGGCTTTTTTGTAGCCAAAAAGGCCCATGCTTGGTGCTTGATTTCTGAATCTAAAAACTGTGAGGGGTGATTCCTTTAAGCAGGAGAACCTCCTTCAAAAACCAGGCACAGCAGAAGAGCCTCCTTCAAAAACCAGGCACGGTGTCTTCTCTGTCCCTGAGACAGAGGACTGTAGTATGGGTTCTGAACAGTTTGATCTCCCACCTGTGCTCTGGGGTTATAGCTGCTCTGCTAAATAAAAATTATCCAGGGAAGAAACTGAGGCAACTCAAACTCTGACTGCCTACATTGCAAAACCATTTCTTCTTTCCCAGGATCTGTTAGAAACCAGCCCAACCAGCTCTGCCCAGGACAAAAGTTTAGCATGGTGTGGCTGGCCAAGAAGCCTTCCCCAATGGCAGTGAGGGTGAGAACAAACCACATGCCTTATGTTGCCTTTATCATCATCCCTGCTGTCTTTGAATCCCCAGGCTCTTGTGCTTTCCCCTAGGAATGCACCCTCAGGTTCATATTATAAAATCACCACCCTGGTGTACCCTGTGACAGGAGACAGGGATCAGTTCCTAGAGGAAATAAGTTTTTAGTGCCCTACAGGGCAGCACAGCTGGTTGCCTGATGCATGGGCTAATTTTCGGTGAAACTCTGGCATTTGGGGGGCACAAAGACAAATTCTAACTGTCCATCTGCTGTCAGACACAGAAGGTTGTCTAGGAGGGATGCAAGGAAGAAAACTGTCTAAAAGTTAAACAAAGGCATCCAGGTAGTGTGGCCTTTGTGTGTACACACATTTAAGAGGCACTGCCTTGTAAGAACAGCCTAACATTTCCATTCAAAGATAAATACAGAATTCTGGAAAGCATGTAAGCACAAATTTGAGAGCTAACCTCAAAACCTCATTCTTATGTGCTGGGTTAACAAGTTGTACAGATCTGGGGTTATCTCCTCAGGTTACTCAAACCAAGTGACTATAAAACCTCAGAATATTGAACTTCTGATTTTCAAATGTTTGTGAAAAAATAAATGGAAATCAGAAACAGATTTCCACAGGCATGAGGAAGAAGAAGGAACAGACTACTTTTGGGGGGAGTTGCCTATTTGCTAGATACATGTGCAAACCACATGTTTTTCTCAGTGTTTTTTCAAGACCGTTTAATTGACAACATGTTAGCCTGGGAAAGAAGAACATCTTGCAGAGGGTTTAGAAACACCCTTTCCCATGGATACCTTGGCTCATGGTGTTGCTGTTGAGCAGGTGAGCAGTGCCATGGCACTGTGGCCCAGAGATCTCAGCATCTGTTGGTGTAGAGTCAAGGTGGGGGCCACCCCTGGCAATCAGGTGGATTGGTCTCAGCACTTTCCTTCTACCAGGACTGTCACTGTTCCATGCAATGCAAGGGAGCCAAGCTCATTCCTCAGGTGGGCAGCAGGTGGAAGGAGGTGGTGTTCATGCCACAGTGACAGTGTGGCTGATGTGGTGATGGTTGCAAGCAAGATTAATTGTTCAGGAGAGGTATTGTGGAATTGTGAAGGATGTGAATTGTGAAGGATGGTTCCTGCCAGCTTAGCTTGGCTCTTTCTGATATGCACACACCCTGAGGCAGTGGGCAGGGATGCCTATGTTTGAGGAAAGGCCAGGAATAGCTTTTTGGTCTGTTTAATATTTCAGCTGCACAGGTACAAGAACTGTTCTATGCACAGCAGAAATATTGTGGAAACTAACAGACTAATCACACACTGAGATATGCTCTACTTTTACTTGAATCCCAGTGTTTTCCCCACCAAAGACACGGTGCTCCATGGTGGGATGCTGTGTTAGCTCTGGTGTTTAACACAAGGCAGCTAAAGCACATTTTATCATGCAGTGAGAGGTGACCCTGCAACAAAACAAACCACTCTTAGGGGACCTGTGGCAAGGCATTGGCCTCAGGAATGCCAAGGCTCAGGCTTTACATACACAACCCTCACAATGAAATCCAGAGATAAGATTCCATAAACAGTGCATAAACATGATCTAAACATCCAACACCAGCACTACCTGACAGGAACATAAAGTGCATGGATTTGCTGCATTGCTGTCCTACCCTGGATTGATATGCCTGAAGCAGAAGAGAAATGGAGTTATCATTGTGTGCTGAGGATGAAGAGCCTTCTCCTGAGAGCAGATGACTGCTGATGACTCCTGTGTATGGGTTTTCCTTTTGGACCCAGGACATTCTGGTCTTGGCTGTACCCTAACCCACACTCCAGAGGAGTGTCCCACATGGAGCAGTGTCCCCTTCAAAAATGCCTGTCACTTATTTTAGGGTACTTTACAGACAGGCAGAGGATGTGCTACACAAAAGGTGTTCCATACACAGGATGTGTCTCATTATTCATGATGTAGCAGTGTTTCTGGGGCCAACAAGGGTCATGCAGAAGAGCTATGAAACAGCCTGAGAGAGATTCTGCCTGTCTTTCCACTGTGGACCAAAAGGAACTTGGAGTGTTCTTCTACCTACCTGATCTCCAGATCACAGGAATCAGTCTCCCCTTGCTGTGTCAATTATCAAGGCTCACCATTCACAGCTTGGTGCACAAGGCTCTAGGGAGCTGCAGTGGTTGAGCAAAAGGAGGGAATAAAAGGTTTCTGGGCTGTGGCTGGTGTTTTAACATATTTTTGAGATCTTGTTCGACTCTGCTGTCTCCACCTTCCTTCCCCTGCTATCCTGGGTGTCCGTGGCTGCCAACCACCCTACAGGCAGAGCAGTATATGGCAGCACTCTGCAGTCAGCTGCTCATGGAAATCAGCTCAGACCAACAAGCTGAAGGATCACAGTAATTCAGCTGATTTTCCATGAGATAAACAAGTCCCACAAGTGCATCATCCAGTGGACTGGCAGCAGCAAACATCTAGAAGGAGTAACCACTGATACAAGTGCATCCCAGAAGTGTCTAACTAGATGGACATTTCTGCTTGGTCTCTATCAACCTGTCCTCTGCCTAAATGAGAGTGTTTCCAGGAGAAGCAAAACCTAAAAGAGATCAGAGATCCTTTCCTGCCTACGCATTTGTTACTCAAACACACTTCAGAAAGAGACCTGTTTCAGTTGAGATCTACTCTACAGATCATCTGTCCAGGGCAAAACTCTGTCTGAGAGGTTTGCTCTGCATGTTGGTTTGAATCATCTCCCAGCTGTCTTATGCCATCGCACTCACTTAGAAAACTGATCCCTAAACATTCCAGCTCCTGGTCAGTTGACAGGACATTTCTTTCAGTTCCCATTTAAACATGCACATATGTTCTTCTCCTTGGAGTCTGCACAAAGCCTTGCATTGTGGGCTGCACTGGATACTAAAACTAGCACAGTTGGCTTAAACTTGCCTTTTTCAAAATCTGCCCTGCTGTTTTTCAGCAAAACAAAGCCTTTTAAGCCTTTTGTGTTTTTGAGGCCAAAATGGTTCGAGAAAGGGAACCACAAGGCATTAAGAGCACCCAGCTCCTCTCCCATTGCAATTTGGAATCCATTTCCCAGCCCAGTGTGAACACAAGGGATGATCATATGGAACTGTCCTGCATAATTTGCTTTAAGAGCATTGCAGAAGGGAATACCTGAGAGCAGAGGTGAGTGTTCATGCTAGTTCTTCTGCCAGTCTCCAGAGCTGGCAGAAGAGTAGGTTTCTTCTCCCTTCCCATGATAAAGGATTCCTGTAACATCAGCATTGTGTGTTAGTTTACCCTCTGAGCCTCCAACATCTTCATGATTTTCATAAGGACTTGTGGTAATGAGCAAGGTGAATACACTGGAATTAGAAAAATACCTTTTGAATTCAGTATGTGATTGATGGCATTCTTTGGAAATGAAACAACAGAGGTTTGCTAAGGGAGGGGGCAGGACAGGAAGTGAAAAATGCATTAAAAATAAGGTGTAGGGAAGAGAAGATCAGGGAGGTGGTGTTGCCTCAAGATTGTGCCAAACACAGACACAAACAGATGCCTGTAGCAGCAATGTTTTGCTTTCTGAATCAGCCTGACCGCAGAACCAGTGACTGGTCCTTGTGAAGGGCAAGCACAGAGGCTGCCAAGAGCCAGCCCCTGTCAGCACTGGTGGTACCCACAGCAGCACTCTCCTGTCCTGGGCAAGCCCAAGGGCAGCACTGGCAGTCCATGGAGCTGGGACATGAACAAGCAAGGAAAGCTCTTATCACAGTATTGAGTAAGAAAGCACATGAAGTTCCAGTTGTGCCTGTTTAGTTGCCTGGCACCTTGTCCTGAAACCAGTCCTTCCAATGTGCCCTGGATCCCAGCCAAACCAAGAGGTGGTTCCCTTGGCATCAGGGATTTTCAGTACAGAAAACCTCTAGCAGAGAGCCTCCTGCTCCTCTGTGGCATGGGAGGACATGCTCCACTGCCCATGGCAGTCCATACAGGAGTACATAAAAGACAACAGTGCAGTCACAGGTAGTTGCTCATCACCAAGGGTGCAAGCAAAGATACAGCACGTCACCTGAACTTGCCAAGGGATGAGAAATGTTTCCCTTATTTGTGTCCTGACAAGATGTCAGTTTGCAAAATCTTGTGTAAATTCTGTCCCTATTCTGTGTGTATACATGTAACTGCAGTGTTGCACAATGAAGTGTGCAGCTTGGGGGGCTAACCCATCACTTCCCTTGGGACAAGTTATAGGGAGGTTAAAGTCAGGCACAGCTTAAGGGTTTAATTTTTGAGGGACATAAGAGGCTGGGTTCTGTGCCAGTTCATATAAAAAAAGATAAATATTCATGACTTTGCTGCAGAAAGGCAGCAGTGAGTGCCCCAGACACGGAGGAGGTGCCGGGGCAGCAGCAGGATCTCCTTGGTGCTGGCTCACTGCCCACTGCTTGGCAGAGCTGCCTCAGCACTGTTAGAGCTGCCCACGGCTCCCCTGACTGCCCTGAGCAGCTTCTGCGGGGCACAGCCCCTCTCTCATGGGGCTGTGGTGTGCTGGGAGGCAACATCAGGCATTGGGGAAAGGGTGGCAAGTGAGAGCTGGAGCAGACCCTGAAAGGAGACCAAGCCACAGCAATGATCTGACCTAAAGCTTTGTCCTTCACAGGGGCAGCAGCCAGGCTTGGTGCTGAACTCCCAGAAGGGTCCTGGAGGCAAGAGTTCTCCAGCCTTCAAAGACTGCTAATGAACAGTTGACAAATTTGGGACAAGTACCTTTGTCTGTATAAGGTGGCATTAGAAGGTCCAGGTCATTAATGAGGCTGGAAAATGTCAGGTTTGCTGACAAAGCTGAATCACCAACTGTTGTCACTGCAGAGTGTTGTACCAGGTCATATAGCTGATTACAAATTATAGTTGTTTGTTTGCTTGATTGTTTTTTAATCCATTCTATATTTAGACTATAAATAGATGGGTTGTGATTGAAAGCTTAATCTCCTACATTTATCTATTAAGGTCATATTCCATAACTTGGAGAAAAAAAACTCAGTGCAATGCAAAGCCTAAAACACTCCTTTCAAAACATTTTAACACGTCTGGACATTTCTCATCTGGGAAAATATATTATTCACCCATGGTATGGTTAGATAACCTAGGGCACATGATTGCTAAGAAACTAGTCCATTCTGAATGAGTACATCTCCTATTTGGAAACACCTTAACCTAATAAAACAGACTTATGAAACTATAACCTTATAATTTACCCTAATTAGCCAGTGACAAACCCTCTGGTCTTGGGTTAGATTGCTCTTTGCATCTGAACTTTCATTTGATTCATGCTGGGTGCTGTGTAGACATTCATTTTCAGTGAATCGGTGAGAGAGCCATAAGTCATCCAGGATGACTGACTCACAGTCCCATGATGTTTAGCAACTGACATAGTGGATGTTTTAAATACATCTAGTAGCACCATTTCACTGGCATCAACATTTTAGAAAAAAGCAGACCAATTGGTCAGAGATACTCCACACTAATCAGTGCAACAGAGTCGAGTCTCATTCACCAGACAGTAAGACCAGCGAGTTACCTGAGTCCTTTTGATTGGCAGGTCTGCTAAAAATATCTTTAATCAAATTAAACAATTTTTCTCTAGGCTTTTTCTTGAAGTAGCTTTTAAAGCACAAGATACAAATCATCCTGAACAATCCTGGGAGAAAGTAAACATGCTGTGAATTATTAGCTAACTTGACCTCCACTTTCTAGTGGAACAATGTCTTTTATACAAAAAGTTGGAAAACACCAATGTGTGACTGCAATTAGCATTGCTGATTACTGTTTTGCCACCCACATCCTTTAAGAGGCTGCTAGAAAAATTATCTCTTTTCAGAGCTCAGTTAGCACAGCTATCACATGAGGTGCACAGGTCATGGTTTTCACAGTGGCACAGCACACTGAACTTCCATGCTCTGCAGTATTTTGTGCACAAGCCTGTTTTTTTCCACTTGGACAGCAGCGTGCCAGATTTCGTTATTCAATTTACTCCAGCGAGAGGGCCTTTACCCTCTTTGCCACTGCAGGTTGGAAGCATGAAATGCTCTCTGCAGTTGCCAAGGATGAAACCTAAGTGAAAAAGCTCAGTTAGGCAAAGAAGGCCTGGTAAAGAAGGAAAACAGTGGAGCTTTGGTGACAACCTGAAAGCAGTGCTGACATGACATGGTACTGATCAGTGTCCTACAAGAAGGAGCTTCCCAGAAGGCAGTGCCTTGTATCAGAAACAGGACCAGGACCAGGTATCAGGACCAGGGCAGTGATCAACCCCCTGTACTTGACACTGATGAGGTCATACCTCAAATCAGTGCTCAGTTTTGGGCGCCTCACTACAAAAAAGATATCGAGGCATTGGAGAGCGTCCAGGGAAGGGTAACAGGGCTGGGGAAGGGTCTGCAGAGTAAGTCTTATGAGGAGCACTGCAGAGAGCTGGAGATGTTCATTCTGGAGAAAAGGAGGCTCAGGGGGGACCTTATCACTCTCTACAACTCCTGAAAGGAGGTTGTGCCAAGGAGGGAGTTGGCTTCTTCTCCCAAGTAGCAAGCAATAAGACAAGAGGAAGTGGCCTCAATTTGCACCAGAGGAGGTTTGGATTGAATATTAGGAACAATGTCTTTGCTTAACGGGTTGTCAAGCCTGAAACAGGCTGCCCAGGGAAGGGGTTGACTCACCATCTGTCTTGGAATGATTTATGATGATAGTCTATTCCCATCCCTGAAGGTGTAAAGGTGATCATAGCAGTGCTGGTTAATGGTTGGACTCAATGATTGTTCAGGTTTTTCCCAGCCTTAATGATTCTATGATTCAATGATTGTATGACTCAGGTGTCAGGAGGTAAAGCTGGGACAGAGAGAAAAAGAAGGTAAGCATGAGCTAAACAAGAGTGGGAATGCAGGAAAGGCTTTGGCAAGGTCAATGAACTTAACTGGAGCAAGAGCTATGAGCACATGGGCAGGAGGATGGCAAAAAAGAAGGAAACCTTCAGACTTCATTGGCATTATATGAGGACGTGTATAATTTCTGTGTACTTGGGAATGCAGCACTGGAGGTACTTCACATGTTTGGGAATCTGGTAGGTGACACTGGTGGGCAATACAGGGACATGTTTTCCCTCCTGGCAGAAAGAGGGTTAAGATTTGGACTTTGGGAGGGCTGAGAGAAAGTGGACTCATGGACAGTGATTTCAGATGTGGATGTAGTACACAAATAACACTTAGACAGAATGAATACTCAAAATATTTACACAGCAGTGACACTGCTATGAAGGCAAAGGGACAAAGTCACATGATCTGGTGGGCATGTGCAGTTTGTTCAGTGTTTGTGTAAGGCACAAATTAATTAGAACATGAATGCAGGAGTTTGTAAGATATGAACTATTTGCTCCCACAGACAACTACTTTGGGGTAGGCATGGGCACAAGGAACCTCAATCCACATGGAGGCCTCACAAACACCTGACCATCACACTGTCCATGGGACTGCAAGCAGACCCTGTGCCTCAGCAAAGTAAACAGCATTGAGGCTGTCTGAAGCCATATTAAGCCTTCTAAAATAATAGAATTGTTTAGACTGGAAAAGACCTGCAAGATCATTGAGTCCAACCATTACTCCAGCATCGCCAAGTCCATTGCTAAACCACGTCCAAAGGTGTCACATCTACACGTCTGTTGAATATCTCCAAGGGTGGTGACTCTACTACTTCCCTAGTCAGCATGTTCCAATGCTTGGCAATCCTTTCAGTGAAGAATTTTTTCCTAATACCCTGTCTAAAGCTTGCCTGGTACAATTTGAAGCCATTTCCTCTTGTCCTATCACTTGTTATCTGGGAGAAGAAACTGACTCTCACCTGGCTACAAACTCCTTTCAGGGAGTTCTAGGGAGTGAGAAGGTTCCCTTGATCTTCCTTTTCTCCAGGATAAATAACCCCAAGAGTTGGATGGGTTTAAGGACCCCAGTTAAGATGTCTCTAACCCTAATCCTCTCTAACTCCTGCTGGGGAAGTGCTTCTGCATCTGTACACTGGATGTGTGCAGAGCATCCATGTTACATCCCTGAGAAGCAGCCAGACTCAGATGGACACAAACAGCTGGTAACTCATAGAACCTGACCTGGGAAGGTCCAAACACACAACACTAAAGTCAAATACCAAGAGGCAGTTTTAACCAGCAGAAAGGATTCGCTTAATGACATACTCCAGCTGCTGGGTTTTTTCAGTGATGTGAAGATCTCTGTATATCAAAAACAATCAAGGGATTTCCCCCCTCCCCCACCTTTCTTCCTTATAAGTGAAAAGAGGGTCTGAAATTTTCCTTGTGGAAGAAAAGGTTGAAAAGACAGGTGATGGTTTAGGACAATAAAACCAAGGCAAAAGAAGAGGTCATCAGAGAGATAAATATTTGAGTAAAAGTATTTATCATGCTAAAAGCACTACATTTACTGAGAGAAAAACAATTAAGCAATTCACATTTTGCATGATTGCCAACAAGAGCTGCAGCAAAAATAGTAAATCAATTGTTCACCTTTAATCACTCATGAAGGCCAGGCACAGCTGCTAAAGAGCAGACATGATTTCATGAATCCATATACAGAATTTCTCAATGCCAAAAAGAAGGAATATTAAATCGCATCCTTCATAGCCAAAAAGATGCCAACAAGACATCTTTTATTGTATTGTGCTTGTTGCTCAGCTGTTTCCAAACCCTTAAAAGAGAATTATTAATTAAAGGGAGTAATTGTTGCTTGGTAGAGCTGATGATTTGGAGACAGCAGATTCAAAGTCTTTCCCCAGAACTGCTGTTGCCTTTTTCTGTCTTTTCTTGGCAAGCAATTCAGTCCTTATGAGTTTGAGTTTGTCCGTCTGTAAACAGAGATAACATCTGCACACTAATATATTAAACAAACTTAGCTTTTCTTTCCATTAACATTTCCTTCCGTGTCCATGAGCAGCCTGGTTCTCTATGTAGATCACCTCATGTCAATAAATTTCTTTACATGTGCTGTTTACAAGCACCATCTTTCTTATCTAAAACTAAAACACTGATAATGATTTTGGCTCACTAGCCTCATTTTTCTGTAGTTAAAGAATATAATACTAATCCCTCCTGGTCACAGTGGGGATGGGATGGGGTGGGGGAGGAAAGACATTTATAATTTAAAAGGAGGATGTGCCTAACATGAAGCGAACCAAATCCTTTCATTGACATCTTATTTAATATGTCACTTGCATGTCTGCAATGGATTAGTGCTGCTGAATGAGAGACAAGTTAGCTTCTGACTCCAGGGTCACAAGCAGAGCAGCTCATCACCACTTTGCTCTGTTCACAGTTCAGTCCTAAAAGGAAGAAACAAAAATATAAATGCTCTCTACTAATTTTGAAGAGTAATTGTTAAAATCCCAACAGAGATGCAAATCCTACCTTCTTCTGCACAGCAGTGGAGGAATAAATAGAGGCAAATAGATGCCATTCTTTCATCCACACCAGCTGGAGACTTTCCAAATCTGGTGCTTAACAGAGTGGTAAGCAGAACATCAATTAAATAGGACATGGGCACAGTTTGTACACTGTGACCTGGAGAGGTCAAGCTCCCAGCCCTGTTCTGAAGCTGAATTGCTGTAGTGCATCTTGCAGGCAGTTTCCCATTGTCCCCTCACTAGGCAAAAAAAGGGAGGCTCTGCCTGTATTTCTCTGCCTACCTCTATGTTTGCATTTGGTAGTGCTAGTCAAATTTAAGGGCAGTTCATGCTATGGCTTTGGAAGTTCTGAGAGTTACAAACAGTCAATAATAGACTCTGTTTATTTTGTATTTCTGAGTAAACGGTATTCCTTCTGTAGAGAAGGAAAAATTTCACTACAGCATATTGTAATATTTCACCTTGTCCCAGATTTGATCTTTAATGAAGATATCTTTAGAAACTGGTAGGTAGACTAAAGTTTTAGCAGTAACAAGACTGTACCTGTTTGGTTTTACTGCACTTCCTACAAAATGCATCTGCATACTCATACAGGTGGTGCTCAGGGTGTAGGGTTTTGATCAGAAGTGTCTGTTTGTAAATCACTAAAATAACCAGGGTTCAGGTTATTTATTACAGAAATGTAGAAAATTAATTTCACCTCATTTTAAACTGTCTTAAACATATCTATAGTCACCACAAACTTGCAAGGCCAGAAAATATTGTAACCTCCATTATATACTTAAAGAAACTGAGGCAAGAACAGTCTATCAGCAATATTCCAAAATAGCACATAGGTCCCCAAGAGACAACTTAGACAGAAATTGGGTGTTAAACCCAAAGAGATATCCACAAAGTAACCACTAGGTAACTTTGGTACTTAGGAGCCCAGAATTTCCATGACATTATCTTCAAACCTGTGGACTGCAGCTCTGAGGGTGTCTGCAGCAGGCAGGAGTCACCCAAATCATCACAGCCCACTGCTCCTACACCAGCACTGCTGAGCCCCTGCTGTGACAGCTGAGAGCCCTCAGCACCAAGCTGGACATGAACAAGTCCATGTTTTGCCCAATAACCCAGTGTCAGTGTGCAGAAGGGCCCATGAGCGTCCCTGCTCCTTTAGCCCAAGGGGACTCGACTGTCCCTGGTGGGGAGGGCAGGCTCAGGGGAGGAGGCATTAAAGCTGGGACCAAGAGAAATAAAGAATGTGAGTAAAACAGTCTCTGCCCTCCCTGTGGGGATGTACTGCCTAAAATTAAAGATTCGGGGAGCAACAGAGGATGTTAAGAGAGAGTGAAATATTCAAGCCAGTAAGGAAGGTTCCTATCCCTGAGCAGACAAACTAGTTTTCCATTTGCTTCTTGGATTGTTTATGCATTTTTAGTTTAAAAAAGCCATGGGGGGGGGGGGGGGGGGGGCGGG
>VWZP01004030.1:90822-119294 GCA_013396995.1 Dicaeum eximium | reverse complement strand
GGGGGGGGGGGGAGTGATAGCAGGCATGCAAGAGCCATAAAAAACATTATTTCCAGGGAAAACCTGGCGTAAAAGTCACAGGGGGATGGGAGGGAAATGAGAAACCTCAGTAGAATTTTGTCATTAAAACACCAAGCCACACTGTTTATTTTCAACCACAAAATATATTGTGGCAAGAAGTTTGTGTCCAGGGAAAGTTGTGCCTCTGAAGGCCTTTTGTACACCCACAGTAGGATTTTACCCCACCCTGAGTAAGAAGGCTTCAAGCTTTCCTTACGTGGCTGGTGGCAGTGTCCCAAGTCAACTGGAGGCCTTTAAGTTCAAAACAAAGCAGAACAATCCCTTCCTAGGGAGTTTCTTCCCATCAAGCATTTTTGTGAAGAATCCAACCTCTCCTCAGAGATCTGGCAGTCAAAATCCAGAAAGCAAATATATAAGTGCTTCCTCTGCCTTCTCAAGCTCCTTGGCTGCTCTGCTGAGGCTGTTTTTATTGTGACTTCTTGGGGAGGGCAACAAATCTCCTGGCCATCAGGCCATAATTCCCAGGCCTCTTTAGGCCAGCAAAAAGAAGCTTTGACATATTTTTAAGCTGTCATGAGGCCAGAGTTTTCTCTTGACCATGGATACCCAGCTGTGGACTGATTCCTCTTTGATTTCTTGCTTGTCACCTGCTGCTGAACTCCTCATCTGACAGAGCCATGAGTACCTCGAGGGGTTTGCACACAAGACCTTTAACCCTAAAGCATCCTCCTGAGGAGGGAATTCAATGAAGCACAGGGTAGGTTCAATGATTCAGGGGATAGAAGTTGTCTCTCAGCTCTAGAAGATGGCATGGTTAAAGCACGTGCACAGGCAGGGATGGTTTCTTTTGTGTTTCAAGCAGGAGGTCTGACCTCCCTTCTCCATTCCCTAAAGTCAATTTGTTTCCCAGGCCACTACAGGGAAGGAATCCAGCCCTGCCAAGGGCAGCCAGGCCTGCCCCAGCACGGACTCTGGGGCAGGGACACAGGAGGTTCTGTGGAACAGGAGATGGTTCTTGCTTTGGCTCCTCTGTCAAGCTGGGAGACAACTACTGTTGTCTACTGGCCAAGGGGAAAGCTTACAGCTCCAAAACTGCTGGGATCAACATAAAACTGAAATACCCAGTGGTTCTAAAATTGCTGCACATCACAAACACATCCTTCTGTTATGACTTTATGACTGGTTTTGTTGTGATTTCTGCTACCTTGTATTTTTGACTCTGACTGCTTTAACCACTTGCTGTTCATAATGACAGCAACAGGCATGGGTGAAATTCTAGCTCCCAGCTTATTCTGAATCTAGGAGAACAATATCCCTCATGTGACTGGTAGATCTTAGAGGATTTCACAGAATGTTTAAGAATGTTTGTCCCTTATACCTGTTGCGTATGGGTGTTGCACAGCATCAATCCAAACACTCAAAAAACCTGCACACAAAGAACTGCAGAGACCTGTATGACAGGCCTTTGCTCACCTGCCAGCCCAGCTTCTGCTGGGAGTGTTGGGTTTTCACAACTCATCCATCATCCAAGTGCTTCCAGTATTTTGGAATACTACTTATCCCTTAACCAGCATTGTCCCTTAAGAGCTTGTATTAAGTGGGCAAGAATAATAACCTGGTTTAACCCCATTAGTCTGACTGCTTATGAGGTCAAAATTGTGAAAATTATTTATGTTGAAATTATAATTGAGAGAAATTGAAAACTTATGAAGACAATGAAGACCTCACTTTTCAAAATATTCATATTTGTTCCTTTCAGTTGTAAGTATATACATTGCTATTCAGGGTGTGTATGTGTGTATATTATATAGGCATGTAATTTAGTACACATAAATATATCCACGTGTGCTTTGCACTGTGCAGAGTGCAACAACAAAATCTCTTCCTTGAATGAGAAGCAATGCTGTCACTCTGCATTGGTAGAGTCTGAGCTGGTCATTGCAGTGAACTCCCAGTGGCCATAACTTCTGCCACTGCAGGGTCTCTGAATAGCTGAGACTGAAGCAAAGTCTCAGCTTGCACACTTGAGTTTCATGGCCCATTATCCAAGGGTCTGCAGTGCCACATTTAGAGCTTAACATCGGATTTTATGTACACGCTTCTGCATCTACAGACATTCTGCAATCAAGTCTATGTGTCAAGCTGAAGCTCTTAAAAAAACAATGGAACTTAAAACCACAAGCTTGTCTGCAGTAGAATATTTAATCTATCTGCCATGCTCTGAGATTGGTATTATAAAATCATATCATGGTGATTAGAACATGGAAGAAAAAGGGAGCTATAGAGAACTTGAGTTGTTTGAAGAAAAGTACTCTGGAGAGCCTCTTAAGTGTTCTTTGTTTGGCTCGCAGATATATGTTGTCTGTTTAAAAAGCTCTGTTCTTTCTGCCACAGAGATGTTTATTTAACATGGTGATGCTTTCTTTTTTCTGACATAATAATTATATTAGTATTGCAGACTGAAGATTTAATCCAAACTTTTTTTTTTTTTTTTTTTTTTTTTTTTTTTTTTTTTTTTTTTTTTTTTTTTTGTTCAGGCAGTGCTACATCCAAAAATCATTCCTTGGCTTCGCGTCTAGCTCTCTAATCTATGGGTCAGATTTTCAACAGTTATATTGTACTGATTTACACGTGCTGAACAGCAGGGTCATTGCATCTAACAAGCTGAGGCCTAAACTAATTGGCAATGTTTCATTAGCCAAGTGCACAGACAGCCCAGTCCTACTGGATTTACATGTTTGCACAGGTCTTGAAAATAAGGGCACGGAAAGTAAGATTGTGATTCCTTGCAGTTATAATGTACTGATCCAGATGCTACACTGTCACCTCCTGTTCCTACCAGCTGATTTCAGTGATACGATACAATTACCAAAACTTTGCTCCCCAGCCAAGGGGCGGGCAAGCAGCCCTGCGCACGACACAGACACTCCCTGCCCAAAATGCTCATGGTTTCAACAAGACAGTCACAGAGCAGACAGTGAAAAACACGATGAAGGAGCTGGTTTAAGGGAGGAATAGCTACAAATTATTATAATCACTGTTATAATAATTGATCTAATCACACAAGAGACCGTTACCTGTTTGACGATACAGCAAGCATTGGTTTGTTCTCTGGCCAAGAAATAAGTTAGTGACAAGAGTATCCTAGCTGTCTTTCCTGGACTGTAATGCCAACAGTTTCTACTCAGCAGCTGACTCTAATAAAATCATCTGCCTTTTTGAAACAAGCAGGAGGGGAGGGCAGCAGCTTGATGGGTGACCTCAATTCGCTGAGCTGCAAGGCCAGTTTTTTGGACTCCCCTTTTATAAACGCTGCAATTATCTTCTGTACATAATTCCAGTTACAATTCTGATTGGAAAATGGAGCTGCTTAGGGGAGCTTACAAGACAACATCTGTTCAACAACAGACATCTGTGCCAGGACAGCAAAACAAGGCTGCCCATGGTGGGGTGTTTAAGAAAGATGCTTGCAAAAACCCACATCTCTGTGTACTGACATGGACCAAAATTGGTTCTTCTTCCATCAAAATCTGTTTGTAACCCAGACCAACTTCTCTTTCACTCTCTTCATTCAAACTTCTGTCATTAAAGAATGCTTTAAAAAAAAATCTTATAAATGAAACCTCCCTGAATGTTCCGTCCACTAATTCTTTAAATAAAATGACTTCCACAGATAGCCATCCCCTACCCAGTGCGAAGAACCAAACACAGACTAGGAAAACTAATTTTCAAGTATCTTTTGCTGAGCCTTTGGACTTATTTAATCTCCTTTTGATAGGACTGACTAGTGAATTAGTTGATTTCCCTGCTAGCCCTCTGCCCTCCTACACTGTCAGACTGCACCTGCACCATCCCTGTTTGGGTACCAACAGCAAGCCCATAGTTAGACAGGATCTATTTGCCTTCATTTAAGAGAAGTTGGAGGAAGTGCCCCTTCCAACCTGCTGTTGCTCCAGCCCAAGCCTTTGTGTTGTGTGTTGGACTACTTGGTGAGTTATAGACAACTTTCACTGAGTTTTATTATCTTTTGCTTGTCCTCAGCTTTATCCCAACAGAGCTTTCCAGTTCCTTTACCTCCTTGCCTCTGTCGGAATAAAGCACTGGTTAACAGCTGTGAATGGAGTCTGCTCTGGCTCATATGACTCATATGTGCCACCAAACTGGCCAGTTCTGCCTGAAAACAGGTATTGCAAACTGTTGCAGTATGTGGCCAAAGTAAAAGGAAAAATACTCTCTATCTTTCCTCCTCTATCTTTTCAGTATTGACAGAGACAAATTAGGGTTTGACTGTTTCTCCTGGTTCAGACAAAAGTTACAATGTCTCTTCCTAAGTGAGCAATAATTTTTAAATGATGAAACCAAGAAAACAGACACACAAGCCAAAAACCAAAGAGAAAAACCTTTAATACTAAGCCACGTTTTAATAGAAAGATTATAAAATGACTGAAATTGTTATTTATGTGATATTACTCTAAGGACTCACAAAGAATTAATGAGTTTCTTTTTCAAGGCTAGTAGAGAAGTGCACTCTAGAGCACATTGTAGTGTGCAACAGAATAACACTTGACATAGTGAACAGTATGAGGAAGATCCATTGTATGCACTGTAAAAAATTGCTGAAGTGTCTGCAGAGTCTGTCATGCCTCACACCCTCTTCTTAGAAACACTCAATGGTGGGTGGCTCTAAAAGTCACAAATCACGCCATGACACACACCCTGTCACACCTGACCCACCCTCCCTCTTCAGGTCCACTGCAGTGAGCAGGAGATTGGAAATGGGAAGGTGCATCACTGGTCCCACCCTGCATTATCTTCTCAAATACGATCTTCCTGGAGGCAGTGTGCCAAAAAGGACTGCTTTTGCCTTTTGCTGGACCTGAAACCCTCTGAAACCAGAAAATAGGGAGGGGGGGAGGGAGGGAGGAAGGGCAGAAGGAAGGAAGGAGGAAAGGAAAGGAAGGAAGGAAAGGAAGGAAAGGAAGGACAGGTTCTGGGTAAGGATGGGGCTGTGGGACCATCTTTATCTCAATGTCTCTGTTGTTTACATGCTGCTGTTTTACTTCAGTGACTCTCGTGTAAAAGTCTTGTTTGCTGTTATTTCCACAGGTTATTTACTATGTACACTTAAACTGGCCTTAACTGGGACCAGATCCCACTGAACTGGACTGTGTGTGAACATCTTAGAGCATTTCAGGACTAGGAGAATTTTAAATCTCTGCCAACCTGAATGCAAAGCTCTCTGTTGCCAATAAATCATGAATTTCAAATTATGGTAGTCTGGTTTACAAACACGAGCCCTCAATCTCTAGAAGTGTGCAGATTCCCTTTCCTAACACCTAACAAACCCAAACTCCCTCCAAATTTTGGGGCAGGATCTCCTACAGAGCCAAGTGCAGGGAATCCCGAGAAGATCAGGTCTCTCAGAATCTCACCTCTTCCAAGAGACTGTAGAAGATTATTTGTGGACCTGAACTTCAGATGAGTTAGATGTCAGCCAGCAAATTCACTAAACTTTTTTGGCTGGACCGCTGCCCAGCTGCCTGCAAGAAGCTGGTTATTATATTGTCCCTAACTCAGCCTCAGGAGTCTGGGGTGGAAGCGATTAGATGTGAGCTGTGGTTTGGGAGACGTTCTTGGTGCCTGCCCAGGGGCGTGCAGACAATCACGTACAGCAGAAATGCACACACTCACCCAGTGCTGCTCCTGCTGAGGAGGTGAAACTCCTCCTGCTGCAGCAGCCCTGACTCAGGGCAGCATTTGCATATCCTTGAGCAGGAGAAAAATAAAAAAAAAAAAAAAAAAGGACCAGGAGCTGAAGAAGGGTGGGATGATTAGGGAACAGCCAAGAGGAAAAGCATATTCATATTCACAAGTGGGTGAGGCTCTCCTCACCTGGGACGTGTTGCTTTGCACCTGGAATTGTCTGCCCGGGCACAGCCCCCTCTCCTCCCCTGCAGGCTGATGTGGGCAAGGAGGGGCGGTGGGATCTGGCTTAACCTTGTCTGGGCGACACTTTTGCAACCTGCATTTCAGCAGGAGGGAATTATGCACATAATGGCAGTTACCTTCACACATATTTTTACACCATTAAACTCAAAGATGCATGTTTAATTTCCCCTTACCCTGGTTCCCAGGAGTTAGGCATTATAAAGCTGTTGACTTTTGAGATTTTCTGGCAAAGGAATAATTGCTGAAACCCCATGAGGTTTGAAATAAGATACTATATTATTTTCACACACCCACATGCACACAAAACAATTTTACTAACTGAAATTAAGACTATTTCCCTTAATTAACAGATCCTGTAAAAAGAATGTTGCTACTTAAAGTGCAAACTGGGATAGGGTGAAAATAACCTATTTTGGAGGGACCAATAAATGTTGCAGTGCTTTTAAAGGCAGCTCATTTGTTTAACAGTGAGAACAGGATAAAAGGGGGCAGAACACTCTCACTTTGGTGGAAATTCCTCTCTCCCTTGCCGTGGTGACAGGCACACATGTCCAGCCACAGAAACATGTCACTGAAGGTGCTTATGTTGGAAGAATTCATGAGGTGCAGTGAAGCATGTTTCATTTCTGCTCCCAAACAAAGGGACCACATCCCACTTTCAGCTGGAAATCTCATCACCAGCGATGCCTTTCCAAGGAAGGGCTGGGCCTGCTCTAACAGGGGTGGGAAGGGATGGGCACTGCCCCAGGGAGGATTTAACTCCAGCAGGCTTTTGAGGAAGGAAAGGCAAAATCCTGTGCAGAGGGCATCTGAAAGGCTCCTTGGCACCAGTGGTGTCTTAATGCCATATCTGGATGCAGGCATCTGGGTTGGGATGTCCCCATGTGTGACCCAGCTCACCCCACCAGGGAGGGGTTTGCATTCCCTGCATGAAGCACCTGCAACCTGGCCAAGCTGGACTGGAGTCTGGGGGGAACAGGCTTTGTGGGCAGGGATTTTAGGGAAAGCCTAAAGGACACCTGTAGAAGGTCCAGATAGGTCGATTTGCCTGGGTAGTAGGGCTGCTTGCTAGAGCCTTACTCCCAGGGAAGGCTGGTGGAGTGCCTCAAGCCCATGGTCACTGTCAGAAGCCCCACAGGTCCAACAAAAGAGGTTCCAGAGTCGTTGCAGTTCTCTGTGCTGCAGAATGAGCAGCAGTTGGTACACACTGCCGAGGTTTTTTGGGTCAGGGTGAGTTATCAGGGCTGTAATAAAGCTATAATGTGAGGGCTTCTGTGAATCCACCTCACCTTTTCAGGTCTCCAGAGATACCAGGATACCACAGCCTTTACCAAAGCAATCCTCTGATAGAAATCAGCATCACAGAGCTGATCTGGTGTGAAGGCCATAGGGACAGGCAGCATTCGAAGTACCCTTGGAAAAAAAATGTATAGAGCAAAAAGGATTGTTTAAGCTATCCTATGGAATTTAACATGGTAGTAACTGAAACCTGGCATCTATGCAGCCTCACAGTCTTCCTGTGAGATACTGAATTTTTTTGCAGATGGTTTTCTCAAGATCATCTTACACATTCATGCTGGAGCAGACAACAGAGGTTTTATTATTCCCATGTTCTTCTTTTCACTCTAGGCCCTGCACACACATTCCTTTGCTTCCCAATTTAACTAGGTTAGTTAGCTGTATTTACTAATGTTAATACTGTCTTTGCTTAAGGGCTGCTGCAACTTGATACTGATTTCTTATAAAATAAAAAGGACAGGTCATTTCAATTCTTCATGAACTTCATCTTCCCTGTTGCTTTGGCAGAGCTGGAGGATGGAGAACCTACTCTTGCTCTGCCTCACTGGCACTCCGTGTTTTTTCTCAGTCTCTTCTTTCATCAAGTCCTTTGCTACATTGTAGTCACTTTTCTTATTTTTGTTTTTGCTTTTCTTTTTTTTAAATGATCTCTTCCCTTTCTGTGGGTGGCAGTTTTATCCTTCCCAGTTCTATTGCTGCTTCCTTCCTTCCTTCCTTCCTTCCTTGAGATCCTTGAGTATAATTTTGACTGAATACTTCTACAAGAAACTCAAAGCAAACCTGAACTCACAAGAAAAGCAAACCAAAAATCTTAGACTCAAACTCTGAGGTTCGGACTCATTTAAAGCATGGAAACAGCATGGAAAATTGCAGCCCAGTGCTCTGAAATTTAGCAGCATTCCCAATTATTGAAAAGAAGGCTTTAGAGAAAAAATGTCAAGGTGAAAAAAGAGAAGTGGTCCCAGATTGACCCATCACAGTTTCCTAAGGAGTTTGATGGAAATACCTTGGGAATTTCCTGGGTATTTCCTGGCTCTGATCATCCAGCCCATGAGCTGCCTAATTTTACTTGGGAAGCTGAAGCAAAAGTGTGAGGGTTGTTTTCAGCACCTTATTGTTCTCAACCTGTACTTAACAATAGCTTCGATGTTTTTCAAATATAACAGTCCTTTCCATTGGACTTTGATGTTTGCCATTGTAGGCACTTATTAACCAGTCAGACCTAATCATTTGGATATCACTGGCTTTGTTTCTTATCTTGAACTTATATTGTGTATATAAATGCATGTACACAGCAGAAGAACAGATTCTGCTAGGTCTGGAAAAAATGCTTCCATTTGCAGGCAACATGCCTCTAGGCCTCCCTTACTAATGCAAATTTTTACCACAATTTCTCCACAAGAGGAGAAAAAGATCCTGCCAAAGGCTCCTCGAGAACCACAGTAACTCCCAGTGCAGAAGGCAGCAGTGTTCTGTTAGAAAATGCCTGTGTCCCTACAAAATACACATTGTAAAAGTGGGACTGTGCACATGGAGTTCAGTCAGCAGATAACTTTGTGCCATAAAAGCACCTGTATGTTGGTGGTCCTCATATCTTTCCCATCCTCCATCAAAATGATCAAACCTCACATCCTGAGCCAAGGTTATGGGCTTCTCCCTTGTTCCATACTCCAACACAGAATCACAGAATGGTTTGGGTTGGACAAGACCTTAAAGATCATCCAGCTCCAACCCTGCTGCCATGTGCAGGGATTCCTTCCACTAGACCAGGTTGCTCAGAGTCTCATCCAGTCTGGCCTTGAACACTTCCAGGGATTGGGCACCCACAGCTTCTCTGGGTAACCTGTTCCAGTGCCTCACCACCTTCACAGTAAATAATTTCACCCTAATATCTAATCTAAACATACTCCTTTCCAGTTTGAAGTAATTTCTCCTTTTTCTGTCACTCCAGGCCATTGTAAAAAGTCCCTCTCCACCTTTCTTGTGGGCTCCCTTCAGGTACTGCAAGACCACAGTCAGGTCACCCCAAAACCTCTTTTTCCAGGCTGAATAATCCAAATTCTCCCGGCCTTTCTATATAGGAGAGGTGCTCCATCCCTATAATCACCCTGATTCCCTCCTCTGGATTTGCTCCAACAAGTCAGTGTTCTTCCTGTGCTGGGAGCCCAGTGCTGGGAGCAGCACTGCAGGTGGGGTCTCAGAGCAGAGCAGAGCAGAGCAGAGCAGAGCAGAGGGGTGAACTCCCCTCCCACAATGAGCAGCTCAGGCAGGGCTGGCAGGAGGCTCCTGAACAGGTTGTGAGCAAACAGGACAATTCAGGCTCCCTCATTCTACAGCAAGCTCTCCTTGCCAAATTGTCCCTAAGAGTGGCAATGCTTTGACTGTTTGTGTGCTTAGGAGGAGGCAGTTGGTGCTCTGAGTGATGGCAAACCCTGTTGGGGCATTTCAAACCTGCCACCACACAGAAATCTGCCCACTGAGGGAGGGGAGCTCTGGTTGTGCTCCTGCTGTCTTATTCCATTCTTTTCTCAGTGGTAGTTCCTGGAAAGGGATCACATGTGTGTCCAGTTATTATTATTAGTAAAGCTAACTGCATTTTTTCCAGTTGAAATGTTCCATAAAACCTTCCTTTTCCCCCCTCCTTCTGCACATGTCTTTGATTTAAAATTTTCAGTGCCTTTTTCTTCTTAAATAGCAAAATGCTTAATTTTCAATTCAGGGATTCCAGAGAGCAATTTTCATGGCATTATTAAACAAAATATAATAGAAAATACAGGTAAATTTGGGGCCCAGATCTTCTTGTCAGGATTATGTTGTATCTGTCCTACAAGAGCACATTTATGATCAGCCTGAGGATATCTGAAGATTGGACCTGGCAGTCCACTTAAGCTCTTTCACAGATGATTACAGCAGTGCTGCTGAAAGCAGGATATCAAGGTCTGAGCTAACAAAACTCATTTGAGTGAAGAAATGCATAAAGAGAAATGTGACACAATAACAGAGCTGGTCAGGCTTCTCCAGCTGCAGGGACTTACAGGATGGACACAATGAAGGTGGTGGATCCCATCAATCTCTGAACCAGAGGTGAGTGGACAGGGCTGGCTGCTGCTGCCAGGTTGAGGCCAGACAGTTGTCAGACAATTACCCACCTTCCTACAACCTTCAGTGCTTAAAGGAGGCATAAATGAGTACAAAAGATGTTGTCTATGCAGAACTAACAATAATATAAAGAACACAAATGTTGACCTCAGGTATCAGACAAGGCAAAGAGGTTTTCAGACCATGGGGGAAAATATAATTATCAATGGCAGATTTATCCTCTGATGGATATAGTTTCAATCACTGAGCTAGGGGAGTACAATAATATTTTCATACAGCACAATTGCACCAAATAATAACCACTTTCAACCTAAAAAGCCACATGTGACTATGAAGACATACAGCTGCAACTCTAGGGCTCATGCTTTTGAGATCTTTGGTAATTCCAAGAGAAAGGCAGGAGGACTAGGCAATACACATGGACTCAGTTCATTTAGCAAGTGATAGCTCATGTTGACAAAAACATATGATCAAATTTCCTTTCAGATTGCATCAGCTGTAAATGTATAAATAATATGTGTATAAATATGTATAAATAGGCTCCTTTTCTGTGTATATCTTGACTCTCCATGGAGAGTTTTGTGATATTACTACTTTAGTTCACATTATGATGATTTCCCACCCTGGATCAATGCAGTGTTGCCAGTAAATCTTTGTATTTCAAATCTGCCCTAAGCTGGAAGTGTGGGGAGCGTGGTGATGCTTCCTGATGTGCTTGGATAGAACCCTTGACTGGTCTGGTCCCAGCTTAGATGTTTGATCCTGGACTTGAACCCTTCACTTGCCAGAAGTCAGGGGTTTGGAGGCTGGGTGTAGCTCTCAGCTAAAATATTGAACTGTCTGTAAATTGGTGCTGGGAGTTTCCAGTGGTGTTTTGCTGTGGGCTGTGGATCCAGGATCACCCCCAGGCTGAGGTGATGCTCAGGGGCTCTCAGAGATGAGCTTCCTCCTTCACAGAGGCTGCTGGATGAGGGAGTGCCTCAGCAAGGGGTTGGACTGATTTTTGCTTCTGTTTGGAGGATCATATATTTGTGTCTCCATTAAAATAACCAAGAATAGCCCCAAGCAGTAGCCAACTCCAGGTAATTTCTCTCTGTTCCAGAAGCAGAAATTCCAAGCAGCCACTAAATGGCGTGTCAACAGGACATGATGAGCTCTTTACTTTTACATTTCTTAAAGATATAAATATTTGAACTTAGCTCATTCATGAGAACATAGCTGGGGGAAGGACCAGAGCAGCCCAGCACTGGCCACAGGACCAAGACCTGTGCAGAAGAAAAGTGTTGGAAGTGCTCACTCAACTCTATTTGTTGCATGAACCATCAATACATAATTCTATTCCTTTTGGAATTTTCTCCTCACACTGTCTATAGTGAAGATTAAGGACAGAATATTGTTTTAGCCAGGCCACAGGGAACCTGAGATGCTTATTTTTATCTCAGTCCTCCCTTCAAGTCTGAAATTATTTTTACTGGCAAAATGTGGTTTAAATTTTCTGTTTAATGAAAGGGGAAAAAAAACCTATTGCACATGATATTTTTCTTTGGGAAGTGTCTAAAGCCCATTATTTTGTTCTACCTTCCTGCTACATGCTGAGTGTTCATGGTGAGGTAGTGTTTCACCATATCAGATTTCAGGGAGAAAGTGAACTTTGAGGGTTTGAGGGATTTGTAAACTTTTTCCACTTTCAAACTGCAAAATTGTCCTCTAATACATAATTTCTCAAAACAGAATAACAAAAAGTTTTGGACATGTTGTTGAAAAACTTCATCTTTTACATCATGAGTTTCCGTGCTCTGATTAGTTTGCTGAAATAAATTCACCTTTTATGCAAAAACTGTGTCTTTGGATGTGGAGGCTTCTCAGGCAGGCATGGATAATCAAAGTCCATTGCTTTGCCTCTTGTCAAGTGTCAGGTTCATTTTAAGTGCAGGAGCAGCACTTGCAGTGAAAGAAGTGGCCTTGGGGGTGTTTGCTGTGGTTTGCTGTGCCCTGGCAAGGCAAAGCTTTTCTTCTCAGCAGGATGGGTGCTTGCACAGCCTGTGATGTCCCTGATTCTCTCCTTGGTGAACTGATGACATTGCCTGGCAGAACTCACCTCTCCTGCAGCTGCTCAGCAGCTCAACCCATCACACCATGTCGCCCTAGATGAGCTCATTTGGTTTCAGCAACCACTGAAGACCTTCACAATGGACTTGGGGTGCTGATAAATTGAGATCTTGGACATTAAACTATATATTGGTAACACTGGAACAGAATCTGAGAGTCCTGACACACTGAACCAGATTCCCAAGGGATTTGCTTCACAGACTGCAGAAGATAAAGCAGCCAAATTACTGACCAAAGATTACCAAACCAATGAATCACAATGACAAGCTCTCTCTGGTTTAACATTAATTAATTGTTGTATGTACAGTAGTAGTGATTAAACATAATTGGAGTACTTGTACAAGGGAATATACTGTAGACTACTAATTAAAATCCTCTCTGAAGAAAACAGGGACAAAGACTAGATCACAATAATCAGGGGGCTTCTGATGAAAGAGCAAAGGCAGCTTGGAAATGATTCATTTCAGGCTGGCATCCAGTCAAAGCAAGCCAAAGGAGAAAGGTGATGATTCATGCTGCCTTCATTTTTTTTTTTTGAATGGTAGTCTGTTTCTTGTTGTTTTGTTTATTTTTAGGAACACAGAGTGAAGAAAGAGCATGAGCCATGGAGACACCAAGGACTCTGGTCAGGCAGGTCTCAATGAAACTGATTTTTGGGGGTCTCCTGTGCAGCCAAACCCCACCACTGAGAAAAGCAAGGAGCTGCCCACAGTGTAAGTCTAGATGAAGTTTGGATTTCAAATGACATCGATCTGCTTCTGAGCAGAAGTTTAAATGGGACAGCATTTAAATGTTATATCCATGAAAAGCTCAAAGTGCCAGAACTTCTTCGTGACTTCAGATGCAACAAAATTATTTTGATGCTTCTCTTGGCTCTTCCCCTCGTGCTTATCACCAATACATGGAAAGGACCTTTAATCTTTAAAAAATACCAGTAGCCCCCCTAAATTGTGGCTGCACCATGCTGAAGACAGGCTTTTACAGTAGGTTACTATAAACCCTCCCTTTAAAACAGTGTCACTAGTGAAGTGATGTGACAGCCTCTGGTCAGGTGAGTCTATTCAATGAAAAACAGCCATAAATAGACATAGCAAAATTTCACATAAAGGCTTAGGCAGTGGGTGAGTTGTGATGTTGACAATTGACAGAGTCAGATGTTTTTCCATTTACTGCTGAGACAGCTGAGTTTTAATGCAGAGTTGGGAAAGCCAGAGTAGCTGGACATTGTCTCCTTTTTTGTTGCCAGCATGATTTAAAAGTGGAATTTTTCTCTACTAAAAGGCACAGCAATCACTTATAGGCAGTGTAGCAGCACCTGTGCAAGATCATCCCTCCCATTCTCAAAGGAAGTGTCCAAGAGGGGGTGGGTTGTCCTCCCATGTGTTTATTTTCTCCACTGGTTAGAGAGGGAGAGTACAAGATCAGTTTTCACTACCTGTCACAAGTTTAGGTGGACAAAATTAGACAATCCCATCTTTGAAACTTCTTCTAAGAGCAACAGGAAGAGATAATCTGAGCCCCTTTTATGAGAGCAGATATCATAGTGAGGCCTCACACCTAGCATATAAGAGTTTATGGGAGGTTGGTGGAAAGCCTTTCCCTGCTCTTGCTAAAAAGCCCAAGCATCCCACACAGTGAGAACTGAGTGGAGCCCACCACATCCCACTCTGCATATCCATGGGGAAGAGCTGCACTGTGCCAGCCCAAGGGTGCCATCCTTAACCTTTTTTGTCACTACTGGGAAAGCCAGATCATGGGGCTGTGGCTGGGACTGCTAGGCATGACCTCAGAACTAATTAAAAATCAGGATTCAATTAGTCCTAAGTTCCAGGTAGCTTGTAAAGCAACGAAGCATCTCTTTACTAAAATACAAAAAATAAAGAAAAACCCCAGTGATTGCACTAATATTTGTTTGTGCCTGTATTGCTACTGCCAAAAATTTGTTTGTGCTACTGTATTGCTATTGCTATTGCCAGAAACAATCTGAGCATTTTGAATGAGGCTGCCAGCAGTTGAACTGGTTTTTGTCATGCATCAGGGAGGTGTGTGAATTTTTTGTGTCCTCCATAAGGCCCAACTTCACTCTCAAAAAGCCCCAGCTTGTTCCAGCTGCCCTTGTAGGTGCAGTGGTGCCCTGCACTCAGGAATCAGTAGGTGAGTTCTGTGTCCTGACCAGGGGATGGGAGTCTCCATCTGGATGCCCTGGAGGTGCTGGAGCTGCAGCATCAGCTCACAGCAGCTCCTTCCCCCAGGTGCCACCTCAGGTGTCCCCCTGAGCCCTGTGGGGACACTGTCACAGAGACCCTGTGTGTGAAGGGCCAAGAGTTTGGGGCAGCTCCTCCTGGAATGGTCTGTTAGGGAAACCTCCTACCATGGTCATATTGAGTAGAATTAGGCTGCTCAGAGTCCTTCAGAAGTATTTATGTCCCCCCTTTTGCAGGGAGCACAGAATTCCCTTCTCCTCCCACTCCCACTCTATGGTATTTGCATGGATGCTTCAGATGAGGGTTTTCTTAGCTGCTGCCTGTATTAAAAAAATCACCCAACAGGATCTATAAACTCAATAAAAGTTAAAAAAGAGAAAAAAAATTGAGCTTTTACTTAGATAAAATCAGACTAAGACCTATAGTCTGTATTACACTAAATTTTATATCTTATCTGAAGCTGTAAAAAAGGATTTTCTTAACACTTTTTACAAAGGTGAACAAATTTGAACAAGAAAGAATGGCAGTTTTGTAATTTGTGATGTGTGATGTTTTTGGAACAATCTCAAAACAATTGTTAGCAGAATTTCTTGACAGTAGAATTAGTTGCTTAAGTACATTTTGTTTTAGTATTTATTTTGCTTCATTTAAAGTATATTAAACACTGAATTCTCAAGTCCACAGGCCAAAAAAACCCAAACAAATGAACAAGCAAACAAAAAACGTAGGAAAATTGAAGCATGGTAAGAATCCAAATGGCCATATGAAAATTAAAGGTGGACATGAACTGTAAATATTTCAACCCTTTATTTCAACAGAGAAGCCTCAGAGAAAAAAATCTGAAATTTTAATTCTCTGACCTAAATATGCTTGAAGGACTGTTATATCCCAAACACTTAGACTGAAGAAAATGTGTGTTTAGGGTCATAAAATGATGAATTTATGAATAATTTCATAATTATTTGTAATTCATAATTACAAATAATTATGAATAATATAATAATTTATGTCAGAAAATGTTGCTTGTGAGAAGAAACGGGCCCCCATCTCACTACAACCTCCTTTCACAGAGTTGTAGAGAGTGATAAGCTCACTTTTAAAAAGAGGTGCCCATGCTTTGACTTTGAGAGGGGCCTGATCTCTCCAGGATGATGGTCTTACCTGCACAAGAAATGGAACAGGACCCTCAGGGACCGAGCTAGCAGCCAGCACAGTCTGAAAACTGAGTCAACATGAGGAGCAGGAGTGCTGGGACAGGGCAGCCAGTGCATGAGCAGGAGCTGATCAGTGCATGATTAATTGGGTGGTGACTGAGTGGTGTTGAACAGCCATGCTGAACTCCTCTGGTACATTTATGTCAAAGGGTCATGAAAAATTTGAGGTGCATTGTTTTCAGTGAAGCCGTCCATGCCTAAAAGGAGAGTATGACAGTGATTAAACCTAGAATTGACTGACCAGGGCATGTAAAAGCATTTCATTTGGGTGTCTGAGAGCTGCATAAAAACACAGAGAGTAAACAATTTGCACTCAAGGGTTAAGATGACCCAAGGCTTCAATAAATGCTGGAAAAGATTAAATTTGATTTTTCTTTCCTGAGGTCAAGCTGTTCTTTGTTCCAGTAAATTTATTTAGCCACATTCACCTCCTCAAAGATGTATTTTCTGTACACTCTCCATGCACTGCAACTAAGCCCAAGTCATCCTTTAATATTGCACCATGAATGGACAACTCCTTGTGTGACCAATGAATGACCTCTAACTTTACCCCAAATAAGTATGAAGCTTTTATCTCTGTGGCAAGAGCATTTACTATTATTAGTGCCTCAGAAATGTTGCTTTTGTTGCATATTTATGTGTGGTACAGGCAGAAGGGTGTAGCAGGTACGTGTGCATACTCATGTGCGTGCATGCAAGGGAACTCTTAAAATTAATTGCCTTGGCACACAAAACCTTCTGGATCTGTTTACATTCCTGAGGCAAATTCCTTAATATATCTGTAGTTTAACTGTTCCACAGCCTCTAAATGCATGGCTTTGGTATGCTGCCCACCTTCCCTGCACAGGGAATAGCTGGGAACTTTGAGTGCCTGCTGAGAATAAATGTGCCCCTGCTATAAGCACAGCAGCAACGTGTGAATACACTCTGCTGATGCTACTTAATCCTGAGGATAATGTATTGGATTTTCTGCATATTACCTTAATATAGAACAGAAAGGGGAAAGTGTTAGGTTTGGAGTGTGGAGAAGTGGGCAGAGGGAGGAGGAGGAGGGAGGGGAGTGGGGAGTGTTTAAATAGCTCCAGTAATGACCTCGGTGCTGATAGGGGGCTCCCACTCACATCAGGAGTTATGCTGAGTGCTTGAATTGAGCAAGATTTGCCCAGTATTGTCAGATAATGCGCAGTGTTAAGGCCTGGGCAGTTCTCATTCAAGATAAGAGTGAGAAGTGGTTGCACTCCTAGGGGAGAGCAGGTGGGAAGTTCCTACCCCAGCCCTCGAGGCCATGTCAGAGCCATTCCCAGTGACCTTTCAAGGCCAAAAGTGTAAGATAAAGGCTTGGAAATCAGCCTTGATCGTGCAGATGATTTTGTCCCAGCCACCTGAGAGCTGACCCTGTTCCATATGGGTTTGTGGTTCAGGACAGGGCAGTCCATGCCTTACATGACTGAGAGGTGGACCATCTGCACAGCTGGAAAGTTGCAGCACAGGAGAAAGGTGCTGATGTGTTCTCCAAGAAAAAATGGTCAGGACAAGAATATCTACAGCTCCAAACAGAGTGGCTCAAAGGAAGTGCAGGAGACAGATCCTTTTGGGCAGAGTGGTGGGTTTGAACAGCAAGCACAGATCTGCACCCCTTCTTTTCTGACTGCTCTTACTTTGAGCACCTCTGGTAGGAGCAGGATCACTTCTTGGTCCTCCATCAATGTCACAGAGCACATCCTCTATTTCCCCAAACTTGTCTGGTAAAGCCAGTAGCAACATGTTACACCTTCTCAATAGAATATATGTATAAATCTGTTTTCTTTTCCAAGGTAAAGATGCCATCAAAAGAGCCAGTTATGCAAGAGATGTTTTGAATGGTGTAGCAAGGTACTGCTGTAAATTATATTATTCAATTTACCAGGCTTTCTGGTGTTGGAGGCTGGTACTTGGGAATATGATGTTCACCAAGATGGTGAATCACTGGAGTTTATGCAACAAGTGTTTTACGTAACACCTTGCCTGTTTTTTTAATGCAAGATAAAGAAATGAAGAAATCACTTTAGCATTATGGAAATACATATATTTTTTGGGGGGAGAAAATGTCACATATTTAAAGTTCCTCTTAATTTTAGTTTTTGTAAAACTAACACTCTTTTACTTGGTGTCAGTTATTTTCATACTGGTAGAGCTCAGAAACTCACACTCTGCAGAGAGGGCTCTCCAGCATCTCTCCACTCCTTTCTGGTTGCCCCACTCACCATTGCAAATCCACAGCCCCTCTTCACAAGCAGTGGCGGGAGCTGTGGCTTCTGCTTCTGGTTGCAGCCCCAAGCTTCTTCCAGCAGCTCCCTGTGCCTCTCTGACCCCAGGCTGGTGCCCTTTCCACTGTATGACGATGAAAATTGAGGCAGATTGAATGTTACCTATTTACAGAGATCACAACTTGGAATAGCACCATGGGAAGAGTCTTCAGCCATAGAAACAGCACCCCACAAGGAAAACAAGCCTCCATCAGAGATGGAGATCAACAGGTGTGATGGACCCTCAGCGTACCCTCCATGTACCTAAGGGAGGAAACCTTCTCTTTCACAAGATGTGTGTTTGTAGCCACAACTCAAAGGGTCTGTGCCAAAGGAATAGGAGATCACTGAGATCCTGAGATCACTGAATAACCTGTGAAGGACACAATGCTAATTTCAGACTTGAGCCTCCTACTTTTGGGATCAGTGTCTGCTAATTTCACCTTGCACACCTCCAAAATGGGAGCTGCCACCTTGATACCAACCAGGAGATAAACTATGGCTCCTGCTACTGTTCTGAAGTCACTATTTATTAGCACACCTGGACTCACTTTCTTGCATGTGTTTATTCAGAGCTGTCACGTGCTTCAGCAAAGATCAGTGCTGATTTATAATCTCTGCTGAAACCCCCCTGAACATAATTTATTTATTAAATTCTCATTATAATTTGTAATAGATTACTGTGCTAAGGCAGCTCTTGGCACACGATGGGATTTGTGGGGGACTGTGGCAAAGCTTGGTCATATCATCCTGAAATTAAGTACTGCTTTACAGTACTTTGCTTTGTGCTCAGGACCCATTTATGAGAGTTCAAAATGTAAACATGAAATTCTGACTTCAGGTAAGACTTATGCAGAAATACATAACATAACATAGTTAACTACTCAGCCGTTTGCACGCACCTGCCTTTCTGTTGCTTTGTCACTTTGAAACACCTCTTTATCTCTCTTTTATGTTTTAATAGTGGCCATATTAGTAACCACCCAGTTACTGCAGGGAGCATGTCCTTCAGCAGTGAAACACACAGGGTTGTGCAGCTGCAACCGGGAGAGTGATGAACAAAACGGCAGAAAAATAAAACTTTCTCGACAGAACGGCCACAGCTCAGCTGCTGCTGCAGCAGCTTGGACCTAGCACCCAAGCTGGGAAGGGATGAGAGAGGAAACAAGGTCTGATGGACTCCAGTGTGAGCAGAAGCCAGGTTCACATCTGTCACGGTCCCTGTTCCATGCAAACAAACCACAGCCTGTAGCCAAAACCTGCACAGCTCCCCCAGCCAAATTGCTCAGCTGTGCCATGAATTGGGGCAGTGCCGCCTCCAAGGGCTGCACTGTCCTGTCTGACCTGCCAGGTCTGCCCAAAGATAACCTTTCCTGAAGGACACCAGTATTTTGAAACCTCAGACAGCTGCTCAGTCTGCCCACTGACCTTTACTGAGAGGCCTGCTGGGGGCAGATACGCATTTATGGGGACCTTGCACTGCATTTCTCAGAAGCTGAAATGTCCTGCAACAGGATTCAGCATTCTTTAAAATGCTGCCTCAGACTGCCTCAGTTAAAGGGAAGTATTACTTCCCCCACATTACTTGTAATCAAAACAATGGACATTATTATACCCTATGCTGGCTCTGGGGTGTGTGAGTGGGAGAAAGCAAGTCACAAGTTTTACTAACTAGATGGATTGTTTGATTGCCTCTTAAAAACATCCCTAAATCTGGAACAGCAAAGCTGCAGCCACAGCCATCTCTCAAGTTTTGTATTCCTGCAAATGAGGATGTATCACTTGCACTGATGGCAGATGGATGACTCGCCACTGAGTCACAGAGTTGCTCTTTTCTGCCTTGTTTGCCACTTGTTTCCCACAAAGGCACAGGATGCCTTGAAGTGTGTTTTAAAGTTTACCTCTGCCACTTGATTTTTCAGGTATAATTTAGAGTTTAAAAGGAAAATAAATAAAAACAGAATGTGGGAAGCAAACAAACCAGCTAAAGACTTCTTCCTGTCCAGGTGTTGCACAAAGCAATCCCAGCTCCACCAAGCAATTCTAAATTATGAAAGAAAAAACCATTTATAACTTGGAATCCTGATTTTTTCACTGAAAAAGTGAACAGATTTTTCCACTTGAGGTGTTGATTAGGTGGATTGTTTATTTCTTGACACTTCTGTCTGAAATGATGAATTCTTTAATCACCTTTTCCTAGGATACATTTTGAGTTTATTTACATCTCTATTTTCCCATGAAAGATGAAGATTTCTCAGATTACCAGCAGTTTGTAATCACAACCACACAGTACCTGAGGTGTGCTGCAGGTGCAGAGTATATGCAGAATTCCCACACATGCACACTCACACACACACACACCTCTGTCCCACCAACACTCAGAGAGGGTATTTCTCCTATACACACAAAGAAATGAATAATTAATAATAAATAAACACATAAATAAATATTAATATATTGTTTATTATCAATAATTAGTATTTAATGACATGTCTTCATGAGGATGGGACTAGGCTTAAAAAACCCTTTGTGGACTGCTTGTGGCTGGAATAGAAGTGTGTGCAAGTGGACACCTCCCACTGGAATGGGATTCATGGGGAGAACCCTGGAGAGAGGCATTGCTGTAGCTCATAGGGCACCACCAGCATCTTCCTGGCTGCTCTCCTCCAGTAGGAAATCCCAGATAAGGTAAGACAGGAGAGCACAGGGCAGTGCCCTGCAGAAATCCTGCCAGATAACACTGGAATCCTTTGCATATTCAAGCAGGATGGACCCCAAGATAAGTTTCCACCCAACAACTATTTCAGGAATGCACTTGGGATCCTGCAGGGAACAGCCCAGCCCTTAGCAGGTGAGGCCCAACCTACATTTAATGGGAAAAATGGTGAGACAGAGTTCCCTGGGTAGGGTGCCAAGGAGCTGGAGCCTGAGGAGAACATTATACTAAATTGAAAATACTTGCTCTTGGCAATTAAATCCTGTAAGATCTGATAGAAAATTAAACACCTGAAAGGAAGATTTGAAATGTCTTCTAGGAATTCACCTTTGTGCTGTATATTTTACAAAAATCTGGTTAAGGTATTGCATTCTTGCCTCACTGCAGGGAGCTAAATACTCTTGAAGTTTCTTGGAGTTTTGACAGGGATGGCAAAACCCGCAGGATTTTGTATCACAGAATCACTTTCAGTGCACTGCATGGAGTGACTTGCTCTGTCACAGCTGGGCACAGCAGGAGGCTCCATGCCAGGAGCAGTGGTGGGACTGAGCTGTGGGGCACTTCCAAGTGCCTGGATGGAAGGCAAGCCTGCAGAGGGTGGGAAAAGAGGATTTCTGCTGCTTCTCCTCACATGACTTTTCAATTTCTTTGTGTGGAGCTCTTAGGAGGGATGAAAATAGGATGGCTGCCAGAAAACATGTGAGAAAGCCTGCTGTAGGCTAGATTTATTTACTAGATAACATCTAGTGCAGGTAACTTGCAGCTTGCCTTTCACTGAAGGTTAAACATTTCTCTGTCTGTCACTGAAATTCAATTTACAGGTGCACTAATTAATCCTAGATTGGACTCTCAGTGCAAACTGAGAGACTTGGGGCCATATTTTATATTTTTTTTATCCTCTGAGAGAGTATTTACATTACAGAAAGATCAGGCTTCTAACAACAACCACTGGGGAAGCTTTGCATTTCTGAAATATTTGAATAGTGCTATCCTAGCCCATTTGCTGCATGTTTTGTTTTCACAAAAGTGACATAATCACCATTAACAGCATTTTTGTATGGCATTGTGCATGCTCTGAATTCACATGGTAATTCCCTGAAGCATCTGTTCCTCCATATTCACAGGTCCTTTAAAAGAGCACAGTCTAACTGTAGAACTTTGCATCCTAATATTTCCTGATTCCTGCCACAGATTAAGGGTACATTTCTCAAATGCATGGCAGTGAAATGGGGAATACATTGAAGACACCTCAGCTAGATATCCTCTGAAAGATCTTCCTTCCAGAAGTGCTTCTGAAAGGACTTTTTAGAGGACAGGGTAGGAGTAAAGCACTTTGTGAGGAATGGTGGCATTGAGACTGCAGCTTTCTTGGGAAAATCTGGCATCCAGAAACAGTGTTGGCAGTGCTGACACAGAGCGATGCACTCCAGAGGCTGGCTAAATGTTTTCCTCTCTAGCAAACCTTTTTCGGGCATAATTTACCCTGGAACTACTTGCATATTTTAAAGAAATGGCACTGCTGTGTAACAGTGACGTTCCTGATACCAGTTTCCAGCAGATCTGCTGTTTGCAGCTTTGGCAGGGTTTGTCTGGTCAGAGGAGGTGGTCTGAGCTCAGCCCTGCTGTCCTTAAGTGAAGAAACAAAAGGAAAGAAAACAACTGATGAGCTCCTCAGAAAACAGTTGCTAAAACAAGAGTTTTATGCCAAAAGCTGAATTGATGTGATTCATCCTGGGCTTTACTGAGTTTAGCAATTCTTCCAGTTGGTGCTTCCATTATGGGTTTGGGCACTTTAAGAGCAAAGGGAAAACTTAAGTTTCAGCCAGAACTCCACTGCCTGCTATTCTGTTTTATATTGACATTTTTCAATTGCATTAACATCCAGTCACTCAGCTAATCTGGTCCCTCCCAACTCACACAGGATCTCTGCTTTTCAGTAAAAAAGATTTTTAGTGCAGGTCAAGTGGTAACAACATGAGTTTCATCTGGGGAATGTCTGTTTTCCTTT
The DNA here is from genome assembly GCA_013396995.1 of Dicaeum eximium. Classification (NCBI taxonomy): domain Eukaryota; kingdom Metazoa; phylum Chordata; class Aves; order Passeriformes; family Dicaeidae; genus Dicaeum; species Dicaeum eximium. The sequence goes on along the minus strand of VWZP01004030.1, from coordinate 96,390 downwards.
CAACACACAAAAACATAGAGCTGGGCATGTGAGAACAGACACATCTTCGTGGTCCATGTCTGGAACATCAATAACTTCATTATGATTTGTCTGAGGATGGAGCATACTCAAACCTTGGAGAAGCCAAAACTGTATTTTCTTTATACAGGGCATCACAGCTGATCCATCCCAATATCAGAGAGCCCCTAAAATTCTAAGATCAAATCTACAGTGTGTTAATAATTCCTCAGGCTCTTCATAGATCCTTCACTCCTCTGCCATACTCAGTCTCCCTGATGCCAATGCAAGTCCCTCCTGTCAGTGATGGCCTGTCAGGAAGCACAGTTTGCTGGGGGGTTCACTTCACCATTATCTTCTTTTTGCTGTTCTTTGAAGATGGTACCAAACAGAACATTTTAGTTTTGCTCTACTGTTTTTCTACCAAGTGATCAACTCTCATTCTTGGTTGTGCACCCACAGCAGGGATTTCCCATTCAAATCCTGGGCAGGTCCAATCTTAGCTTCTATTAGCAAGAGTTTTCAGACCATTAAATACAAGGTGGAGTTTTGTTTGTTTGGGTTTTTTTGTTTTGGTTTGGTTTTTTTTGAGTTTGTTTGTTTGTTTGTTTGTTAGGGTTTTTTTTTATACTATAAATGGCAGCAAAAAGGAGAGGGTGCTGCTGTGTATGTGTGTGAAGGGTGATGCTTTTGGCATCTGTACAACCTGTGTGTGACTAAGAGACTTATATCCTGGTCCACACTCATTTCCTTAAGGTCATCACCTCTGTTCCTCTTTGTCATATGATTAGACTGATTTTTTTCTCTCCTGAGCCCAGGCCTGCAAACTTCAAGGACAGGATTTCCAGAAGTGACTTAAAAAGAATTTATGTCTTGAATAATCCTGACTCTCTTAATCTTTTAGCTCTGAGATGGGACATGCTGTGCTGTTTGAGTATCAGCACGTGTGCACCACACAGAACAAAGGCATGGCTCTGGTATGAGGAAGTTGATGTGTAAATCAAGATTTTTCTTTGTAGCCACCCTTGATGACAAAACAATGTCTCACTTGCATAGAGGAGCAAAGTGAGTCATCAAATCTGATGACTTCATTCTTCCCACAGACACAAGGCAGGGTGAAGTTCACCTCTTTTCCTTCCTTTCCTTGAGTGCTGGAAGGTATTTTGGAGGCTGAAACATTTCCCACCCAAGCTCAAGGAAATACAGGGTGTGTTAAAACAGAAAAGGCTGCCAAGATTCATGGAAACCACTTAGCAGTAGCAGGAAGAGATAGACATTATTTTATTAAGTCAAAAAACCAATATCAGAGAAGGTGAAAGGCACCTGAGAATAGGGAGAACTCTCATGGAGGACATGACCTGAAGACCCCAACTTTTCCTTTCCTTTGGGTCTTACTTTGTGGTTTTACTCATACCTGAAGAGAAACTATGAATGCAGAAACCTCCTGTGAAGCTCCTGTGTGCTGCTGTGTGTGCCTGGGTGTTGCAAACCCTCCCTGTGCACCTCCCAGCATGGCAGTGGTGGTGAAAGCTACACTGAATACGCAGGGCAACCTGAGAGCTCCTTCCCAGGAGCTGGTGTAGGTGCAAATGCTAAAATTGTGTTTGGCCTTTCCAGGTGTGCCCCGAGTCCAAGGCAAGACTGATGCTGAATTTCCACTGAATCCACTTTGGTTTAAATGAAACTATGTCCTGGTGATGCCTTGGATCCTTTGAGTGTCTGATTTGGGGGAGAGGAAGAAAACAGGACCGAGAAATACCTTCTAGGTGGTTATAAGGAGCAGTCATCTGCTCTTGGACTCCAAATCCTTGTACATGCAAGCACACAGTTCGGGAGTTCTGTGTCTGGCATTGGCCAGAACTGGAATATTATTGCTTGATTGGTCACTTTTTCCCATGTCTGGCTTCCACTTTCCAGAAATAAAGCAGTGATTAGTAGCACAGGAGAGGAAGCAAGGAGAAAACTGCAGGCCAAGCTGAAGTTTAGCAGATTATAAACCTTGCTAGGTTTGGTGGGTTCCAGGCTGGGCCGTGTGGTGTTGGGAAAGTAAAGTAAAATTTTAACTCAGACGAAACTCCCAGTGGTGAATCAGCAACCAGTTCTCTACCATCACATCCCTGCAAGCACGTCCCTCACGTCTCAGAGGAGTGAGTGATACCTTTTCCTGGGACATGCACCTTCCGTGGGATGTTCCTGAGTTCAGTGCTAAAAGAACAGTGCTGCCTGGCATGTTGTGACCTGTGTGTGCTCTGAGCATGTCGTTGTCTCTGATGAGCTATTCTCTTTCATCTTTTCCCTTACTCTTTTTTTTTGAGAATTAAGTTCTGAGGTCATAAAAAGTGCTTCTGCTCATATCTGTAGACTACAGGATGCTGGGTGTGATTTGTTTCCATGTGAAGATATTGATATGCTTCTGAAAGATAAGGCCTTTTCTTGCAATGCAGATAAAAAGAGTATCTGTCCTCAGGCAAGGCAAACTGCAGAAAAGCTTTTCAAACGGAGAAAATTACCTTTCCTAATTCACAGGTCGTGCCAATAACGCCCGGCTCTGCCATGAGCACTGCTCATCAGAGGATTTCAGAAGAGGTTACAGTGTAAGGACATCTACTCTGGAAAACTTAGTGGGAAATCAGTGGGCAGTGATGGGAATTTGCTGTCTTGCCCCTTATCTGCTGCAGCCATCCAATCCTTCTACCTGCACTGCCAGCACACAGCCCACGTGTGCTTCTCTCACCTGCAGCCACTCCACTGAAGGCACCCTCCAGAAATGATGATGCATCAGCAACTGGGCAAAAAAGATAAATTGGCTGCACTAGGAGTAGCTGAATGTAGATAGAAATGTAAAAACTTGCTGTCTCCTTGTTACCAATCACTGAGTAGGGCAATGTGGTGGTTGTTCAGCCCCTGGATGTCTCTGCTCAGGGATGCTCCCCCTGGGTATGTAATTATCAAACATTTGAGCTGTGCAAGGAGCTCTGGGGGACTCTCAAAGGCGTGTGAAATACTGCACTTAAGGTAAATGTGTATGCACTTGGTGTTGTCTCTCACCACTATAAATTCAGATTTGTAGGTAACTATGTGAAATCAGGGCAGTAAAGATTTTAACACTTTGAGAGCCCATACTGCATTTGACACCTGCACAATGCCTTGGCAGGAAATACAGTAATTTACAGTCCAGCCCCTGGCACTGTAGCAGGCTGACTCCCTTGATTGCCTGGAGCCTTATGGAAAATGGCAAAAAATCCTTTTATCTAGGGATGGCTCTGGCCTTCATGTGAAGCTTGTGTTTTATAAGACCAAAGCTCTTCAGCCTGACCAATGACTTTGGATGGCATTTTTGTGCTCAACAAGAGACTTGGAAAACCAATCTATGCAACACTATTAGCCTCTCACTGTGGTCACAGGTTTTCTTTGGAAGTTCTGTGGAGGCTGATTTCTGTTCGTGCTGCAGAGCATGGACCTCTGCTTGCTCTGTATTGTTCTGTTCTTTGTAACCAAACTACTGCTCTACCTCCAGCAAAAGGAAAATCGAAAATTACTGACCCTTTTTTTTGTGACATCTCTAACTCTTGCTTACTCCTTTCTTTTGCCTCTTTCATCTCGCTACATATAACTGAAACAGTTAATTAAAAGTTGGTAACACAAAAATATTGTTCTCTCTTATCTTGCTAGGGAGCTGGGGCTTTTCAGGCAGCTTAATAAATAGTACTATGAACCTAGGGCTGTTTTTGCAATAGGTGGCTTTAATTAGTGTTTAATGTAGGCTGGAAAGAGAAAAGGGGATTTCAGGATCAATGCCAGGAAGCAAGTAACATAATTGCCAGGTCAAGAGAGTTTCTTCTCTCAAAAGCAACCATGAAATTTGCCCTGCACAGTTCTGGATTTGTTGTTTCTGGTTTTCTGTGGTTAGACTTTTCCAGTTTACAGGAAGAATATGTCCATCAATCCATCCTTCCTTTCTCAGTACCACTCCTTTAAATGCTGCCTGGGCTGTTGGCACCCAGCTGTGCTTTCAGGCTCCACCAACATCTCCAGGAGTGTGTAGTGCAGAAGCATTGTGCCTTCACTAAATTATATGCCCCTGGCTTTTATTTTAGTGAGCTCAGGCCCATGTCCACAGCCTGTTTCTCTGCTGGAGGTTATGTGGGTGAGCAGAGGCTCTGGGACAGACAGCCCCACCAGGAAGCTGGAGGTGAGTTAAGGAGAGCAGCTGGAGCACTTGTGGTGGACAAAAGGGAGTTAAACTTGGATTATTGCATGCTGTTTTCAGTAGTGAGAAGAGGGATTATGAACACGAACAAAACTTTGACACCATGAACTTTTTAACAGTTGCTTGAAAAGCTGTATTTTGAAAAGAGAGGGAGAGAAAAGCCACCAAACACAGTGAAGACCTGGGGAGAAATAAAACAAAATAAGGAATCAGAGTGATAGAGTGGGAAGGGGTACAGAGAGATCAGCTCATCCTTTGTAGAGGAAGAGTTGCCCTAAAAGTGCATATTAATGCTTAATGCTGCCTTTACATACTTTCATAGATGTCAAAAACCTTCATGCTCAGCTGGTTGAGCACTGCAGTGCTCATGGACCACATTCCTTCAGGTTACAGTGAGCAGGCAGAGCTCTTGGTTTCCTTCATCTACACAGGGAGCAATGGCAAAACTGGAGAAGGTGCCTAATCCAAAATTCACTGTACAATAAAAAATTGCTCACCTCCTTGCTCCTCTCCCAGCAAACACTGTCAGAAAGCAAAGGGAAGATATGTGGGAGACAAAACTTTCAGAGATTTAATTTCTCCAAAAGTTTCTGTGGTTCTGAGTGAATGGGTGGAAAGGAAAGGACAACAGGAGCTGTTGAGAGAGCATATAAGGGGTAAAGTTCATACTGGGATGTGCATGGAGATGCCTTCAGAACAGCACTGGACTGGGAACATGCCAGACTAAATGTGGTGTGTACTGAAGGGCTGATTTTTTTTTTTTTTTCACTAGAAGCACTTGAATTTTCCTTTCTATGTGTCAATGACTGTGGGATATAGCTGCTTACAGTCAAAATGGCCACCACCAAAACCCATAATATGTTGAGAGAACAGGTGTATTTAATCCCCTTCCCAGTAGTTACTCATTAAAAGAAGGCAAAATAACCCAAACCAGCAGGTATTGCAAGGGAGGAAAAAAATAGTTAAACATACAGGTGATAAACATCTAAGTTAAAGATTAACTCCTGGCTTTTGAAACCCCCAGAGTTCAGTTGGCTTTCTGGGAGACCAAAACACAGAGGTGTGCCAGTTCAATAACTTATAATGCACTTTATCTCTCCTTGGCACAGGTGTGCCTGGGCTGTGACAGTGAGGACAGCACTGCCCTCTCCTGATGGGAAGGGCTCAGATCCCTTTCAACCCCTGCAGTGCCTTTCAATGTGAGCCAAAACAGCCAGAGAAATCCATGTAGGACAGGGTGCATTGAAGTATAACCTCTTCTTTGGGGTGTCAACTGCCAGAAGTCGGGAGAGAAGAGAGAAGAGAGAAGAGAGAAGAGAGAAGAGAGAAGAGAGAAGAGAGAAGAGAGAAGAGAGAAGAGA